>OZ035832.1:7419699-7869590 GCA_964034765.1 Knipowitschia caucasica
ACAAAAATTCAATTATCGAAGACCCATGTATCCAATCCTCAAATACATGTGGAGCAAAGATGGCTACAGGGAAAGCATAAAGGTGACATGTCTCAAATGGACATCAAAATCTTGTCCACACAGCATTTTTAATATACTTATTGCAATTGTTTTTCAGTATTTGGCAGACTATGCTTCTGAAAATTTGGAGGCCATGAATCCTCCTTTGTTCCTCAGATATTTAAACTTGCTTATGAATGACGCAATCTATCTGCTTGATGAGGCAATTCAGGTTAGATTAACATTTTCCCATATGTCTTCTCTCTTGTTAATATCATTAAGTAACTTTGTGTTCCGTTGTTTATTGTTCAGTATCTGAGCAAAATCAAGATTCTGCAACTCGAGCGGGATCGAGGAGAGTGGGAAAGTTTGTCCCCTGATGCCCGGCGGGAGAAGGAATCAAGTCTGCAGATGTTTGGACAACTGGGTCGTTTCCACAACATAATGTCAAATGAGACGATTGGCACACTGGCCTTCCTTACCTCTGGTCTGGTTTTCATGATTGCGTGTACGACTTAACATTTCACGTGCAACTGTAATTACTTTTTTTTTCATTGTCAGAAATTAAGGGCATCTTTGTGCACCCCTTCTTGGCAGAGAGAATCCTCTCTATGCTTAACTACTTCCTACAGCACCTAGTGGGACCCAAAATGGGTGCTCTTAAAGTAAAAGACTTCAGTGAGTTTGAATTTAAGCCACAGCAATTGGTGTCCGACATTTGTACAATCTATCTAAATCTGGGGTATGTAGAAACGGATCAAACACATTGGTCAACCACTCTCTTTATTTACTATTCATTATTTAATTTTCAATTTCTTTCATACAGTGATGAAGAGAACTTTTGTGCTTCGGTACCGAAGGATGGTCGGTCATACTCCCCTACTCTTTTCTCACAGACAGTTAGAGTACTTAAGAAGATTAACAAACCAGGTGATATGATTGTAGCCTTTGGACACCTGGCAGATAGAATAAAGGTACATTATAAAAAATAAATTGTACATTTTGTTTTCAAAGTTTTAAACTATGTTTGTATACATTTGCTGTTTTAGTCGCATGCAGACCGTCAGCAACAGGAAGAGGAGACTTACGCAGATGCCCCAGATGAGTTTTTGGATCCAATCATGTCCGCTCTGATGATGGATCCTGTTATTCTCCCTTCATCTAATGTCACAGTTGATCGCTCTACAATAGCAAGACATCTTCTCAGGTTTGTTAGTTTTTCTTAAGTGGAGTTCTATACTGTCTTATAATTAAACAACATGTTTTATTACTTGCAGTGATCAGACGGATCCCTTTAACAGAAGTCCTCTCACCATGGACCAGATTAGGCCGAACGATGAACTCAAACAACAGATCTCTCAATGGCTGGATAATCATAAGAAGAATTCTCAATTTGGGCCATGTGGCTAACCAGCGACTGGTTTATTTGAAATGCGTTATTTTGTGATACTTTGTCTGCTTTGTCTTTTTTTTTTTTTTTTATCATACATGCATTTATTTAACCATGAATTCCCACTAAGTTTCAGAATATAATTTAAGTGGTTGCTTACACAGTCAGCACACTACAAAGAATCAACATAGAATTGGGTCTCTCCATGGTTTCTTTGAATATGACTTCAGGATTGTAGCCCCTCTTCCAGCACAATTTAATGAATAAAATGAAATATTCACAACATTTTCATAGACAATGAGGCACCAAACATGAAGCTTCATGTTATACAGCCTGTGTTATAATGCTCGGATTTGCATTGTTGCTAACCTCATGCTTTTCAACGGTTAAGTCTTTTTATTTTTATTTTTTGGATGTTTGACTTAACCAAAACGCCAGTTGGAGTTATGGATTCAAATGATTTTTTAATAAGATTGCCATATATAAATGTACATATAATAAAGAATCAAAACGTATTATGTTTCTGTTAGCATGGATCCATTTGGCCAATAAGTTTAAAAGTTGTATTCTTTTGTATGTTCTCTTGTATTTCTATCATAGCATGAGGTTGCCCATCTTTTTGTAGTAATTACATTGTATTTTATCCAATGTCAATTTGAAATATGCTACCCCAAAGCTTAGGTTGAGCCCAACCCGATCATTTTTATCCTGTCCAAAGGTGTATTATACTGTGACTTTTGGCGACGCCTATAATAATGACTCGTTTGAAATGAATGACATGATGTTAATCAAACAAGTAGTTCATTAACAATAAACAAATCATCTGTATTTTGTGTTCCCGGGCAAAGACGCATGAGCCAGTGAGCTGCATGTTGTCAGTCCGGTCATTACGCAGTACGTCCAGTGAGAGCGCAGCGCTGCGGTCGGGGTTGTTTCATGGTTGTTTATGTGGAGCGTTGGGTTAGGGTTCCGCCCACCGAGGTATCTCTGATCGCAGGGCAGACAGGCAGAGTGTAAAATGGCGCACAGCTGTCGGTGGCGGTTCCCCGCTCGGCCCGGGGGGAGCAGCAACTCCGGTACCGGGAGGAAAGCGGGCCGGATCAGAGTTACTGCTTCTCTGCAGAGTGTGTCGGGAGCCCACCAGAATGCAGCGGGACTCGGACCTGGCTTTGACGCTGCACTACAAGTCTCGTCGGTCATCACAAGCAATCTGCAGATATTTCGGGATGTTTTGGGGGAATCCAATGACTCCAGCAGTGGAGAGGTGAGCAGATGGCACCTTACAAGTCCTACTGTGTGTACCTTCAACACCCAGGGTTAACTTCATGGGAGCACAGTTGGTCTGGTGCTGGAGTATTTCATCCCTTGTTCAAAGTGTGTGGTTTCTGAGTAAGATAAAAACTTGTGAAGATGCATAGTATAAATTAGGTAACAATTAGTCACTTGCTAGCCATATAGCTTACGTTGCCATAATTCAAAGTTTGCACAGCTATAACGTTATGACAAGTCAATAGCACATTTATTAGATGATTGGTCTGGTGTAAGTTAAGCTGCACTAAAAACTACATAGACAACTGCTACATGCAGTTCATTTATTCACTTACAGAAGTGTAGTGAAGGTACCAGTTTTGTTAAGCCTTTTGACATCACGTAGTTAAGGATTGAGTATGTTATTGAAGGGTGATGTTGTATATTTCTGTACTAACCCATAAATATGTAACATTGAGAAACACGATTGGCCTCAATGCACGTGTAATACACAGGAGGATGCAAGGTGCTCTTAATAACAAGACTAATTTTGAAGGAGCTGTGCGCTTAGTAATGAGCTAGCGTAAACTTAGCACTCGTCTGCGAGAAATTCACATCATCCGTTACATTTGCTTACTATCACGTTGATCTAATATAAATGCCGAAACTATTCTGACAGTAACAAACTATGAATAGGATAACAAACATCTGACTTAGACGTCACATTTTAATGGGGAACGTGCGCTAACATAGCTGACCCGTTAGCTTTATGGCTAGCTGTCCACACACTTCTGCTAATGATAACTTCAATATTATGATCGTGGTACAGTGCTCAGGTTTGCTGGCATGTTCTGGTCTGGATGAATACCCATACGTTTCAACATGCTGAAACCGGGTTAAACATAGCAACCTGCACTCCCAGCTCCAGCTTATGCCCTGGAGTGTATCATCTCCATAGCTGATGCTGGTTAGCTAACAGTTACAATGCTACGCACTACTACGCCACGCTAGCCACTGGGACTGCTGCTGATGCATAGGAAAATGGGAGGTGGACATGTTTTCCCCTTCTCTAACCAGACTGAGTGTAGTAGCTAGCTCCTAGCTGTGTTATTCACACATCAACATCCAAATGCTTTCCACGTACGCGTATGGTAAATTTGAAGGTAGTATAAAATACGAAAAGTGTTTTAATTTGGGTTCTAAAGGTATTGCGCAGTTTGACGGGAGCTTACTAGTGCAGATGACAGTGCGCATGCAGGGTTGATAATAACAACGAGCCCCTTCTCGAGGAGCGAGTGTGTGGGGGTGTGTACGCCTCAGTAATCGACCATCTTCCTCATGATGTGCAGCACCATGCGCTCAGTTTGCATAGATGTTTACCTCCATCTTTGTACAACCATGTGCACTGTGGAGGAACACGATTTACCGCGTATATAAAGTGCAAAAAGTATTTTTTTTTTAAGTGAATAGTCACACAGTGATTAAGGAATTTGTTCTGCCTTTTATAACTTTAATCTCCTGTTACTAGGATTTCGTTGTCAACTGCTTAAGTAGCAGGAGTTGTATTTGACCTGTTTATGATGATGGATTGTCTACTGAATCCCAGTAGACTTTCAAGCCTATAGAGCCTGTGGTCACAGTTTGGTGATTTCATTCAGAAACAGTGCAGTGTATGCTTGGCCAGAAAGGGGCAGAATTGTTCAGGCTCAATGTAGCCTGCTGAGTGCACAGGATAAACTTGAACAGAGCGTCAACCCTCCATTGTTTTTGGTTTTAAAAAAACCCCATCAGACCATGCAACCCATCTGAGAGGCAGACCAACTTTTCTTGTGACAGCTGCCACTTTGGAATGGATTACAGAACCTATTGGTGTGACTCAAAGGGGGGCTTGTTGGTTGTTCCTGTTCAAATGAAGCCATTTGCTGGCTATTGTGGTTTGTAGATACATTGAAGATTAATTTTCATTATTTAGATAAAAGTTATTTTACCAGTATATATATTTTAGTGTACTCAACCATCAAGCAGCTGCTGTTCTAGCCACTCTGCTGCTGTTTTGCCTCTCTGTTAACCAATGTTTAAGATGAAATGGGTCTAATCCAGCAGGTGTTTGGTCTATTTAAATTGCCCCCCCCCCCCCCCCCCCCCATTGGTCCATCACACGCCTTCCCAGTTTGCCCAACCATTCCTGAGACAGCCTGTGGATTGAAGGAGGAAGCTTTGTGTCTGCTTTTATTCCAGCCCCTCACAAAGTGGGGGCTGCTGAAAGAGTGCAGGCAGGGATATCAAAGAGTGCAGAACGACTCCCCTCCTCCCAATGGGACAACGCTGAGAGTAGAATTAGTCACAGACCCTCCCGTCCATGGCTTTATTCTGCCACAGGAAGCACGCAAGGAGTTTTCACCTTTGGCAAGAGTGTCTTTGCAAGTGTCTCTTTCTACGTCAATGTACTATGCTCATTTTACATGGTTGGTTTTATTAGTATTTTTTAGAGAGGGACTTCACAAATTATGAATTTAGAACTTTTTACAAAAGTATTATCACAATATCCAATTAATTTAAGCTGTTTAGTTAACATAACTTTGTCATCTATTTCTTATGTACAATTTCTCTGTATACTTGTCCCTAGGGGATAAATAGAGTCCTGAATTTACCTATTTTACAATTATGTGAATGTCAGATTTGGCCCTTATGAATACAACATTGTTCTAATAAATAATAATTAATACTTTGGATTGCCTTCTAATTCATTTATTGACTAGAATATTCATTACATTTTTTTATATTGACTTAAAACTGAAATGTAGCACTATATACTGATTTTGCAATCATGATTATAATCTTTATTAATTTCCTTATTTGCTTCAACTAAATAATACGTTTTGTAAAACATACTTAACATTAGGTAGGTACTATAAAAATTAAAACGGCTTAAAAAGTACTTCATTATTTGAAGGAATGAATGAGGACATGTTTCTAAAATAATCAATAGTCCTATTTATATATTATGTATATATATTTATGCTCATAATTTTTCCCCACACACTTTGATAAAGGTGTGAACTGTGCTCCCATGTACGCACAACACAGTCCAAACAAAGAGTGTCAAGAGTTACAAACTGTCTTTTGGACACTTAAAAAAACATCTGCTCACCTTTTGTTAGGGGCTCCCTGGGGTTACAAAAGCTGCTTTTACTTTGGGGGGCATTCATGCTTTCCCACTTTGACAATGATTAAAACAATGCTTCAAATAAAAATTGGATGCAATCTTGTATGTTGAGTGAGATCAGTGTGACTCACTCACCAGAGAGTACTGTTACTCCAAGAGAGTGAGCTCAGAGATGATCACAGACGAGGAATAGGAAAGCTATTCCTCGTCTGTGAACATAGGAATGTTTAACAATATAATATATTCTTTATAGAAGTTGAGGTATTTTTTGGTTGCTATAATTACTCCTTTTTAAATGATTGTACAAGCTTTTCATTATCCAGCCTCACATCACTGCTCATAACCTATGCAAACCCTGTATAAAATAGAAAATGTATGTATGTATGTTAATATGGCTACTACTACTTGAATACCAAAATATACAAAATCTTATCAGCATCATCAGGCTACTAGGACAGGCTTCTTGGCATTATTGACAGTAGTTATTTGATTCTCTTTTTCCCCAAATCTTTATACAGTTTGTTATCACAAAAGGGCAAAACTGGCCCCTTTTCTATAGAGATATACTAAATATTATGGAATAAGATATGCAATAGTGTGCTGAAAAAATGAGTTTCAACGTTGTGTGTTGGACTTCAGCCCTAATATTTGTGTCAAATCACTCTCAAACATTTCACATAATTTTTACCTTTTTTAGGTTGATTTTGTTTCTGAACATCATACTCTTGTTTACCTGTTTGCTTTACTGCAGTGTTTTTTCTGTATTTTGCATTTAATTTGACAATTTTCTTCCTCCTAGGATGAAGAGTTTGGAGGATTTGGATCCATTACAGAACAAAAAAGAGTACACAGTCCTTCGACAGCTTCATCAGGTAGTCAAACTGTTTTTTTTTTTGTCCATCCATTCATGTTCTTCCTCTTCATCTGTTGCTGTGCCGTGGTGTCAGCAGTCAAAGCAGAGACGTCCAGACTTCCCTGTCCATGCACACTCCTCCTGCTTATCCGGGGGAATCCCGAGACCAGCTGTGAGACATGGCCCCTCCAGTGTGTCCAGGGTCTTCCCCGGTGTCGCCTTCCAGCGGCACATGCATGCACCACCCTCTATTGATGTGCAAGACGTGTTTGAAACAATATTTTATTTAAATGTATCGCAAACGTTTTTGTCTGTTTTTTTCACCCATGTTGATTGATCTCTTATTTTCAAATACTTTATTTGAGGTGTCAATTATCAAAATTGTTGTGATTTTTTCTAGAGCACAGCTCTAATGTTTATATTGTAATAACAATGTTTTTGAAATGTACTCAACAGACACTCCCATACAAGAGCGGAAACCTAGAGGTCGCCCCCCACGAGTTGTGTCCACCCAGAAATCTTCTTCACCCTCCACTTCTTCACGATCCTCACCCACACAAACTCAACCTGAGGCTCTTGAAAAGCCTGTTCAAAAGGTCAAAAGGCTGCCTGGGAGGCCACCTGGTGCAAGTGAAAAGAGAAGAGGACGTCCTCGTTTAAATAATAAGAAATCTTGGGGTTCAGATGATAGATATACAGAGACTGAGCTAGATACAGAAGAGGAAGATGGTAAGAAGGAAAAGTCTAATGACACTGATGCTAAGCTTTCCAGGGCTGGCAACTCAAAGAGACTGAGGGAGACAAAACTTTCACCTCTTAAGTCACGGCTCAAGACTTGTGTACCCAGACGCCGACGTGGCCGACCACCTTCAGCCGAGCGACTCAAAGCAGAGGCAGGTTCTAAGCGTGGTAATTCTGCTTCTCTGCTGAGGAATGACGATGGTTCAAATGACCAAGACTCTTCCAATGCTCCAGCTTCGCCTTCACCTTCCACACCCAGCAGACTTACAGGACTCAGAAAAAGCCCACGACATAGAACGCCAGTTAGGATAGTTCCTTCTTCAAAACGCACAGATGCAACAATTGCAAAACAACTCCTTCAACGAGCTAAAAAAGGGGCACAAAAGCGTTTAGAGAAAGGAGCTAGTACTGGAAGTGGGGTAAGCTCTATTGACGTTGGAATCAGAAAGACACAGGTGAAGAATATTAGGCAGTTTATTATGCCTGTCGTTAGCACAGTTTCCCTCCGCATTATAAAAACTCCCAAACGTTTTATTGAAGACGAGGGCGGGTTTGGAACACCTCAAATGAAGATGCCACGTTTAGAAACATCATCCAGTACCATGGTGACTTGTACGCAACCGACCACAGTCGTGTCCTCTCCTTCACCTGTCCCTGTTTCTTCCACAACAGTTGTCAATACTGTCACTATTGCTACGGAGTCTCTGCCTCCCCCTCCGACCCCCACCATAGTTGCCACAATCCCATCTGAATCTAAAAATGTTAACAATGACACAAATGATACCACAAACGGGAGATTTAGCAGTGCGGCATCTTGTGGTTCAAGTGCAGTGTCCCAGCATTCCTCTCAGCTCTCTTCTGCAGAGTCTTCAAGGTCCAGCAGTCCCAGTCTTGAGGATTCAACCTGTGAATCCCAGGGCTCAGACGGCACACAAGCATTATCAGAACCTGAGGATAACTCTCTTTCTTTACAAGAACAGAGAGAAACAAATGAGATGCTTGACTCCAGGCCGGTCTCTCCTCCCTCTGAGCCAGAACCAGGGCATTGTCTCATGGAAAGAAACAAACATGGACATAGAGGACAGGAGGTGGGACGGGGAAGTCAGAGCCAGAGGGTCCGAGAAAATTTACCAACCGTGCCCAAAAAGCCTATCATCAGTCCTCCAACAGGTGTCCTGCTCTCCTCCTCAGCCCATGTGAATGTCCAACAAGCTTCATCCACAGCATCTTCCTCCTCTTCACCACCACCCCCACCACTTCTAAGCCCGCCACAGTTACCCCCTTCAGTCTCCAACGCTGCTGCTGTTACTGACCACCATGCACAGTCACCCTGGATTTCTCACTCAATCCCACCATTCTGCGCTGGGGCATCAGTACTCTCTGGATTGGCAGACAAGCGTAGTCGATCAATTTTACGAGAGCCCACTTTCCGCTGGACCTCGCTGTCTCACCCCGAGCAAAAGTGCTTTTCATCAGCAAAGTATGCCAAGGAAGGTCTCATACGCAAGCCCATCTTTGACAACTTCCGCCCTCCACCTTTAACCCCAGAAGACGTTGGGATTATACCACAAAGTGGGACAGGTGGAGTTACGCCAGTCACATTTCCAGTACCAAGCAGTGGAGGAGGATCAAAAACTCTTTTCGGTCCTCTCCAACCTCATGTGCACACTCAACAATCTTCTTCTTCCCGCTTTGACGCACCACTTCAGAAGCGTAGTCCATTGCTTCGTGCACCTCGCTTTACTCCTAGTGAGGCCCACTCTCGCATCTTTGAGTCAGTGACTTTGCAGTCATCTTCTGGGAGTAGTCCTGGCTCACTGTCTCCTCAGCAATCATCCACAAGTTCAAGTCGAACAATCAGGCGGAAAAGACGACTTATATCTGGCACACATCGAGGACATTTACGGTCCCCTTCTCACTCAATGACCAGAAGGAGCAGCCAAATGGGAAGACAAACATCAAGGGGTAAAAACATAGAGAAGTCTCTTTCTAGTAATAATCCTAGTTCTATACCAGGAGTGTCTGCCAGTCCACTCACCGCAAGTGCCTTAACCCCCTTCAGCACCTTCACCACGATGACCATGGGTCTTGGTGCGCAGGCAACACCTGACAGCAGAAGAGGAGCTGCTTTGAACATACCGCTGTCCTCTTCTTCCCCACTCTTTCCCATTTTTCCAAGTGCTATACAGGACCAAGTCAGAGGAGTAAAAAGCAGCAAAGAGAGGACAGTACCACAAGACTCTAGTGTTAAAGAAAAAGATTTAGACAAAATTCGAGAGAAAGAAAAAGAGAATAGAGAAAGCAGGAGAGATTTGGAAAAAAGAGGAAAGGTTTTGTCCCGGGATTGTTCCCCAAGTACACCTTCCAGTCACTTCAGCGTTGATGGAAAAGATTCTGAGGTTGTAGCTCTTTCTTCAAAAAAGCCTCTTGGACGCAAAAAGTCAGCAACCATAGATATAACTTCCGATCCAGTTCCAACAGAAAACCGCATGGTGCAATCCAATATGCAAACAGCAGTTGGTAAAGGCAGCTTTTCTAAGAAAGGTCGACAGTCTGAAAGAGGGGCAGAGGTCGAAATTGAGGAGAAAGAGAAACAAAATGGTTCTAACCAAGCTACTACTCTTTCTGGACAGTCAAACAGACAACTACCAATCTCCTCCGTTCTGGCACAAGCGGAAAAACAACCTGTTACTGACAAGCGTGTGGTTGGACTGTTAAAGAAGGCTAAAGCTCAGCTTTTCAAGATCGAAAAGAGTAAGATGAAACTTGCTGAGCCAACTAAAGTATTGGTAAGTTATTTATTTTTATCATTTTCTTTCCAAATGTCTTAGAAAGTTATCTGTATTAAATACGAGGTAATTAAACATTATAAATACAATAAATACAATTGACCAAAAACATAAATTAGAAATATTGACTGGCAGTCTAGTTATTTTATTTAATGTTGCACAGGGGCAAGAAAGTGACTCATCAGAAACTTCAGTCCGTGGTCCACGCATCAAACATGTGTGTCGTCGTGCAGCGGTGGCCCTCGGTCGCAATCGGGCAGTGTTTCCTGATGACATGCCCACACTTAGTGCCTTGCCCTGGGAAGAAAGAGAAAAGATTTTATCTTCCATGGGAAATGATGGTAAAATACTTTACCATGTTACAGATTGATATTATAATGTAAATGCTCATATTCTTTATTACTGTATAGACAAGTCATCTGTTGCTGGTTCGGAAGAAGCAGAGCCACAATCTCCACCAATTAAGCCACGAGAAACGAGACACAAACCTATTCAAGATGCTCCCCCTAAAAAAGGAAGGCGTTCACGGCGCTGTGGCCAATGCTCAGGCTGTCAGGTACCAGAAGACTGTGGTGAATGTACTAACTGTCTTGACAAGCCCAAATTTGGAGGACGAAATATCAAAAAGCAATGCTGCAAGTGAGTGAAATATTTATAATATATTATTTAGAATCTATTTCGAAGTAACAATAATATACTGTTTTTGGCAGGATGAGAAAGTGTCAGAACCTTCAGTGGATGCCATCAAAGATTCTGCTGAAACAAGGGAAAGGCAAAAAAGAGAAGAGAAGGAACAAGGTGTCTGAGAAGAAGGATTCTGCCAATACAGTTAAAGAGTCTAATGCTGAGTCTACAATGAAACCTACTCCTTCCTCACCAAAGGAGGAGTCTTTGGGTAAAAAGAGTGCAACACCTCCTTTAAAGCTTTCTGAGGATAAGCTCCGACAGCCATCAGAACAACCATCTCCCTTGACCACATGCTCTCTGCCTGTAGATTCTTCAGAGCCCTCTGCTGTCTCTGAGGTCAAACAGCTAACCAGTGTGTCCAGTAAAAAGGGACACAAGGATATACAGTCAGAAACCTGTTCATCCTCTTCTTCCACTTCCTCCTCATCATCTTCGTCTTCAGCCCAAAGCTCTCCAGTCAAGACATCAGTGCTTCATCTAGCTCAACAGAAGAATTGGCCAACTGTTAATCAAACACTCTCCAAAAAGGAGTCTCCCAAAAGTGATCCCAGAAAATCCCTGCAGGAGTCCCCCATTCTACCCTCTTCAATTACACCAGATTCAGGTAATGATAATTGCATGTACCCATCGGGCCACCACTCTTATTTAAATAGGAAATAATAATTAAACATCTCTTATTTGACAGACTTGAAAAGAACAAAAAGCTCAATTTCTTGGCCGGACCTTTCAAAACAGCGACCAAAAGACAAGGTAATGAGTTGGATGCTGGCCATTCAGATGGTTTTTAGTATATCCTCATAAAAATACTAGATGAATAGATGTGACTGAATAGATTACAACATATTTGTAATTTGTAAGTTCATAAAGTTCATAAAAAGAGAAAAATCCATATTCATATTAATATGTGAAGTATATGTTGTGTCTGCTTCCTAATACTATATATATTCACATATATTTATTTATGTGAATACATAATTTTTTATATATGTCTCTGGTTGGTTGAATTTCTCATCTGTCATGTGAAGTAGTCACCTTGTTTAAGATGTTTATTTTTCAAATTATTAGGTCGAAAGCACTTGTCCAGGGGTGTCAAACTGGCCACCCTTGGGCAGGAAGAGATTAATATCCTAATTGAATGCATTCTAAACATTGAACCCAACAATAACCAGTAGTAATTGTTTAATTAAAGCCGCAAGCGGCGTCGAACGGCCCTCGCCGCACCGCGCAACTCCCCGCACCGCGCGCACCCCCCGCAACGCGCGCACCACCCCTTGCCAAGCCACCCCGCACCACGCCGTCCCGCATCACGCCGCCCCGCACCAAGCCGCAACGCGCCGCTCCACAACGCCCCGCACTACGCCGCACCACACCGTACCACGCAGCACCGCTCAAAGGAGGTGGCGCCGCCGTGTGATGATTTGTTCCCGTAGCCATAGAAGATTGTTAGTCAAATTGTAATGACTATGATAAGTAGAGCTGGTTTGGCTCCCCATGTAAACTTTGATTCAGTCTGTAGGGGGCGCTAATGGGCCAATTTCAAATATTTCACTTTCACCTGACCTAAACCCTGGAGTTGAACAATGGATTCAAGTTTAATGCAAATCAGACTTTGTTTGTCTAAACGGGAAAAAAATTAATGTTGTCAAAAACGGCAAAAAAACCCTCACATTTTGCTGCTCCGCTGCTCAAACAACGTTTCACTGATCAAAATTCCCTGAAGTAATTTTGAAGGTAAATGTGTTGAGATGATTTGGAACAATTTTGAGGCCAATCGGTGAAACGGCGGAGGAAGAGTCGCTTACCAACCGACGTGTATGAAAATGATTGGTTTTCATTTTTCCATTTTGCAATGAAATTTATGGGCTTCCTGTTTGTCAGAGGGCTTAGCCATAATTACATTTTTTCCATGACTTGACTTGAGGAACATGTGTTCCAAATTACATGGTTCTATGACAATTTTGACCTCAAACTCCTCCCAGAGGCATTTTTAAATTGGCTGTTGTAGGTGGCGCTATAGAGCCAATTTCTAAATTTTAAATTTCAAATGACCTAGACCCAAGAGTTGATCCATGGATTCAAGTTTTGTGCAAATCAGACTTTGTTTGTGCAAACGGAAGCAATTTTTCTATCGTCAAAAACTGAAAAAAAATACGCCACTTTTTGGCGCTCTGCTGCTCGAAAAATGTTTCACTGATCAAAATTCCCTGAAGTCATTTTGATGGTACATGTGTTGAGATGATGTGGAGCGATTTTGAGGCAAATCGGTGAAACGGCCGTGGCTGGTTTGATGTTTGTGTGAGGTGTACATTTGCAAAGAATGGGGAGCGTTTCTCGTCGCCACGGCAACAGGGTAAAAAATAAGCCTTGGACCCAATTGACTTTTTGAATCAAGAGGGCAAAACAGATTTATGTGCAAAATTTCAAACATTTTGAAAAAACTAAATTTGAAAATGCCCATCTAAAACTTTGAAATAGTCTGTAGGGGGCGCTAATGTGTCAATTTGAATTAATTCACTTTCAAATGACCTAGACCCTAGAGTTCAACAATGTATTAAAGTTTTGTACAAATCAGACTTTGTTTGTTCAAACGGGAGCAAATTTAATGTTGTCAAAAACGGCCAAAAAAAGGTCACATTTTGCCGCTCCGCTGCTCAAACAATGTTTCACTGATCAAAAATCCCTGAGGTCATTTTGAAGGTACATGTGTTGAGATGATGTGGAGCGAATTTGAGGCGAATCGGTGAAACGGCCGAGGAGGAGTCGCTTTCCAACCGACATGTATGAAAACTTTTGCTGTTCATTTTTCCATTTTGCAGTGAAATTTATGGGCTTCCTGTTTGTCAGAGGGCGGGGCCATAATAATATTTTTTTCTTGTCTTGACTTGAGGAACATGTGTACCAAATCTCATTTTTCTACGACAAACTTGACCTCCGAAAAGTCCCATAGGGGTATTATTTTGGCTGTTGTAGGTGGCGCTGTTCTGTCATTTTTTGAGTCCCATAAAAATAAACACCAAAATATCAAATTTTTCGCCAGGTCTGATTTTTGGGCCAAAATTAACAACTTTTCATGCATGTTCAGGGGGTCAAATTAAGGCTCAAAGTGCAGAAGAAAAAAGAAAGAAAGAAAGAAATAAATAAATTAAAGCCGCAAGCGGCGTCGAACGGCCCTCGCCGCACCGCGCGACTCCCCACACCGCGCACACCCCCCGCACCAAGCCACCCCGCACCACGCCACCCTGCACCACGCCGTCCCGCATCACGCCGCCCCGCACCAAGCCGCAACGCGCCGCTCCACAACGCCCCGCACACTGCCCCGCACTACGCCGCACCACACCGTACCACGCAGCACCGCTCAAAGGAGGTGGCGCCGCCGTGTGATGATTTGTTGATTTGTTTGATTGTTAGTCAAATTGTAATGAATATGATAAGTAGAGCTGGTTTGGCTCCCCATGTCAACTTTGACTCAGTCTGTAGGGGGCGCTAATGAGCCAATTTAAAATATTTCACTTTCACCTGACCTAAACCCTGGAGTTGAACAATGGGTTCAAGTTTGATGCAAATCGGACTTTGTATGTGCAAACGGGAAAAAAATTTATGTTGTCAAAAACGGCAGAAAAAAACTTTCCATTTTGCCGCTCCGCTGCTCAAACAACGTTTCACTGATCACAATTCCCTGAAGTCATTTTGATGGTACATGTGTTGAGATAATGTGGAGCGATTTTGAGGCGAATCGGTGAAACGGCCGAGGCTGGTTTGATGTTTGTGTGAGGTGTACATTTGCAATGAATGGGGAGCGTTTCTTGTCGCCACGGCAACAGGGTAAAAAATAAGCCTTGGACCCAATTGACTTTTTGAATAAGTAGGGCAAAACAGATTTTTGTGCAAAATTTCAAACATTTTGAAAAAACTAAATTTGAAAATGCCCATCTAAAACTTTGAAATAGTCTGTAGGGGGCGCTAATGAGTCAATTGGAATCATTTAACTTTCAAATGACCTAGACCCTAGAGCTTAACAATGTATTAAAGTTTTGTGCAAATCAGACTTTGTTTGTGCAAACAGGAGCAAATTTAATGTTGTCATAAACGGCCAAAAAAAGGTCACATTTTGCCGCTCCGTTGCTCGAACAATGTTTCACTGATCAAAAATCCCTGAGGTCATTTTGAAGGTACATGTGTTGAGATGATGTGGAGCGATTTTGAGGCGAATCGGTGAAACGGCCGAGGAGGAGTCGCTTTCCAACCAACATGTATGAAAACTTTTGCTGTTCATTTTTCCATTTTGCAGTGAGATTTATGGGCTCCCTGTTTGTCAGAGGGCGGGGCCATAATAATATTTTTTTCTTGTCTTGACTTGAGCAACATGTGTACCAAATTTCATGTTTCTACGACAAACTTGACCTCCGAAAAGTCCCATAGGGGTATTATTTTGGCTGTTGTAGGTGGCGCTGTTCTGTCATTTTTTGAGTCCCATAAAAATAAACACCAAAATATCAAATTTTTCACCAGGTCTGATTTTTGGGCCAAAATTAACAACTTTTCATGCATGTTCAGGGGGTCAAATTAAGGCTCAAAGTGCAGAAGAAAAAAGAAAGAAAGAAAGAAATAAATAAATAAATAAAAAAGGAATTTTTTTGTTAACGTCTCGAGCAAAAACAATATAGGTTTCAATGGCACCTGATACATCATTTTAAAGCTTTTGAGTTTACGCACGCAACCGTCACGTTTTGGTGAGTGACGGGCGCTGAAGCGTCCGTCACGCACCGCCACCATTTGTTTTCACCATTGTGAAAGCAATAGGCCCTTACCCCGTTCGGGGCTCGGGCCTAATAAATAAATAAATAAATAAAAAAGGAATTTTTTTGTTAACGTCTCGAGCAAAAACAATATAGGTTTCAATGGCACGTGATACATCATTTTAAAGCTTTTGAGTTTACGCACGCAACCGTCACATTTTGGTGAGTGACGGGCGCTGACGCGTCCGTCACGCACCGCCACCATTTGTTTTCACCATTGTGAAAGCAATAGGCCCTTACCCCGTTCGGGGCTCGGGCCTAATAAAAGAAAGAATTGAATGGCCTACAATAATAATCCTTCTTAACCTTTTGTTTTTTTTATAGGCACTGACCACTAAGCCACACCACAGCAGTAATTTAAACTGGCTAAGCACTCCCTCGACTAGGGGCCCAGCAAAGTCCAGAGCAACTTGCGACGGAGTGCATCGCATCAGAGTGGATTTAAAGAGAGACCATGATGTTGATAAAGTGTGGGACGTAGGAGGCCTCAGCCTGCTCACCTCTGGACCAGTCACACCCAGAGTGCTGTGCCTCTTGTGTGCAAGCAGCGGGAATGTGGAGGTAGATAAGACAAATTATTATCCAAACAAATAATGTGATGATTATTTTTGGCAACATTTTGGAAACAGAACAAGTATTCATGTCTTTGTGTCCTCAGTTTGTGTACTGCCAGGTGTGCTGTGAGCCATTCCATCTTTTTTGCTTGGGCGAGTCAGAGCGCCCTCATCAAGAGCAGTTTGAAAATTGGTGTTGTCGAAGGTGTAGATTTTGCCAGGCTTGTGGACGCAAACACCACAAAAATAAAGTAAGCACCACTTTTATTCCAACAGATGATCTTGAAATCCTGTAATTGTAAAACTGTTTTGTGATTGATTTTGTCTTTTCAGCAACCACTACTTGAGTGTGACAAGTGCCGTAACAGCTATCACCCGGAGTGCCTGGGTACCAACTACCCGAGCAGACCCACCAAAAAGAAAAAAATCTGGGTATGTTTTTGTCACAATTTAGTATATTTTTTCCTCGCACAATAGACATTTATCCCTGTTGTGTGTTTGTTTATTTTTAGGTTTGCAGCAATTGCGTGTGCTGCAAAAGTTGTGGTGCCACAAAGCCTGGAAAATCATGGAATGCCCAATGGTCACATGACTTTTCAATGTGTCAGGAATGTGCCAAAGTCAGTTTTAAAGGTGAGCTCAACTTTTGCTTTAATTTTTCATCCTTGTCTTGTTTTGTATGACTGCTCAGTGGACTGCTCAATAGGAAAAATGTTCATTGCATTCTGGGAATCAGTGTGGATCGGTTTTCCAACAAAATTATGACTTTGAGTTGTTTCACTGGAAAAGTAGATGAAAGTATTTTTTATGTATATGTGATCTGTTCACAAGGGCTGTAATCAACAGTTACTTTGATAATCCATTATTCGGACAATTATATCTTGGATTAATAGATTAATCCAAGATATAGTTGTCGGTAGATTAATACATTGAAAAACAGGGCATTCTGGATTTAGCATTTTATGTTATTGTCATTTCACAAGCGTAGCTGCACATTTGTTTTATTGTTAAAAAGATAAATAAATTTGATTCCAGTGACTTCGAAAGACTTAAAGTAGTAGTGAAGTACAAATACTGGAAATTCTATTAAAAAATACAAATATCAAAAGTGTATAAGTGTTTAATCTTCGCGGTCACTCAGTAATGAAGACAAAATGGTCTGTATCTTAGCAAGAGTCACACAAATCTTTGGAGGATTTCTTTTTTAACACCAGACCTCTGTTCCACCTTTTTCAGGGAAACTCTGCCTTCTGTGTAATAAGTGCTATGATGAAGATGATGACTGTGGAAGAAGAATGATGCAGTGCGGCCATTGTAAATTCTGGGTTCACGCCAAGTGTGAGAAATTGACAGGTTTGTGGGTTTCTTCTGTATCATCAAGTAAAATCATTCTTGACAAATACAAACCACGCAATCAGGACAGTGATGTAACTTTATCATTGGTGATACATCACTCCTCTTGACAGACATTACCCATAGGACTGCTTAACAGCCCATTTCTTCCAAAAGAGATATTTAATTTCACACAGCAGCACGTTGGTAGTGGTTAGGGTTTGTTTCCTGGGCCAGGGTCATTTTGTTGCTCTTTTTTTTGTTTTGGATTGATTCATCCTTTCCATATGACATTTCATAATGTTCTCAAACCACTACTGCCTTGTTCTCATGACTGTTTTTTTCTCATTACCAACTAGATGAAATGTATGAGCTTCTGCCCAACCTCCCAGAGAGCGTTGCCTTCACATGCACCAAGTGTACAGACTGCTGTCCAAGCCTGTGGCGAACAGAACTGGAAAGGAATCTTCAGAGCTGCATTCGAACTGTCCTTAATGCCTTGCTGAACTCTCATACATCTATGCACCTTTTGCGCTTTAGGCAGGTTTGTGCCAAACGCGTCTTTATTCTTTTTTAATGACTGAAGAAAGTTCAGTTTTATGTGTATTAACACTCTTATCTGTGGCAGCAATCTGTAAAACCTCCAGAGTTAAACCCAGAAACCGAAGAAAGGCAGCCGTCGCGTCGATCTCCAGAGGGGCCTGATCCCCCAGTTCTCATGGAGGCTACTTCTGAACCCAGCGACTCGCCACAAGATTTAGAGTCGGTTGAAAAGAAAATGGATTTGGGTTGCTACAAGTCAGTGGTAAGTGTGTTTCATGCATTATTCGGGGACAGTGTAAGAATACAGTGTTTCATTTTACTATCACCTCCTTTTTAATGAGATGTTTATGCATAAATAATCTTGTGACGTGATTACAACATTTGGTGAATGAATCTTATATATTGTATATGAAATAGTAATAAAATACATCCACGACTTCATTTGTACCCCTTGCACTTGTTTCACAGATGGAGTTTGGTGATGATATTGCTAGAATAATTCAGACATCAATCCACAGTAGTGGTGGCCAGCTTGAGAGCCGCAAAGCTAACGGCATGGTCAAAGCCTTTTTCATTCGGGTAAGGAGTTCAAACTATTAACTTTCTATAAATCAAGCAGTGTATCCTACCTAATGTATAACATATTTGAACGTATATGTATTAGTGCTGTCAGTTTAATGCGTTAATAATGCCGTTAACGTTAACTAATTTTATGGCGTCATTTTTTGACGCAAAAGTGCCGCAGCTGTTGCTGTCCCTGTAAAGTCTAAGGAGAAGTGTAGAGGACAGTACAGAGGAGCAGCAGTCAGGTGCAAATATATGTGTGGGTCCTTTGACTGACGTGCGCCTGGCCACTGCTGGTGTGTGCACGCCTCGTGACATGAACCTCCTCTACCGAGGTACCGTGCTCTGGTTACAGTCTATGGTCACATCATGTTTGCAAACGTAATTGCTGCTCCATGCGTTCTCACAGCGCATCCTCAGAAGAAAGAACAGGAAGCGGCGAGCGCCCACGAGTGCGTGCACAGTCAAAGTAGACAGTTATGAGGTGTGAGCGTTTCTGATACATTATGACAGTAAGCAAAGTGGCATTTATAATATGATAATATTTGTACCATCTACAGTTCTTCTAAACTGATAAGTGTTTCTTTCTTTCCTGCCAATTAAATGTAATTAAAGAAAACATTACTTGTTCATGAATCACATCTGCATCATACTATATTCTGAATAGTAAACACCCACATCAATCCAAGATCTCTGGCTTCAATGGCTTCTGTAAAAGAAGATCTTGGTTCGATAAAGTATAACCGGGGTGGCCACACTGTTCTATGCACTGTAAAAAGCAATAATAAAAGCAGAGATTGAGTAGCCTCTAGACAATCCAAATACTTTCTTTTTGGAGGGAATTGGACTAATATAAGCTTTTTGCTTCATCCAATGCATTTTCAAACCAAATCAAGGGACATTTAGAACAGGGAAATATGTGTGATTAATCGTGAGTTAAGTATGACATTAATTGCAATTTATTTATTTAAATCGTTTGACAGCACTATTTTATATATAGATATATTATACCAGAGCATGCTTGACAGAATTATAATGACTTTGTTGCTTTAGCAAATGGATCGCATCTTCCCGTGGATCAAAGTAAAAGAGTCAAGGTTCTGGGAAAGACAAAAAGTCTCAGCCAGGTGAGTTTTCAAAAACTGCACATTTTTACATTGTTCTATCCTCATAGATATGCTATTGTTTCACCTTGATTGATAAGAGACTTAAAGTTTGCACTCTCCAAGGAGACAGGTAAGGGACATCAAGTTAATGTGACAATACATTTCTTGATATTGAATTCATTAAGTAGAGGTTGACTATTCAAGAATTCTGGTGGAGATTTTATTCGTACTCATAGTGTTTTCTGAAACACTAAACTAATCACAGAGTGGGACAGGAGTAGACTGAACAAGCTGGTCAGGAGGGCCAGGTCCACTCTGGGCTGCTCCCTGGACTCTGTGGAGGACAACACCTCCCACCCACTGCACAGGACTGTAGAGGAGCTGAGGAGCTCCTTCAGTGGAAGACTGAGACACCCTCAGTGCAAGAAGAAGCTCTACCGCAGGGCCTTTATCCCCACCGCTCTCAGACTGTACAATAAGTCACTTTAAGTCACTTGCATGTTTGCACACTTCTTTCTTTGCACTAATTCTATCCATGCCAGATGTGACATGTAAATTTCTCCTGTGTGAGATAAATAAAGTCTATATTATCTTATCTTATCAGAAAATTTTCATAAATACAGCGTGGTTTAAATACATATGATGTGTTTTATTGTCTTCCTGTAGTGTCCTCCTCCCAAATGCAGTACTGCCGCCATCGTTAGACCATAACTATGCCCAGTGGCAGGAGAGACAGGAACTGTCTCGAGCAGTGCAGCCCCTCTTCACAAAGAAGATCATTCCAGCTCCCTCCCCCCAGAGCCAGAGTGGACCAGATCCAGCCTCATCTCCTTCGGTCCATCCGTCTCTTATCAGACCTCTTCCACTATCACCTGGTAATAGAATACATGTTGAGTACATTTAATACATTTTATTACCTCAATTAAATGTCTGTTTGTCTATGTTAAAGGAGATGAGGACAGCCCAGATTCTCCAGTTCCACCTGGTATTGGCGACAATAGACAATGTGCTTTATGCCTCAAGTATGGTGATGAGAATAATAATGTAGGTGGAAATAGAAGTCATATTACAACACACTGATGACTGTTCGTTAAGCATTTGTAATTTGTCTTGTACCCAGGAAGGGGGCAGGCTGCTTTACATTGGACAGAATGAATGGACTCATATCAACTGTGCCCTTTGGTCTTCTGACGTGTTTGAGGATGATAATGGCTCCCTAAAAAATGTTCATTTAGCTGTTCTTCGAGGAAAGGAAATGGTAAATTACATTGAAATATATTATTGCTTTGAACAGTAAAGACTAATCGATATGTTTTGTGTTTATTATTTAGAGCTGTGAGAAATGTCAGAGGCCTGGGGCTACAGTTTCCTGCTGCCTTACATCTTGCTCCAATAACTACCACTTTATGTGTGCACGCCAATGTCAATGCATCTTCCTGGAGGACAAGAAGGTGTATTGTTCAAAGCACAGAGATTTGATCAAAGGACATGTATGTGGACATTTCGGCAAAAATAAAACCGTAAATTGCATATAAAATGATTTAATGTTTTTATTTGTTAATGTGTTTTAGGCTGTGTCTGGGTTTGCTGTGACTCGCAGAGTGCTGGTGGACATAGAGAGCATGAGCCTCAAGAAGAAGTGGCTGTCAGGACTAGAACCTGATGATATCCACATGATAATTGGTAAACAAAACAAAAAAAATTTCTCTTTCAGTTTATATGTCAAATCATGGAAGAACTTTGTCATAATATTATAATGTGCATTTTCTCCAGGTTCCATGACAATTGATTGTTTGGGAAAACTGACAGAGCTGTCAGACTGCAAACGCAAGCTTTTTCCAGTTGGCTACCAGTAAGATGTTTGTCAAACTCTATGTATATCCTCTTCTCATTGGCTTTAGTGACAATGATAAGAGGAGCGTTCCATCACCTGAGATGGCTGGATGAATGAACTCTATGGATGATCTTAAGCAAAGCAAATGTGTCTTGCTCAACCACATAAAACATAATTTCACAGCGCACAATCCAACTTATTGTTTTGGCTGGTCATCTAGACCTAACACACACAACTATCAAATGTTTTCTTGTGTCTGGTTGAGTTTCCGCCGGTTTTCTCCATTACCCAAAGTGAATAATGGTGGTGCAGATTTGTATGAATGTATTTGATCACGTATGTTAAATCACACTTTTGAGATTTGATTAATTTGCACCGCACTGCAATTTTGTGTCTTTTAATCCTTTTATTAATAGCTGTATCACATGGTATTTGATAATGTTAAGAATGTGAATGGCCACACTTTTCCATCTGTACTTCTACAAACTACCTTTTCTTTAGATGCTCAAGAGTGTATTGGAGTACCATAGATGCACGGAAGCGCTGTGTGTACACCTGTAGGATCCTGGTTTGTCATTCTGCAGTGTCAGAGTGTGATCTGAGAAGCACCATGGCGCCTGAACACAATCTCACAATAGCACACAGCCCCTCTCCTGTAGCAGGTAAATCCATCGTTTATCAGTCTGTTATCTTTTTTCCATTTGAGCTGTAACTAAGTTATTGTATTATTTAAAAAACTTACAGATTTTCCAGATCCATTTGAGTCCCCAAGACGTTCTGACACACTTTCACCCTCATGCGCCCCTAAACTCAGGGTTTACACTAGAAATCGCCACCCAAGTTACCCTCCGGCCGGGCCTCGACCTTTGATTTCTTCAGGTATTTTGTACAAATTTGCAGTGGGGTGTGAAAGTTTGGACATTCCAGATGGAATACTCCTGTTTTGTTGTATTATTTTCTCAGGTCATTTGTTTACAAGAAATGGCAAGACCAATTTACAATTATATATTTATATATATATATATATATATAAAATATTTAATCGCGATTAATCACATGAATTTCATAGTTAACTCGCGATTAATCGCAAATTAGTCACACATTTGTGTGGGTGTGTGTATGTGTGGGTATAGACCATAGACTGTATAGAAACATCATGGTGTCATTATGATGATGATAAACAATCTGTAAATATTTTGTAAATTTGTTCATGTAAATACTCTATGCTGTTTCTCTGTTTACTTTCGGTATATCTATGACTGTATACTGTTTGCTTGTATTGCCTTTTTTATTAACCCCTCCCCCCCATCTCCCACTTCATGTCCCCCCCCCTCCTATGCAGTGTTGTGCCAGTTCAGCTTTTCTGAACTAGTTCAAGTTCAGTTCATACATGCTCAAAGTGAACAGAACACGTTCAAAGTTCACATTTTTAATTCTGAACTAGTTCAAAGTTCAGTTCATTTTACTTTTTTCGTGAGATAAATACATAATTTTTTCACACTACGAGCTATATATATATATATATATATATATGTCCTGTACACCCACAGGAGGAGAGCCTTTTGACTACAAAACAGACAAGATTTACATGGTTTTCAATGGGAGCAAAACGGAGTTGCTCCATCTCTGCTCATAAACTACAGACAGTAATGCGCTGCAGTGCGTGTGTCTATACTTTATGTCAAATGTAAACGGTGTAAACTTTGTCGCTAACTCACCCTGTGTTTTCATCACGACTCGGGCACATGTGAAAAGCACCAGCTCACAGCGCCGCACCACAACACAGAGTCGGGGTGCGTTCACAGACGGTGGAAACCGTAGGAATTTTTAGATTTCGGCGGAAAAAGTGCGAGAATACAGGAGGGAGGAACTTTCTCTCGTCGCGTTTTAAAAGAGAAAACAGATTCCAACGTTCATAGTGATGTCTGCCGTTCATGACACATAAAATGAACTAATTCACATTCAAGTTCTTTTTTAAAAAATGTGTTGCGTTCAGTTCAATGATCACGAAAAAATGAGCGTGTTCAATGAACGCGTTCTTTTGAACTCGTTCACGCACAACACTTCTCCTATGTGCCCTTCTGGGTTTCTTCTTTGGCCCCCTGTATCTCCAACTACATATTGTTTGTAATCTCTGTCTACAATGTATCTGAACTAGTCCTTTTCTTTGTTTCTTTGTTTGTTTGTTTTTTTCTGTATATGTGTTTGTCTGCAATAAAAAGTAAAAAAAAAAAAAAAATTAATTGCGCGATAAAAAAATGACGCCGTTAATATTGATTTGCGTTAGCGCGTTAATAACGCGATATTTTGGACAGCACTAATATATATATGAATATATATATGAATATATATATGAATATATATATGAATATATATATGAATATATATATGAATATATATATGAATATATATATATATATAAATATAAATAAATATAAATAAAAATAAATAAATAAATAAAATTAGTGCTGTCAAACAATTAAAAGATGTAATCGCATTATCGCATATGTCATAGTTAACTCGTGATTAATCACATATTTTCCCTATATTTATATATATATATATATATATTAGTACTTTATCACCACCGTGTATGGAGTGAAAGAATAATGACATGTGAAGCGTCTTTGAGTGTCTGGAAAAGTGCTATATAAAACCAATGTATTATTATATTATGCTTTTACTGTGTGAGTGATTTATGTTGTACAATGTGATTACAGGTGGTACTTCGCAAATCCAAAGCCATCCAGTTGTGACAGCAGGGCATTCACTGCCTAATCCCTCGGTTAAAAATGTTGACTCACGGCGACACAGCTCTCCCTCACTTTCCCCTCCGCAGCCACTTATCAGACAAAGAGGGATTGTGTCTTCACACATCATATCAAGACCGCTAACGTCCCCACCTCCCCTAATCCCATCTCCGGCCAGAGATCCTGAAAGGGCAAAACATTCCGGCAAAGAATCTTCAAACAGGGATGAGGAAAAAAGTAGTCTGTTCTCAACAGAGAAAAACAGATGGCAGCACACAAGAGAACAATCACATAAAGATACAAACAAAGAGAGAGTGAGAGTGTTAAGTCGAGACCACGTCTTTAAGGACACTCATAAGAACAAGTCTAAGGATATCCAGCTAAAGGACCGGGGTCAAGTATCAGCCAAAGAGCTTGAGCAACACAAATGTCTGACCAAAGAGTTGAGGCAGAAGGATACAGACAGGGGAAGAACGGTAAACAGAGACCACTTTAGAGATTCCGATAAAGACAGACAAGTGACTAAAAGCGCTGAAAAGGTAGCCCAACCCAGCACAGTTTCAACCAACAGAGGAACAGAAAAAAACAAAACATCTTCTAGAGCCCAGTCTGTGGATAAAAATGCCTTTCCCAAAAGAGATAAAGGTTTAGGAGACTCTCATAAACATCGGCAGCACAGTAGGGAATCAGGGAAAGACTCAAGCCAAGGTAAAGAACGATCAAATCGTGACTCTGATAAGTGTAGACCTCACTCTCGAGACTCAAACCACAGAAGCACAGAACGGTATAAAGACTCAGGGAAAGAGCATGGATCTCCATTTGTATCAGCTGGTGAGATTAGGAGCTCCAGACTGACCTCTGCAGGTCAGGGCCAGTCCTCTCCTCCTGCAGGTACAGCCGTTGTCACAGGACAGCACAATAACAAAAATGACAGACATGAAAAACACAGAAGCAATGACCAGCAACTTTCTTCAACCCCATCGTCTCGTCACAAACCTCTCTCCTCACCAGACTTTGCCCAACTGAAAGACAAGTCAAACTCAGGGAAGGGAAGCACCAGTGGCTCTGGAAATATATCGGTCACTGCTGTACAGAAGAATACTGGAAAATCAGGCTCTCCATCATTTCAAAAAAGTAGTTCACAGAAATCAAATGATTCCATTCAAAGCCCAATTCCATCAACAGCACTGAAGCCACTGTGGTTATCGAAGGCAGCAGCAGATGATGACACCTCAAAACAAAGCTCTTCCAAACAGCCAAAAGTAAAAAGGTCAAGCAGCAGAGAACAGCCCAAAGATCAAATAGGCAAAAGTCAAACAAGCGGCACTGACGCCTATTCCATTATAAACAACACTAATAGTAAAATTACAGGTAGCACAAAAGCAGATACTCACAAATTCAACAAAAATGGCAAACCACAAGTGACCCAAAATCACACCAAAGGGCAAAGCAAAACTCAAGACTTAAAAGAAGATAAATCGTTTTCAAAAAGCAGACAGATGCTTACAGAGTCTGATAAAATGATAATCCCTGATAATTCAAACAAAATTGGACAAACAAGCTTAACCGTAGAAAAGTTACAACCCAAACACAACACAAATAACCAGCTCTCTGTAAGAGATAAATCATCTGCATCAATACCAAGCGACCCTAACAGTACTAACACACTTGATGGGATTTCTCCTTCGTGTCATAGCACAGTCACTGCCTCTTCAGTCTTACCTCCTGGTCAGGGAGGCGGCAGGGAGATTCACTTCTCCTCACCCTCCGCTAACAGTGACAGTTCAGAGTCAGACACACAACCTCACGCTGCAGAAGTGTCTCTACCAAGAGGGTATTCTCAAGGCCTTCTCGCAGAGGACGACCCAGAAGGGCAGGATGATGACCATCAGAGCTTAGATGACAAACATCATGATGATGACAGTGATGGTTCAGGCTCAGCAAAGAGACGTTATCCTCGCCGCAGTGCACGTGCCCGCTCAAACATGTTTTTTGGTCTCACACCTTTTTATGGAGTTCGCTCTTATGGTGAAGAAGATCTTCATTTCTACGGCAGTGAGGAGGTAGCTGGGTCAATGGTCAAGAAAAGATCAGGAGTTCGAAAGAAGTCTGCTGAAGGACAAGTGGATGGAGCAGATGATATAAGTTCATCTTCTTCATCTGGTGATAGTGGTGAAGATGATGGTAGCCATAACCCATATTACTACAACTTCACCCGGACAATCATTAATCCTGGGGAGGGTCTCCCATCTATAGAAGGGATAGACCAATGCCTCGGGCAAGAGTCCCAACTTCAGCGCTTTTTAAAAGATGAGGAGCAACAGAAAAGGCAAGCGGACACTGAGGAGGATCTGCTAAGTGAATTGTAAGTACAGTAGTAAAATCCAAAATTAAATATATGTTGATGAATGTATATTAATAGTGATGGTTTATTTTGTTTTACAGGTCCTTGGGACAGCAGCATATTGGTCAGCTGGATGGTGTTGACGATGGATCCGAGAGTGACACAAGCATTTCCACGACCAGCACAACAAACACCATAGCCACCTCCACTCCACCTAAGAACACCCCCAAGAGAAGGACAAGGGAAAGGCACTCTGACAAGATGGACTCACACCCTTCCAACAAAGATTCTGACAACAGTGGTGGTCCAGGGGGTGGAAACACACGAGAAGGCAGGAAACACCAGAAGGAAAACTGTCTTCCTCATGTTGGAAAGTCTCAGGCACAAAGCCAGGATCCTCTTGATGCTCAGCTATCCCTCAGCACTGATCTGCTCAAGTCTGACTCTGACAACAACAACAGCGATGACTGTGGTAACATTTTACCATCTGACATAATGGAGTTTGTTCTCAACACACCCTCTTTGTCCATGCAGACTTTGGGCCAACAGGCTGAGTCTTCCTCATCAGAACTACTGCTTGATGAGGGCTTTGTAGGAGTAGATGTCAACAGACGCAAAGACATTCTCTTTGATGACTTTTCACAGCCCCTGTCCAGTTCTGAAAGTGGAAGTGGAAGTGGAGTGGAGAGTAATGTAAACAACTCCATGTCTGTGGAGGAACCATACCTGCCCTTGGAGCTTCCCTCTGACTTGTCTGTCCTCACCACTCGCAGTCCAACAGTAAGCGCCAGTCAGAACCACACTGCTGGCAGTCTCATAGCTGACCCTTCAGACCGCAGCATGCTGAACTTAACCACAGACTCTGAAACCATCAGAGGGCGCAAAATTAGCCACAAGAAAAGAGAGGAAAATCAGCACAACACGACTTCTTTGGGAAATCAAGATGTGACTGAAGGACACATGACCCCGGAGCAGTTTATTCCTAGTCCTGCTATAGGCCAGGCAGTAGAAACTACTGTGAACCCTGATGTTCCTCGGGCTGCTGGAACTCCAAGTCTACCAAGCTCTCCATCTATCTCACTTAAGGGTCAGAAATTCCTCCCTGTAACATGCAGCCCTAGCCCAGTTACTGTCACTGGACCGCCTCAAGTTTCAAGCCCTGCAGTCATCAAAACTGGCCCAGATAAGCTTATTGTGGTTAATCAGCAATTTCAGCCATTATATGTCCTTCAAACTGTGCCAAATGGAGTTACTCAAAAGATCAGTGCTACAGGAGTAATGGAAACTGGTTCCCCTGCAGTGTTAAGCTCCATGACTTTGACAACTGGTCTAAACACTTCTCTAACCCCTGGTCAGCAAATATTTCCTGCTACAGGAAAGGTTCTCAGTACAGTGGCTCATCCCACTCAGATTCACACTTTCACAGGCGCTACTCAGACCGGCTTTTCAACAGGAATCCCAAGTACCACATCAGGTCTGCTCATTGGGTTGTCCTCACAGCCTCAAGATCAATCCCAGTTTCTTGTTTCAGAAGCTGGTCGACCCCGTGAATTTTGTCCAAACCTCACTATCGTTTCTAGTCCCTCCACAATAACCTCTTCATCTATTCTCCCTTCGGGTCATGGCAAGAAAAGACCAATATCCCGCCTCCAGCCAAGAAAGAGCAAAAAACTATCCCGATCTCGAAGTCAGCCTTCTTTGGCGCGCGCCGATGTAGGCCCCCCAAATATGACTCTCATAAATTTCTCCTCATCACAGATTACCAGCATTCAGGGCCAACCTACTGGTCTTGTTGAAGTGAATGCCCTTTCAGCATCGCAACGTAAAGTTCCCAACATAATCAAACGACCTAAACCCGGAGGGGTGATGTACCTAGATCCCACAAGTCTTCTTCAGCAGAGAATTGCCTCCACTCAATCTGGAATTATCGGACATGATTCCTCAGGTCATCTTTTGCCGTGTACAGTGTCCAGTCTGACCCCAAGTCAGTCAGTGTTAAATGTTGTATCTGTGCCTCCCAGCGGAGTACTTGGACCAGGAGTCTCTTTGTCCACTCCTGTCTTAAGCTCCTCTGGCATCACAGGCCCAATAAGTAGCCTATTATTCAAGGCTGGTCCCCATGGTTTGGGCTTGTCTGATCAACCTGTTGTCCTTCAACCAGGTGGAGGCCCCATTAATGTTCCTGTTCAAACATCTATAGCCAGCAGCCTCTGTGTCCTGCCCTCTCATCAAAGCATCAGCATGAGCAAAGGAGAGACTGAAGGCGGTACTGTCCAATACAACAAAACCCAGACCCTGGAATCCGGTCAGAACGCGGTTAGTTTAAATCAAGCGTCAGCCGCCCATTTCAACCCCAAGAGACAGGTAGTAGGAGTGTTTACACGCACACAAACGCTGTCACCGTCTCAGAGCAGTAGAACGACCCCTATTTCCAGATCCTATGAACTGAAGCAGAGTCATCCCTGCACAATAGCACCCGCGACAGGAGGAGAGAAGGGCAAGACAAAAGCCAAGAGGAGTTTACAAAATCCAGAAGTTGTCGGAGGAAAGAAACATAAAGCCTATCAGGAGCATTACAACAGACCGTCAGCAACTCCTTCAGTGAAAGCAAATTCAAGGTAAAACTATTTTTGATGCACATCTATCTAAAACATGCATTATAATAAAGCCAATATGGAACACGTGTCAAAACTCATATGGATAAATTACAGCATATAAGATAATACATTTTGCATAGAATTTGTGTTCTATAAGATTGGACTTCAACCAGAAAGATTTGGATTTGGGCTGGTTTTCAGTGTTTATGTGGATTGTATGTATCGCATGAATGTATTGTATGTAATTACATGTATTGCATGAATATTATATTTATATTATATTTATATTTTATGTTTTCTTTTCACTTGTTTCACAAGTTCTAAAGTATCATGTTCCTCCGAACCAATGGACACTGGCAAACCTACAGACAAGTCAACTAACCACGGGTAACTCTTACTGCTCATCTCATCTTGCTTCGTTTAACTCACACTAACAGGTGCAACACTGTTGTATTCTTAACAGTAAAAAGAAGACCTCCGAATGCCCTGGAAAAATTGTAGGCAAAGGCAAAGTCTCACATGCCAAAAGAGCAGGGTCTCTCATTGTGTCATCTGCACCTGGTCAAGAGGACAACGCCAAAGACTCTGCACTGGACAGCAAGCCTAAGAAGGGCATCATCTTTGAAATTTCAAGTGAAGATGGCTTCCACATCCGTTGTGAGAGTATAGAAGGTAAGAAAAAACACCAATAATTTAGAATATTAACTTATATCATATCCAAAAACTGGGAATGATAATCCGCTAGACTTTTTTTGTTTTTTAAATGAGTTATATTTTCACAGAGGCTTGGAAGTCCCTGACAGATAAGGTGCAAGAGGCCAGATTCCACGCTCACCTGAAGGAACTCTCTTTTGATGGTGAGCTGTAGTGTTGCTTTATATGTGAATGTTTATATGCAACCTACAACTGAAACTAACACATTGTTTAATCGCAGGTGTAAATGCTCTTCGAATGCTTGGCATCGTTCACGAGGCAGTGGTTTTCTTGTTAGAGCAGTTGTCTGGCTCCAGACATTGCCGTAGTTACCGCTTTCGTTTCCACAAGCCTGAAGAGTCCGATGAGCCTCCAGTCAACCCCCACGGCTCAGCCAGAGCGGAAATCCACAACAGGTCTGAAGTTCCCACATTCAAACTAATTACAATCACTTTTATCTAAACTAAAGGACATTCATTCCTTTCTAATTGGATTCATAAAATCATGCTCTTTTTTTGTCATCGTAATGTTTCTGGTCGCACACCTACATGGGCAGGCGGAGACTAGAGCAGCATTGCATGTAATTACTATATTTTAGCTTTTTTTCGTTTTCAGGAGATCTGTATTTGATGTCTTCAACTTTTTGGCCTCTAAACATCGGCAGCCTCCTGCGTACCGACCACAGGACGAAGAGGAAGAGGAGGGTCAGCTCAGGGTTGCCAGGTTAACGCCACACTCTAAATATCAACCCGTTTTACTCATCTCTGTGTTTACATTTGCTTACTTATATTGCATGTTTCATGTGCTGTTGATACAGGCGCGCATTCATGGAATTACCGCTGACTGTGAGGTTCAAACAGATTAAGACCACATGTAAAGAAACCGTGGGGGTCTACAGGTGAGCTGCATGGTTTTGAAGTGAACACACAAATCAAGAGCCCACATGATTGTAAGACCTGACTTTAAATGGTTTCCTTTCAGGTCTCCCATTCATGGGCGTGGTCTGTTTTGCAAGAAAACTATTGATGCTGGAGAGATGGTCATAGAATATTCCGGAAATGTCATTCGTTCGGTTCTCACAGACAAAAGAGAGAAATATTATGACGGAAAGGTGAGGAAATTTAAAGTACCTTTGTCACATTTGCATCCTGTGCTTTTCCATGGTAAAAGTGAAATACACCTTTTACTAAAATGTTAAGAAATCTATATTTCAGGCGTACAAATAATATTCCACTGTTGCAATATTACTTCCTGGTTTTAACATGATGATCACACTGACATCACACTGACATCACACTGAGATTCATTGTGGTACATTACCATAAACACTATAATGTAACACACAGATTATTATTTTATGGAAACACATGTTATGCTTTTTTCTTTTTCCCCCAAACGTTGCTTACAAGATGTTTGTGTGACATCATCCTTTTTCCTTTTACTTTTCATTTTACATTGAAAGAAAGAACTGTCTTGTGCTTTACTTACTACTGTATTGTACGTTTATGTTTTAGGGCATCGGATGTTACATGTTTCGCATCGATGATTTTGAGGTTGTTGATGCCACAGTCCATGGAAATGCAGCGCGGTTCATTAACCACTCGTGTGAACCGAACTGCTATTCCCGAGTCATCACTGTGGACGGGCAGAAGCACATCGTCATCTTTGCCCTTCGCCGAATCTACTGCGGTGAGGAACTCACCTATGACTACAAGTTTCCCATCGAAGACGCCAGCAGTAAGTTGCCCTGCAACTGTGGGGCAAAGAAGTGCCGCAGTTTTCTCAACTGAAGAGGGCTCTGGAAGCCTCCCCGCTCACATCCTGGGATCGGCTGTTGGTAAATCTTTAAGGGCCTTTCTGGAGGAGAGGCTTTTGTAGAGATTTTCAACTTGTGCCTCTTTTGTTTTTTATGGTCTGGAATAGAGATTTATCCAATTACAGAAAGAAAATGGTTTGAGCCTTCATTATACTGTTACTCAAATATTCTGCATTGGCCCATCCTCCTTACTTTCCTATGTATTGTTTTTATGAGAAGATATGTTTGTCCACCATTTTTATTGTTAAGAAGATGGAAATCAAAGAACTTTGTTCCATTTTACACCAAAGTGCAATTTGTTTAAGGGACTCGACAGTAATTTGACTCTTTTCAACTGTTACTGATGCACATTGCCCTGTTTGAATGTGCCCTGATGTACCCCACAGTTGTAGAGATCAACGTGAGGCTTCCCCAGCATATTAGTGTGCATTGAACACTGTAAATAGAGATGGGCTTAACAGTTTGTTCTCGCTGCTTAGACAGGAGCTGTTGATGTGGTAAGAAAAGGCCATATGAATGGTACTGATGAGGTAGTTAGGATAAAAAGCCTGATCAATATGATTTCAAGTATAATTCAATCTACATGAAATGGTTTGTTGTAGATTTAGTTGGGACGAAGAGTCTGGCCTCCAAAGCAAGGCAGCTAGAGATTCTGGTGGACTGACAGCCAATGGACTCAACTGCTGTACTGACATATTTATTAATGAACTAAGAACGTGGTCCAGGCCTCAGCCAGAGAAACACCCTTCTATAATAATGACACGTTTGAAGGGTCTGGCGGGTCATCAGGGGTCTGTGTGATGTACAGGAGAGAGTGAATCAATGCAGGTTGCATGTTTTTTATAAAACTTTGTGATAAAATATAAGCTGAATAAATCACGTTCCAAAAATAGCCGTAAGGAGAACCAAACATTGTGACCTTAAATTGAATTTGAAGAAAAAAAACATGTTTGCACCTGATCAGTATATTACTATAATAATGTTTTGTTTTTTTGTATTGTGGTGAGTTTTTTAAAAGTGTTGCCCGTTGTTTGTCTTTTTTATTATGGGCAGGGAAATCAGCTTGCTTTTTTAAAATGTACATAATGTATATTTTTCTATAAAAATACTTAAAGCACTCACTAGTGAATAGCACTTAATGGTATTTATATTTTTTAAGAAATCATATTTATTTTATTGCCATTTTTCTAGGAAATAGAAGTTTTCAGACAATAATGCTTGGTCTGTGTTTCGTATTTTGCTGCCTTTAAGTTTTTTGTTTTGTGGTTTTATCGTTAAATTTGTAGCTGAATGTTTTCTTTGATTCCAAAGACAGACACTGGTCTGTGAACTGTCCCGAGTTCAGTCCACCAGGAGCTCTTTATTCCAGTGCATGGGTCAGGGCAAAGGTGTTTCACCAGTGTTAGTTGTGTGAATATATGCACTTGAGAGAGTTCAGATTGTTCATCCATTGCAGATATCTCCTCTCTCTAGCCTTATTGTTCTTATGCCACATTATATGGAGAATCCAACACCAGGCAGAAGCATTTGACTTGCCAATAATCCAGAACCACAATACTTGAATTGGTAACAGCTGTTGGAAGTAACATAACAAATACTGTATGTCTGTACTTTGATCTGACCTGGTTGCGAATACTTAGGGTGCCTTTAACGACAGAATGCTACCAACATAAAATGTCTTATCCACTCAGCCTCCACATCTTATACAACCACTCTTTACTGGTGACCACTATTGATCGCTCATCTTTTTGTTGTAGTTTGTTGTAATTATCTTCTTTATGTCAAACTGATCAGACTGTTCTTTGCTGTTGGCGCCCATGTCACACGAAGGCCATCACCTGTCACCCATCTGACCGGCACATGCCAAACAGTACAATTTTGTAATTGGTTGTGCCTGTACAAGTGTGAGCAGCAGAGGGCATGTTTGAGGCTCCAGCAAAGTGCACTTGACTCTTGTTCTGCCATGTAGTGAGTGCAGGGACCACTCCAGCAGCCCCCCTCTCACTGCCACTGTGGGGCTGGGCGCTCTGCTTTAGCCTAGCCCTGATATGAATGTATATGATGAGACCTAGGATGCATTTAGATTTCACTACACTGACAGAAAACAGAGCAGTGAACTATAGCAGTCGCATAAAGTTTGCATTAAAAGATTCAAAAGCGTCACGTCAAGGGTTCCATCGAGGAAAACAAACAGAAGATTTCACATGCATCAACACAATACAAGGATTTTTTTTGTTTCATCATTCTCTGTAATTATAGTATAAATACATACAACAATATTCTATGGAAACATGCATACAAGTTTCTTGTAATTAGTATATAATATATGGAATGGACAGACAAAACTTAGTTACAGTAGCAAACAGACTATAACGGTTAATAGCAATGTCTCAATGTAATATTTAATTGTGTTTCAACCAGTCACTCTTTTGTAGATTGATATCCAGTGCCTGTAGATGTTCTCTCATCACTGAAGGGCATTGCAGATTCTCTTCTGTTTCGTTTACTATTTGTGTTGAATAATGTTAGTGTTACTATGTGGTTGTGAACTTCCAGAGGCCAGCCATATTGGTTTCTCCCCACTTTTGGTTATTTTCATGGAGTCTTGTGTACTCTATAACAGGGACTATTTTAGAAGGCATATCGATGTGTGGTAGATACCCTGTTTCCACCAGCCCTACTTTGCCCTACTTTAATCTACCCCGATGGAGAACATTTCCACTCGCCCTGTTTAACCAGTACCAGGTGCTTTTCCGAGTACCTGCTTGGCCCTCTTGTTCTAACCAGGCTAATGGAAACACAACCGAGTAGAGTAGAGTTGGGCCAAGTAGGGCTGGTGGAAACGGGGCTAATGATTTGTGGAGAATATCAAGTCGCTGTAAAACAAAAGAGATTTATTTGATCATTTGGAGCCCTCGGTCTCTCTGACTCTTTGCTTTTACTTATTCAAATGTACTTTATTTTTAGAAAGTTCTAATGCTGAGTCAATAATTAAAGATGTTATTTATTTATTTTTGGGCAACATCTTTCAACGGATGCTGACCTTATGTAATTTTTCATTGTGCATAGATTTTTCATAGATCAGGAGTGGATGTTATGAAGGCAGTCAATGGCTCCTCTGCCATTAATATACCTTTTGTCTTATCAATATTTCTCTCTGTAATAATAATAATAATAATGGTGTATCGAACGGTCATAGTTTCTCCTGTTTTGACAGTATTTCTCTCAATATACACAAATGAAGGAAAACCAACCATGGTGAAGATAAACCACAAATACTTGGTTGAATGTATAATTAGAAAAAGCATTGTACATATATGTAAAAAGAAAAGTTTCTAATCATGTTTATTTTCTATGCACTTTTTTATTTAAGTGATAGTTTAAATAATAAACATGTCTTTACTCTTTCTTGTCTGCAATGTTCATTTCTAGACATTTCCCCCTTTTTATATTTCCGAAAATGCCAGTCTGGAAATCAATGTGTTTTTGAAATTAACTTACTCGTGTCTAAATTTAGAGAGGAAATGATGATGACAGACCTAAAACATGCTCATTCTGCGCCGAAGCTAACAAACAGCTACATCATAAAAAGTTTCTTTCGTGGGCCCCCTCCTGCTTCTGCCTGATGAGTCAGGGTTTGGAGCTGCTGTTTCAAAGAGCTGCACCTCTCCCAGGTCTCATAAAAGGATTTTACTGCACAGACGTCGCACACTTTCACCATATTCTGCCACATAACTGAAAACAACAGCAATAACAAAACATAGTCCTTCCAGCATTCATAATTCTGTTTTTAAGGATTCAAAACGACCAAAAACCACTGAAATACTGTCACTGTTAATAATGATTCTCAAGTTGAAACAAAACGACGCCAGTCTTTGTAGAACAGATGGAGTCAAGTCTTGTTGGCTCCTGTGACGATTCAAGTCAAACGATTCAATCCAGAGTCAAACAAACTGAGAAATGTACCCATCACAACATCTTCTTTGCAAAGCATTGGGGGAAAAACAGCCCATGGACTTCTCAAACATTTATTATGTCTCAAACCTAATAAAGGCTGTCATTATAAATCAATAACAAATGTTGAAAATCATGGTATTTTTCCGTTAAAGTCCCATATCCTCTGGTGTAAATATTCCTCCATCCTCTCTCCTCCTCTCTGTCGTCAGCCCAGGCTCTAAGTGTTCCTTACCATGACCCTAGTTTTCTTCACTCTCGCTGCAAGTTTGGAAAGAAACGCCGACACCACATTTCTTCTGCGCCCTCAACACGTAAGTCATCTTCAAACACTTGTTATAATGTGTCTTTTGCATGTTCCAATCTATTCTCTTCTCTGCACTTGTTCTTTCATAATTTAAAGACCAAAGCCATAAATAGGGTTAGTTTTTCAGAATCTTTGCCACTTCAGAACTGCACTACACTGGAGTACTTTGCAGTGGCATCACTTCAAATCAATGTTTAATCCCAAACTCTGCCTGGACTGGCTTCTTCTGCTCTGATAATTATATTTGTTGTATCCAAAACAGAATCTGTGTACTGGTACCAGGGGCAAAGAATGAAAATGAGTATTTTGCCAGACCTTTCATCAACACTGCTGATAGCGACATGCAACAGTTTAAAACATTCAAAAGATAAAAGACTTTGTTTATATTGTTGATCACTATGATTCTGAAAGCTGTTCTACTGTGCATTTTAAAACACATGTACAAATATTAAAAGAATGTCTCATTAGATTTGGGATTTGGGATTTATTTTTTCCAGAGAGGTGTGGTTTTTGATGTATTTGAAGTCATGTTTTATTCAGTTTTGGGGCAACGTTACCTTACATGGTTTTGACACACGAACTTGTAAAAGGGCAGTGTGCGGGGTGGAAGATAATGAAATATTTGTAAGTGGTCGTTTTTTGTTTTTGTTTAAAATAGGAACATTGCTATATCTAACTACCCGCTTATTACCTCCTCTGCGTAGATGTAGTCCACACAAAAGAAACGGAACCATTAATATTCATACATTATAATATCTCCAATATTGACAAATGCGTTCATTCTACACACTTTCTCCACAGGTTGAGAAATGACAACTCCTGGACGGTGTTCCATAATCTACTTACTGCTGCTGCTGAAAGTGTGTCATCAGTTGGATGACAATCAGATCCCCCCCAGTGTGTGTATGGGACAGCCTGGTATTCCCGGGTCTGCAGGGGTCCATGGCAGTCCCGGTCAGCCAGGGCGAGACGGACGAGACGGGAGAGATGCTGCCCCGGGAGAGAAGGGCGACAAGGGCGACAGGGGAGACACAGGTATCTACACACAATGCAGCACATTTCCAAATCAGGTTGTGGCCATAAGAGCAGACCTGGGCAAACATACGGTCCAGGGGCCACTTATGGACCGATTCATGTTTCCATATAACCCTCGAACCCCTTTCTCACCCACAGCTTCACACTGTCTCCCCCTATTCACTGCCTAGTGAATGTTTGCAACTTCATGAGTGCTACGATGGCATGTTATACCTAATAATAATCAGGTATTATTGTATTACCTATTAATAATTAATAAAAAACATGAATCTGTCCATAATAATTGCCTTTTTTAGCTTTAGTCCAGCTTTGGTTCAATCCAAGCAATAATTGAAATCTACAATAACTAAAATATTAAATCTATATTCAATAATATAGTCGCAGATGCAAAAGATGAGCTTTTCTGTACAAACTTTTGTTGGTCAAATACGCACATTTTGTTAAGATATAGTTTTTATTATTATTAAAGTCACAGCACAGACATTCTGCTATACCAGCGAGGTGGAGTGGATTATCTCACCAAAGGAGAAGTGCTCGCTAACACCGAGTCAGACAAAACAATATTTGAGAGAAAGGGTCCATTGTATGGGGTGCCGTTTGTAAAAATTCTGTTAAAATTTTTTAGCTGAACATTTTTCTACATTTAGCTCACTTTCCTCACATTTAGCACATTTTCCTCACATTTAAGACATATCTATATCTAAATATTATATCTATATCTAAATGTTAAATGTTATATCTAAATATTATATCTATATCTAAATGTTATATCTATATCTAAATGTTAAATCTAAATGTTAAATCTAAATGTTAAATCTAAATGTTAAATCTAAATGTTAAATCTAAATGTTAAATCTAAATGTTATATCTATATCTAAATATTATATCTATACCTAAATGTTAAATGTTATATCTAAATATTATATCTATATCTAAATGTTATATCTATATCTAAATGTTAAATCTAAATGTTAAATCTAAATGTTAAATCTAAATGTTAAATCTAAATGTTAAATCTAAATGTTAAATCTAAATGTGTCGCCAAGTGTAAAGCTAAATATATAGAAACCACGCCCACTGCAGTGGCTTCAAATCCAGTGGGCCCGCCTTCCGTGCCGTGTGGTGAGTGGGGGCGGTGCCGCGTGTTTTGAACATAGGAATACACGTGGACCGACGTCACGGCTCAAGGCATGTTGGGTCTCCGGCGCCATCGTCCTTGGCCACGGCACAAAATTAGCATTTTTGTGAAGATTCTTGCTTATTTGCTGTAAACTAAGCCACGTGGAGTCCCGTGAGATTCCTGTGTAATCCTGTAGGGTTCTCACCACACGGCACGGAAGGCGGGCCCACTGGATTTGAAGCCACTGCAGTGGGCGTGGTTTCTATATATTTAGCTTTACACTTGGCGACACATTTAGATTTAACATTTAGATTTAACATTTAGATTTAACATTTAGATTTAACATTTAGATTTAACATTTAGATTTAACATTTAGATATAGATATAACATTTAGATATAGATATAATATTTAGATATAACATTTAGATATAGATATAATATTTAGATATAGATATGTCTTAAATGTGAGGAAAATGTGCTAAATGTGAGGAAAGTGAGCTAAATGTAGAAAAATGTTCAGCTAAAAAATTTTAACAGAATTTTTACAAACGGCACCCCATACCATTGTGTGTCACAAAGAAGCAACATCAGAAGTATTGTGTTTATATTTTTGTTCAGTGTAAATTCTATTGTGTAACATGGTCTGGGATGTCAGAGCGCTCACCACTGACTGATCTGATTTCAGGAGAGACAGGACAGAGAGGCTTCACAGGAGACAGGGGTGACTCTGGGCAGAAGGGAGAGAGGGGTCAGCCAGGAGAATGTGCTGTTGCCCCTAAATCTGCGTTCAGTGTCAGACTGTCCGAAAGCCTCTCTCTGCCCCTGAGCGCAGCAGCTTCTGTGCGCTTTGATAAGGTCAGCCTCAACGAGCAGAACGACTACAACACAGAGACCGGACGCTTCACCTGCAAAGTCCCAGGAGTGTATTACTTTGTGGTGCACGCTACAGTGTACCGCTCCAGCCTCCAGTTCGACCTGATGAAGAATGGACATGCAGTGGCCTCTTACTTTCAGTTTTATGGGAACTGGCCCAAACCTGTGTCTTTGACTGGAGGCTCCCTGGTGCACCTGGTCCCAGAAGACCAGGTGTGGGTTCAGATGGCTCTGGGCGACTACAACGGCCTTTACACCAGCCCCAAGACTGACAGCACCTTCAGCGGCTTCCTGGTCTACTCTGACTGGAAACACTCTGCGGTCTTTGCATGAAACAGAGAGAAACAAACAGAAACACATCCACAACTTTCTATAACATGTTTTATTAAACCATTTTGAGTGGCCTACATGAGGTGCAGTCTTTTTTTTATACTTTCAAACCATATGTGGTCAAATGTATGTGCTGTTTATAGCCTCTACATGTCATTAACCTGGAGTCTGGACACACACAGATGGCCCGGGACTACAGCTTTATTGGCTCCATACTCCACCGAGTACTTGAATAGGATCATGGGAGTTTGCCCAACCTGTCCACATGTGCTTTGTGGATTTGGAAAAGGCAATCAACCGTGTTCTCTGAGGTGTCTTGGGGAGGGAGTCAGGTCTGTTCAAAGCAAGCCCAAAATCAAAGCAGCAGTCCTCTCGAAAGCCGTCATAGAATTGTTGATTTGCTAACAGATAAGAAAATCATACATTTACATTACGAATCAAACAGATGAAAACAAGAAATACAGTAGAATAATCATTGTTAATAATAATCACTGCTCAGCTCTTTGAAAACAATGTTGGGACAGTTTGTAGCCGAGTGTGAAGCGGTGAAGATGAGTAAGTAAGTAAATAAGTAATCTTTTTTTATTTATGAGGATCAGCACCTCCAAATCCTGCTCGACCGGAAAAAAGGTGCCTTGCCATCTCCAGGTGGGTGGAGAGGTCCGTCCTCAAGTGGAGGAGTTCAAGTATCTCAGAGTCTTGTTCTCGAGTGAGGGAAGAATGGAGTATGAGAGAGGTGTTCTGTGCATTTCCTACTGATGGGAGACCTCAGGGAAGACCCAGGACACACTGGAGGGAGTCTCTCCTCTGGCCTTGGAACACCACAGGATTCCCCTGAATGAGCTGGAGTGTGTGTGAATAAGACATCTATCAAAATACTGCTTCTATGCCCGGGCAACGGATACAGCAACAACATATTTGCTGTTCATACAATTAAATGAAATACATTTGTCAAAGAATAGATTATAGGACAGAAAGAATGTAAGAAACATTCTCCTCAGCCTTTTTGCTTATGAGTGATGCTCAGGGTGATAACTGGGCAGACAGTGATGTCATATAACGGGTTCATTTCCTTGATTACGCCAATATTCAGCTGTCCATCAGCACAGGTCTACTCTTCCCACGGAATATTCTGTAAATTAACATTGAGCCTGTGGATAAATGATGTGGTTGCACCTTCACGCCTTCAGCAGGAAGCAGCAGTGCGTCAGTAATTGTAATTACTGAATCTCCTTTGATAATCATTTACAGCAAATTGAGCCTTGTGTTCTGTTTCGTTGTGTACTGTCCACTCTAGGTGTGTGGCTAACACATGTAGCCCCTTAATCAAAACACCACTTTCCTAACGACTGCCAAAACAACGGTGAGAGGTGGCACTTTTACTGGCCTGGCCCATGGCTCCATTATGGCCTGGCCTTACCATTCGTAAACTCCAGTCAAAAAAAAGTGGAAAGATTGGGGTGGTAAGACCAGGATACACTTTTAGTGATTATTATTGTTTGTTTTATTAAGGTTAATCCTCACATATAACTACTGCAGAAAATGTGTGATGTATTTAAAGTCGTTTTGTTTGTTGTTTTTCATTGTGTCATTGGTCATTGGTGATGCCAAGAGAGCAAGCACAACGTTTTTTCACCTAACCCCATTAACAAGAACAGTTTTAGACCTGGCTTTGGTGGTACTTATGTAATATAGTTCCTTAGGTGGTACTTAATGTGAAAGGTTGAAGAGAAAGTGACCAGTAATGCCTTTGCAAACATGGCCTGTGGCTGTATCATGGAGGGAAATGGGAAATTCTCCTCTTTCACCAGATCCCCAATGGGAGGTCAGGGGTCAGCTGCAGCCCACTACTGTTTATAAATATATATTTCTCTTGACACTGGGTTTATCCTGTTCTGTTCATGAGAGCAAGTTTAAAGCTGACATGGTAAAAATATAACACAAAACAACCCCCCTCCTTTATTTCTAAAAGAGGGTTTGAGAAATGCCAATTAAAGGTGAAAAGGCTTAATGAGTGGCACATACTATTTGGAGATTAACATTATAGTTAAACCTAAATCAAACCAGCATCTGGCATCAGACCTCACAACACTACCATGTTTTCAATACAAAATATTCACTCCTAAAACACTGATTCTAACTTGAGAATGCAATTGCTCTTTCATGTCTGAAGAAAGCGCTGTAAATAGAATGCAATCATCAGCTGCTTCTTACAACTGAGAGTTTATTAAAGGCTCAAACCACCTTTACATTCATGTTGTTTTCAAAGACATTATTCAAATCAAACATTTGGTTCTTTCAGCATCTAAGGAAAACCTGAATCATGAACACAGATCAGGTCTCTTATAGGGGACATTTTGTTGAATGTAACATTTGGAAGAATTGTTGCCATTCATTTCCTATATGGCACACATTCACAATCATATAAAAAAGCATCAAAGATTGATCAATGAAGTAGTGTAAACAAAAAAGATTGATCAGAACAAATAGTGGATTCCTAGATGTAAACCTCAACACAAAAGCAAAAAGCACATTCGGTTTTGTTCCCTTCACTCTGAAAATGGTCCCCTCACAACCAACGAGGAACTTTTTAAAGATTCTGTGACAGTAATGCACAAGTAGAAAACTGAAAAAAATAATTAAGTCAAAGGAGGCAGCCAAGACACAGATTATACATGAAAGTAAAGCACAATCGTTATGGCATTTATAAACCGTGGTCAAAATACTGCGGTACAAAAACTGCATACATTTTCCCCTTTCACAGCTTGGATATGCTAAAAAAGCACAAGTCAATTTTACTTAAGACAAAAATGGTAGTTACAACACACCATAAAAAAAAGAGTTTCTTAAGGCGTCTATTACAACAACCATTTTATTTAACTCTAATGATTGATGCCTCTGTGCATATAGTGAGTAATATCCTTGTGAGGAAACTAGACCGACTGCTAGAGATAAACATCCATAGTATTGAGGATCATATGACGGCACAGAGGGCAGTTGTGTTGGTAGATGGCTTGTCTTAGCAAAATGTCCGTACAGTCTCTACAGAGACACAAGTGACGGCAGGGCAGCAGAACCACTGTTTTGGCAGAGTCCTGGCAGATCACGCACTTCTTCCTCTCTTCCTGTTCCTTCAGTAGATTTAACAGATCCTCCTCAGGTAAAGGGGTACAGTCTTTATCCTTGTCCTGTTTGGGCAACGGGTTGTGTGTGCTGGAGGAGGGCAGTGCTAAATCTGATGGCTCCAGGGGGTGATTGTCATTGGCTCGTCCATCAGGGGGGTCCCGCCTCTCCTCCTCGCCAGCATCACCATCTCCTCCTGCCCTGTGGTCCTGGCCAGTGCGTCTTGTTCTCAGAGACAGGAGCCGACTGCTGTGACGAAATATCTGCTGCCACAGTCCCCTTTCCAAAGCATGCAGACGGTGCACGTTTCTTTGTAGTTGCTGCACTGTTTCATGTACATGCCGATGGGTATTGTGCAAAGCGGTGCCAACTGATCGGACAAACCTGCACAGTCTTTGAAATAGAGGAAAAGAGTTTATATATTCCACAAAACATGAAGCTGCATGTTGTGTCAGCTCTGGATTGAAATAGGCAGTGGTAGTTACAGCTATTAGAACAGTCAGCATGAAGCCATAAATGTTCAGCACAAAAATCTTAATGAACACATAAATCAATGAAATGGAAAAATCTAAAAGTAGCTTAAATGGTTCCCATAAAAAAGCTGTGGTCCCCACTATACAGCTGTAGAGGAAGGTGAGAGTCGTAAGCGTGAGCTCCACTACTTTGTGCAGAGGACTGGACACTGTCTGTAGCACACCAACTACTCCAACGTAAAGGTTTTGAATGGCAATAAGTATAAAGTTTACCACTGTGTTAGTAAAATAGACCACCAGACTGACTAGAATACCACATCCTTCTTGCAGAGACAGCAGACCTCGACAAAGGTGCTCTTTCCCACGGATCAGCATGTGCATGGACAGGTAGCCCACCATCTTCAGGCTCTCCAGGAGACTCTCTACGGTCAGTATTAAGCTCCCATATAAGGTCACTGATCCATGGAAGATATTTGACGTGGCTTCTGCGATCCACAGCAGACTTAACGAGATGCAATTACAGACCTCCATTAGGAAACACAGGAGGAGCGATGGAATACTGTTGATGAAGGAGACAATAGCCATGGCAGTCCGCACCATACTGTGGACTAGCACGAAATTCAGGTCGAGCAGCAAAAACACGGCGTCCAGGCATTTTGCAGCAGTAGATAAAACGAAGTTAACCAAACCCATCGTCTGTAGCGTGTCAGCGGAAGATCATCGATCCATGAGAATCAGCGTTCGCCTAAAGTTGGGAGTTCATCAGAGTTCATCACGACAGGTTTTCTTCATGACAAAAGGTAACGTTACATTTGTGCAGGTCTGGTCTCTCCGGTGAACGGGAACTCGGTGTTTTCTGTTGACACGACAGCTGTGATTGAATAATCCATAAAACAAACATGCCTAAACCATCGCGCTAACCTTATGCTATCAACATGTTAGCTAGGCGGATGTTTGTTTTCAAATAAACCCGAGGACTTCCGGTCCACCTTTACGTTCGTGTGGTTCTTGTCTGCAAAGAAAAAAAACATCTTCTTAATAAAAGTCCTTTCTGCTGCCTCGTCTAACACTTACATAGAAAAATCTAAATGTTAAATAACAAACAGCAGCCAACATGTTCGCTGCATACGCCATGTTTTGGAGTGAGGTCAGCTGACACTACGTCATATCCGTTTGTCTGTTTGGGGTTTGGGTAGTGGTTCTCAACGTGAGGGGCGAGGTCCCCAGGGGATGCGAGCAAAACATTTTTTTCCCTCTATTTCACGAAATATTTAACTCAATCAAATAAATATAACTTAACTTACTGACATATATTCTCACAAATATTATACAGCGGCAGGGGTCAGAAAGGCTTTTAATGAAACATCTGAGGACTGGCATTTAATGATGCATCTAGGGATCAGTATGATGCATCAGGATTGGCAGGAGCAGTACTTGATCTTATCTGCAGCTTTGTTTCCCGCAAGAACTTGTCCTTTTATGGAGAGCCGCCTTCCTTCGGGTGTCTTGGTGGACCAGTTTCCTCTGTTTGTTTTCTGAATGACTCACTCCTTCCTCTCTGGGTGTTAACAGGTTACAGACCCCATTTTTATCTTTCATCTCTGCACAGCTTGCATTTACAATCCTTTCCTTCTCTCCATGTACACAAGTTTGCAGACACACACTCACTGTCCGAAGAAACATGACAAAAGATTAAATGCAAACAAGTTAGTTTCTCAGTAAATACCATAGACTGTTTATAGTAAATACACACACTTCAAATTTCAAATACGCTGGGACCTATATCTTACTAGCCTGGTCTTACCATACCATTGTACTTTTTTATTTCGTAGGTAAATGATAATTGACCAGAGTTTACAGATGTCTAAGGCTATAGGCTAATATCTAGAGAAAGTGGGGTTGACGCGCACATCCAATACTGAGCAGCGTGCAAAAAAAGTCGATAATAGAAAACATGGAAAGAAAAGGAGATGACTCTGCACAGCTTTTAGCTCCCAAGAGTTTTTAATGTTATCACCACAAGATGTGACGTTTCGGGTCACTACCCTTCATCAGACATAAAGAAACCACAGGCTACACACCTGTATATATACACACAGTAATGACAGGTCACATGACTCATTCGATAGTCAAAAAATAAACAAACAATGAAATTATCATTAAAGTGTAGCCCCCCTGAAGTGTGATGACAAAAATACTATAGCATAGAGATGGGACGGTACCACAGCATATACGTATATACACACAATAATATACACATTACCAAAAAATGTGAAATGTTCACACCATCACATATTTACATTATAATTTACAATTTACAATATTTACACTAGTAAAAGATACCTTTACTCACAGGAAGGTCTAAAGACACACAAAAAAAAATAAAATAAAAATAATACACAAAAAAATGAATCATAGAAAAGGTCTCAGATCAAAGTCTTCGTTTAGACCCTTTGGACTTAGTGTGTCTAGTGTATAAATCCAGTAGGCTTCACGTTTGAGTAATTGGGAGTTGATGTCTCCTCCTCGGTTTGGAAGTTTGACGTGTTCAATACTTGTGTACCTTAATGTACTCACATTGTGTTTTTCTTTTGTGAAGTGGACAGCCACTGGGCTTTTTGTGTCATGATTGCGGATGTTGCTCCGATGTTCTGAAATTCTGGTCTTTAGAGGTCTAGTCGTTTTGCCCACGTATGCCAGGCCGCAGGGGCATCTTAGCATGTAGATCACGTTGTTCGTCTTGCAGCTGATGGTGCCTTTGACTCTGAAGGACTTCCCAGTACTCGGGTGTTGAAAAGTTGTTGTCTTGTGTGTGAAGTTGCACTGCATGCAACCGCCACATCTGTAGTTGCCATGTGGTATGTTCTGGAGAAAGTGTGTTTGGGGCTGAGTGGGTAAGTTGGCCCTCACCAGTCTGTTACCCAAGTTGGGCGGCCTTTTATACACAACTCTGGGTGTGAGCGATAGGTTTTGTAGAGATGGGTCCGACTGGATAATGTACCAATGTTTTTTTTATGATATGTTCGAACTCTTTACCCAGTGGTGAATACTGCATTATGCAGTTGACTTTGGTTTCCCGTTGTTTGTTTTTACTCTTGCTTTGTTGTAAATATTATAGGCTAATATCTTCCTTAAAAAGGCCAATCAAATGTCTGTTTCTTTAGTTATTAAATCCTTCTGAATGATCTGTCTTCATGTACGAGAGTTTAGTTTTATGCAGCACTCATTCTTTTTCTTATGGTTTGAACTTCCTTCATTCAACATTTTGAGGATAAAATTTGTACCAACTTGTGGATGTTTGTTTATTAATTTAAGTGAAATTGCCTGTGTACCCTTAAAATATATCACTGTGGGTGTGGTCAATACTGCAATACATTAAAATAACCAGCAGTGCCAGTGTGGAATTTCCCCTCTGTGACATTCCTCCTTTCTTCTCAGGACCTTCATGACGTCTGTGCATCTGCAGGATGTCCATTGGTTTGCAGCTTCCTGCTTTATGACTCACTGTTGACATCTACCCTTTGTCACATCTCAAAAGAATGATGACCTGAGAAATTTATATTCATAATACATTAATGATTCATATTATTTCTGTAACAACATAACAGTATTGTCTTCCTGGATTGAAGGACACAAATGCAGAGGACACATTTCCCATTTACAATAAAGTATTTCTACTGATGAACTGCAGCTTCTGTGTGTGTTTTTCATTGACCAAGATATTGTACCAAAATTACAAATAACAGTCTGTTTTATAATTTTGCCCAAATGTTCCTGGATAAACAAAAGCCACTGGGCAATTGGGCTGTTTTTATATAACTAATGTCTCATTACATATGATCACCATGGAGAGGGAATGTTTAGATCTGGGCTCATGTTGTTATCAAATAGCCCTTTGTGGCACAGGGGCTGTTGTGACGGAGAGTAGCAGAAATTCAGATTTCTCTGCCACTCATCACGGAGCCCCCTCACCATGCTAGAGCACACTCTGCTACTGCAGCAGATTAGACAATGGTCGTCTCTCATGGAATGGACGGACTACCCCCAAACAAGCTCCTCTGGCTGGCCTCACCCACATTTGTCTTTTTCACATCTTTGCTTATATTAGCTGCTATATTTACAAATATAGATTGCAGATGTGTCACATGTTAATATAAGATGAGGAGGGGACCTTCTCCAAACTTTGTCTCAAAGAAAGAGAGCTGTCAAACACATGTTTTTATTGTGTTCACAATATATTCCCAAGCCACGCCTCTGTTGAACTTAACTTTAACTGAAAGACCTTGAGTGGCTGAACAATGTTATTGTTTTGAGAACTTTCCTCCTATCACCTAAAGCCATATGGAGTGGACTTCATCCTTTAGGAAATGAATGTACAACACTATACCGCCCGTCAGAGACTCATGTGCAAAGTCTATAGAAGTTATCACAACTAAGTTGCCTGTCTCTTTGTAATCTCACACATATAAAACAATATAAAATAACAGGAACTGTATCATGAGAAAGGTTTATTCAGATTTAGATTCAGATTCAGTTTATTTGCCATTTGCAGTAAAAGAACCACATTGGAATACATTAGCAAAAAGTCTCCAGTGTGCACAGACAAATACAGACATAAAACAACATTAAAAGACAAAAATAAAACAAATAAAACAGTAAACAAATGTCACTGTGATATCGATCGACTAAACTATTGACTATTGACCCCTGACTATTCAGGGGTCAAACAATCGTAATTGTAACTGTGCAGTGATCCAGAGAGGAAGCTGAGTTGACAATGCAGGACAATTACAGTAGCCAGACCGAGCACAGCACTGAAGGGCTACAAGTAGGGGATGTGAGTAAATGTTATCGGCGTTCACTGCTTATTTCCAACAAAAAACAAACACAGCCCATATTTCCTGCTGCAGATCTGGTGTAAAAGCAAAAGGAGGGAAAGAATAACAATAAGTGAAAAGGACAGAACACATCAGAAGCTGTCCTCTGCTAAAGTGCAGACTCCTCTGCACAGCTGAACCTTCCCACTATTCAATAATTTCTTTCTTCTAAACTTTGTATCACCACGAAAGTGCCTGAAATAAACTGAACTGAAGAGAAATGTGCAGGAACAGAACAATGTTTAACAGGGGTTTCTACAATGGGGATAGCTTTATAAAGTCCATTATTGTTTGAATTCTGCAGAATTGATCTTGATTCTACTATTTGGCCTTTTTTCAAACTATAATGTTGCAATGGTATATTCACAACACATACTCACTAACATTTAGTTATCATTTTCATCATTACCACACACGTTTTTTATTATTGTTTTTATTATCATTATTATTATTATTATTATTGTTCTTGTTATTATTATTATTATTATTATTATTATTGTTATTATTATTATCATTATTATTATCATCATCATCATTATTGTCATCAAGAGGGGACTGCGTATTTGCAAACAAGTGTTTAAATATGACATATGACATATAAACGTTTGACAGCAACTAGAGAAAACTGGCGGAACTGCATTCTAAATACTAAATCCTGACCACACTCAAAGAAATGATTCAGGTGGTTAGTATTTTGAACTCAAAATACATACTAAACTAAACTCAATAATTGATTGTTGCCAGTTTTACTTAAATTAGTGTGGTCGCAACTAATTTTAAACATGCCCGTCTCAATTAAAAGTTAATACAAGAATCCTAACTCATTTTTGTAACAAATTTGAACTTGATATTCTGGCATAACTGGACAACGGAGAAGTATTGAGTTTGCTCAACATGAAAATCCTCTTGTAAGCCTGGTGGCCCATTAATGAAAAAACAAATATATTGAGTTGATTCAAAATAAATATATTGTGTTGATTGAAAACAAAATGTGGCGAAGCAGTGACGCTACCCAGAATGCATTGCAGCGAAAAATATAAACTTCTTAAAAATTCTACATTTGAGCATTAATTTTAAAACTGAATATGAAGCAAGTCCTAAAGCAAAATACTTGAGCAACATTCTGAATAAACTAATTTGACCAAATAAGTAATTGTATTTATTTTTATCAACCATGATCGAGAGGGCCAAGCCAAAGCAGTCCTATACTCCCTGTGTCACCCTTCAATTTTGAACAATTACTTTAAGGTGGACATGTTTACCAGTGACTGTGCTGGCCCACTCTCATATATATGTGGAGTGAGAGACTACTGCCTAAAATTAACAATTGTGAACCGTTTTGTGAATCTAATCTTTGAAAGATGGTTTTTGAATAAAGATTACGTATTCCTGACTGAAAATCACTTGTTGAATATACTCAAAAAGATTTATTTTCAATGTAATTATTTAAGTTGGTAGTATTGTTAAAATTGAGTTGAACTGATGCTAAAACACTTGCTGAATATACTTAACAAAGTGTCTTTATAACTCAATTATCCAAGTTGGTGGTATTGAAAAAATTGTGCTGGACCAATGATAAAAGACTTACAAAGAATACTTAAAACACAGTCTTGTTCGCAAAACTTAAAAAGATGCATGCAAAATGCTGCCTCAATTTTATTAAGTTTTGCCAATGCATTTTTTTTAGAGTGCATAGAAAGTTCAGTGCAACAATGACACATTGTGTGAAAGAAATGTTGACACAGACAGTATTTTATTTTTGTATGATTTATACTTTAGATATTTTTGGTTCAATCAGAATACTACTTTTTGAACCGTTATGATTTCTGTAAATCACAAAAATGAAGCATTCATTATCGTTACACGTGTTTTACATAGAGTCTGTTCTCATTCAGAGCACTAAAACAAGCTGTAATGCTACAAACAAACCCCATATTCTCTCATCATCACTAATACTCGTCTATCAAGACTTCCCCTGTATAAAAGTAACTCAAAGACAAAGTAAAACATGAACTCTAGGGCAGTATTTTTTACAGTGTACGACCTCCAGCGCTGATGCCCGTGCGCGCTCCTCTCCGCCCCCTCCTCTCGCTTCCTCTCGCAGTTTCCAGGCGCGCACCGCTGTCACTCGCCTCACTCACCCAGGACCAGGACAGGCGCGACCACCACCATCACCACCACCACCACCGCTATGGCTCCACCAGACCCCCGCTCCCTGCTCGTCTTTGCACTTGTAGTCGTCCTGCTCTCCTGTCACACGTGGGAAGGTCAGTGCAAAACATGAATAAATAAAAATAAATAAAATAATATATATAGCGGAGTTATGACTTGATATTCATTGTGCTGGTTTGAGAAACTTGCAAGATTCTTTTAAATTAGTGTTTAAACCATGGATCTCGTTTAGATTTTTAGCACCAATGTTTTTTGAGTCATTTGAATAGAAGCAACTTTACTGTGCATTGTTACTTGCTCTTTCCTAGTGCTTGAGTAGAGTGGATTTGATGGCATTCAGTGGGGAGTGTTTTGAGATCTGAGCTGATAGCACTGTGATACTGACTATAGTCCAACATCTGCTGCTTTTCCCTATAACTTCATGTCCCATTTTACGGTGTATATTTTTAGCCTGTAAGAGTTCTAGTCTGGGAGTTCATGTCTGTGTTCTGTCAGCTCCTGTCAGTGTCCAGTAGTGATCAAGTGGCATAGTGCAAGTGGTGGTAAATACTTGGAAATGTTCAGTTTGTTGTACCCACCACTACTATGATTCCCATTTACGCGATGCATGCCGTGAATGTGTGTGTACAACTTTAGTATTTTTGTGATTTGTTTTTGTAGCCTATGAGACAAGTTCAAGTCTTGATGTGCTTCCTCTTTGCTTCCCTTTGCACATGGACGCCGGATTCTCCACACTTCTTATCAGTTTGATGGCCATGTGAACTTTCTTCTGCCCCGTCCCTGCTTTGTGCCGGTGTCTCCTGTCATGTACTGTACAGGACGCAGCCATCACTTTGAGAGTACATGCAAACATTTACAGTTTTCTCATGCTTGGTCCCCTCATGTCACCCGGTGCATGCCATTAATGATCATGTGCCACTGATGTACTAAAAATAGAGAGTATGTAATACACTTATGTGGCTTCCATCCAGCTACAGGCTCCTCAGACCTGTGTGGAGTTGTAAGCAAATTGGTTAGTCGTGTTCAAAGGGGGCTGCGAGATACATGAAGAAATCCCTGTACAAATAATGACGAATTAGCAAATCATATTATCTGCAGCAAATAACAAATCCTCCATCCATCCATCCATTTTCTTCCGCTTTATCCGTTGCCGGGTCGCGGGGGCAGCAGTCTAAGCAGAGACGCCCAGACTTCCCTATCCACACACACTTCCTCCAGCTCGTCCGGGGGGACCCCTAGGCGTTCCCAGGCCAGCTGAGAGACATAGTCCCTCCAGCGTGTCCTAGGTCTTCCGCGGGGCCTCCTCCCGGTGGGACGTGCCCGGAACACCTCCCCAGGGAGGCGTCCAGGAGGCATCCGGAACAGATGCCCGAGCCACCTCAACTGGTTCCTCTCGACGTGGAGAAGCAGCGGCTCTACTCCGAGCTCCTCCCGTGTGACTGAGCTCCTCACCCTATCTCTAAGGGAGCGCCCAGCCACTCTGCGGAGGAAGCTCATTTCGACCGCTTGTATCCGCGATCTCGTTCTTTCGGTCATTACCCAAAGCTCATGACCATAGGTGAGGGAGGGAACGAAGATTGACCGGTAAATCGAGAGCTTTGCCTTTCGGCTCAGCTCCCTCTTTACCACAACGGTCCGATACAGCGACCGCATCACTGCGCACGCTGCACCGATCCGCCTGTCAATCTCACGCTCCATTCTTCCCTCACTCGTGAACAAGACCCCGAGATACTTGAACTCCTCCACTTGAGGAAGGACCTCTCCACCCACCTGAAGAGGGCAGGGCACCTTTTTCCGGTCGAGCACCATGGCCTCAGATTTGGAGGTGCTGATTCTCATCCCAGCCGCTTCACACTCGGCTGCAAACCGTCCCAGTGAATGCTGCAGGTCCTGGTTGTTGGAGCCAACAGGACAACATCGTCCGCAAACAGCAGAGATGAAATCCTGTGGTCCCCGAACCGGACCCCCTCCGACCCCTGGCTGCGCCTAGATATTCTGTCCATAAATACAGTGAACAGAACCGGTGACAAAGGGCAGCCCTGTCGGAGGCCAACATTCACCGGGAACAGATCTGACTTACTGCCGGCAATGCGAACACAGCTCTGGCTCCGGTCATACAGGGACCGGATGGCCCTCAGCAGAGGACCCCCGACCCCGTACTCCCGGAGAACCCCCCAAAGGACACCCCGGGGAACACAGTCGAACGCCTTCTCCAAATCCACAAAGCACATGTGGACAGGTTGGGCGAACTCCCATGAACCCTCGAGTATCCGATGGAGAGTATAGAGCTGGTCCAGTGTTCCGCGACCGGGACGAAAACCACACTGCTCCTCCTGGATCCGAGATTCGACCATCGGCCGTAGCCTCCTCTCCAGTACCTTGGAGTAGACCTTACCGGGGAGGCTGAGGAGTGTGATCCCACGATAATTGGAACACACCCTCCGGTCCCCCTTCTTATAGAGAGGGACCACCACCCCGGTCTGCCACTCCATTGGCACCGCCCCCGATCGCCACGCGATGTTGCAGAGACGTGTCAGCCAAGACAGTCCTACAACATCCAGAGACTTTAGATAATCAGGGCGGATCTCATCCACACCCGGAGCCTTGCCACCATGGAGGCTACCAACCACCTTGGTGACCTCAGCCAGGGAGATGGATGTATCCGCCCCAGCATCCTCAGCCTCTGCCTCTGAGACAGAGGACGTGACGGGGGGATTGAGGAGAACCTCAAAGTATTCCTTCCACCGCCCGACAATATCCCCCGTTGAGGTCAGCAGCTCTCCACCCGCACCGTACATGGTGTTGGCAAAGAACTGCTTCCCCCTCCTGAGGCGCCGGACGGTTTGCCAGAATTTCTTTGAGGCTGACCAATAGTCATGCTCCATGGACTCTCCGAACTCCTCCCAGTCCCGGGTTTTTGCCTCTGCAACTGCCCGGGCTGCGGCACGCTTGGCCTGCCGGTACTGGACAGCTGCCTCAGGAGTCCCCCGAACCATCATGGCTCGATAGGACTCCTTCTTCAGCCTGACAGCTTCCCTTACTGCCGGTGTCCACCACCGGGTTCGGGGGTTGCCGCCGGGACCAGCACCAGAGACCTTGCGACCACAGCTACGGGCCGCCGCATCGGCGATTGAGGCAGAGAACATGGTCCACTCGGACTCCATGTCCCCCTCCTCCACCGGGACCTGGGAGAAACTCTCCCGGAGGTGTGAGTTGAAAGTCCGTCTGACAGGGGGCTCAGCGAGACGTTCCCAGCAGACCCTCACTATACGCTTGGGTCTGCCAGGTCTGACCGGCTTCTTCCCCTGCCAGCGGATCCAACTCACGACCAGGTGATGATCGGTTGACAGCTCCGCCCCTCTCTTTACCCGAGTGTCCGAGACACGCGGTCGAAGGTCAGATGATACGACAACAAAGTCGATCATCGACCTCCGGCCTAGGGTGTCCTGGTGCCACGTGCACTGGTGGACACCCTTGTGCTCGAACATGGTGTTCGTGATGGACAAACTGTGACTGGCACAGAAGTCCAACAACTGAACACCGCTCGGGTTCAGATCAGGGGGGCCGCTCTTCCCGATCACCCCTCTCCAAGTGTCACTGGCGTTTCCCACATGGGCGTTGAAGTCCCCCAGGAGAATAACGGAGTCCCCGGGCGGTGCACCGTCCAGTACCCCTCCCAAGGACTCCAAGAAGGCCGGGTACTCTGCACTGCTGTTAGGCCCGTAGGCCGTCACAACAGTGAGAGACTTGTCCCCCACCCGGGAGGCGGAGGGACGCGACCCTCTCATTCACCGGGGAGAACTCCAACACGTGGCGGCTGAGATGGGGGGCAATGAGAATGGCCACCCCAGCTCGCCGCCTCTCCCCGCGGGAAACACCAGAAAAGTGGAGCGTCCAACCCCTCTCAAGGAGTTGGGTTCCAGAGCCCAAGCTGTGTGTGGAGGTGAGGCCGACTATCTCTAGTCGGTATCGCTCAACCTCCCCCACAAGCTCGGGCTCCTTCCCCCCCAGTGAGGTGACGTTCCACGTCCCGAGAGCCAGCTGTTGTGTGTGTGGACTGGGTCGTCGAGGTCTCCGCCTTCGACTGCTGCCCAGTCCTCTCTGCACCATTATGCAATCATAATCTAATCCCATATTTTTTCGCAAATCAACAAACAAGATTCTTGTCTTCCACAGATCAGTGTTCCCCAACCCTTTTGAGCCATGGAACATCTTTTTTTTATTGAAATCATGAGACACACCGACTGAAACTCATACAATCCTGAAACTCTGCAGCCTTTACTAACATGGCACATTTTCATTTTCATCAAAGTCAAACAAGTCTTTCTAATCTTTCACACCAAACAACATCTCATTTTTTCCTTATTTCTCTTCAAGCTTTTAATCAGTAATACTTGATTGTAAATTAAGAGCATATATGCACATTATAAATGATATAAATTTACATATGTACACAAACATACATCCAAACATACACTATGGGTTTCCTTTGTTCACTCCAGTCGAATCCTGAAATGAAGTGAAGTTAGATCTCAAGGCACAAAAAACACTGCCATTCACATTCATAATTCTGCTCATTGTTTTGAAAATGTGGTAATATAATATGTTTCAGCCCTAGCATCTGGAAAAATCAAAGGCATTATATTATGTATGAAAGTCTGAGATATGATGTGCAAGTTGGAATCAAAGGTTAAAAAAAGCGTTCTGGAAACAGTGGAATGGAACGGCCACAGGTTTATGTGTTATGCCGGCACTGCCACTGACTGACTGGAGAAGGAAGGACATGGGATGTAAAAACCTAATGAGCATAAAACTGCATGTGGAAGGAGCTGATTTTCTGCTGATATCAGACAAAAGTCAGGAGCTGAGGAGCCGAGAAGGATGCTGTTCATTTCCTGTCAACATCAGCCAATCGCAGCAGGCCAAAGAGCAGTGACCAGGGACCTGACTCTTCCAAAGGCCATCAGTGTGAGCAGCTGAGGCTGGGAGCCACTGCCCCATGTGCCCTGGCCCCTGACAACTGCTGGTGCAAACAATCATTGCCTTGTTAAGAGTCAGACCGCAGCATAGAACTTTCAAGACTCCCAATCTAGCAACCGATCAGCAGCAGAGTGGAGGTGGTTTGAAATCAAGTCTCTCTGTTCCTTTACATCTGTTTTAGATCCAAGAACACACAGCTGTGGGATCACTGTTCAGGAGCAGGTGGGACACAGTTGTTTGGACCTTTTTGATCTTTCATTCAAACTTTTGTCCATAACATCCATTCAACTGTAGACATCTGAACTTGGGATTACTAAATATATGTGTTCTGGCTCATGATCCTCCAAGACATACTGTAATCATTGCAGTTAGTTGTAATATCACAGTCATTCTAAGTCACTGAAAGTCTACAGATATTTGGGATATCAAGTAGTAAACAGGCGTTGAACAGACTTGCCATTAAAAAGCTTCAGTTACAGTTGCATCATTTCAGACTTTAGGTCCAATTTAAAACCTACAGACAGACAAGACAAAGAACAAGACATTTAACTGCTTAATTGGAATAATGTTAAAACCATTTGAACACAGAACTAATTGCAGTGCCTGCTTCACACAGAGCTGTTTCATGTGGCTCTATACCTCACGTGTCTAAATGTGTATATGATACGTACCTATTTGCCATGTACACATTTCCATAGTAACGGAGAGGTAAACAAATGTTCCTGACAACCACTAGTTTTTATTATATTATTAGCAGAACACCCGGCCTGTAGCTGCTGACAATAACGCCGATCACAGCTGGATTTATATCAATTTTTTTTATATGAATACAGCTGCCAACTGGTATTAGAGCATGTATGGACTGTCATTGAAGTTGCCAATGCTAATGGGGGTTGTTATTAACATGTGTTTTCTCCTGTATACGAATGTGATCACGTTGTGAATAGGTGTATTTGATGAAGTTTTGTCTAAAGTGTATAAATTACTCAATACTAACTTTACTTTACTAGACTACATTCAAAAGATATATAGACAGAATAGACTTATTTTGGGACTAAATTATAGTTTCCAATATGTAAGCACCACAAACCACAGCAATAGTTGTTTATTTTTGTTAGTCATTACGAACATTTAGATCTTAGGTCACATGTTTTTCAAAGATATTCATTTTGCAATTGGAAAAAAAACATGTATATTAAGAATTGAAGTGTTAAATGATGCCTGAGCAAAATGCCTTTTACAACTGTGACACTATGACTAAAGAAGAGTACTTTAGGTTGATCTCCAGGTTGATCTCTTCGTACAGTAACCTTTAGATATTCAGTTTGCACTTGTGAGAATAAATTTGGTCACAGGCACATGCTCCGTTATCAGTGTCCAGAAATAAAGCTGTTGTGGTGTTCCCATGCAACACACCCAACAGACCGAGGCAAACTGTATTGCACACAATCAAAAACACAATCTGAATAGTTTTTGAGAAATGTGAAAAGTCTGTTACTCTCAAAAACAACAAAATAAGGAGCAACCCGAGTTTAAAACATTACAAACATGTGGAATTTCATGCAATTGTGGCATGATTTCTATAATTCCTTTTTTACAACGGTGCTCAAAACATTTCTGACCTAATTCCAATCATTTCTTATCAGACACTTCACTTTGCTATGACATGCTTTTCTTAGTGGTGCTGACCTAGTTCTAGTTCTGACTGTTTTGACCAATGTATATATTGTTAGTGTAACATAGTCCAGACTCTGGGGGCATTCAAAGCCACAGGACCAGTGTAGGACTAGAAAACCTGTACACCACTAAAAGGAGGATTACTTTATCGTCTCCGTTGTTCTTTTGTTCTTTGGTAGACTGCATTGGTGCATTGTAAATCAGTAGTTAGTTACAGTTACAAAATACAGTGTACTGCTTAGAGTTTGTCAGAGGGAGTGATATTATTATGACTATCCGTACGCCAGGCACTATACCTTTATGCTGTCTGGCCTGCTTGTCCAAACAAAGGGACATGTCTGTGATAGCAAAAGTATGCGCTAAGTATGAATGAATGCGCTTTAACGGTCATGGACAAATCTTTAATGATATTGTAAATGCACCAAAGGAAGAGCTATGTTTACTGTATAACCGCTAACCAGATATAAACATGAATGGTTTCTGTCATTCTCTACATTTCCCTTTATTTTGCCCCTGTCTAATAGCATTTGATCATTTTGCTAGGTTGTTGTGACCCTGTATTATTTGATAAAAAATAATGGGCATTTGAAGTAGCAGCAGATAAGAGTTTAGGTCAAAGTCAGAGTGTATTTCTCCTGTTTTCCCTAAAATAATGTTTGGCTGATGGGTATTCCCCGCTGGGCTTTGTAATGGCCTGATCTCTGCACTCGGGCTCAGAGCCGCACGGGCAAGAGCCTTTTTTACTGTTTGATCTTCCCATTGATGTGAGTAACATCCATTACCACCATTACCTGGGTCAATACTCTGCACCAGTGATGGAGGAGGCTGCTGGGCTGTTGTCATCACGGCCTTTGTGTCTTCAGTTGTTGAAGCCGGGAACCATGATGTAACATGTTCTTTACCAGAATGCGGTCATGATGCCCCAGCTGTTACTATACAGTGACCTTGATAGCATAATTAGTATTTAATCACTTTATAGATATATCAGCTATTCAAAATATAAGTATGTGGTGCTTATTTGGAAACATTTTTATCCCACAAAAGTCAATACACATGACAAAATTATACATAATATATTATATTTAACCCCTCAAGTCCCAATCAAAAGATGTACTTCAACAAGATGCGAGATGTTTTGAGAGTTGATTATGAGATTATGAGGTAGAGGAGGTTGGTGCAATTGTTAAAAATGGAGTTGTGTGTATGTGATGAAATGCAGCTCATTTTAAACAGCTTCTCTCTTACTATTTGTAAATGAAGCCACTGCCGAGCTTTGATAGACTGATGTACAGAGAAGAGGCTGCTCCGTCATGACAGGATGATGGCAGGTGAAGGTGCCTCCCCTGGTGACATGTCAGGGGAGGCTTAGGGCGGAGACAGAGAGAGGACTGGAACAGACTGTGCGGCTCGAGGTTAAAGATTACATGGTTAAAGCCTTTACTGTAGCTCAATATCAAGTAATCTAATAATATAGTAAATCCTGTACTCACATTTCACGTACTCAAAAACCTCAATTTAAAATGTGGACATGCGTTGGCTTTTATGACACAAATTTCGCGACAGAATTGTTGTCTTACATAATCTTCTATTATAGTCACACGGACAGCTGCATACACCTGGTGCCAAATGCCCGCACGGCCATGAAACAAAACAAACGGCCAATAAGCCCCAGACAGAGACATAACTGCACACATGTCCGCAGAGGGCAGAGGCTGTGACCTGAAGGCGGCTGTGCTATGTGTGGCTTCTCACTTTTGTTGCATTGTTCTTGAACCTAATTATCTCATGATCTCTTCACAGGTAAGACTCACAAACAAAGGGGATCATAAAGCTGACTTAACACCGCAGCAATATTCACAACAGAAACTTCTGAACTGCTGTTTCCAGATTTTTCATGACTTCTTTGTGTGTCCAAAAGTGGAATTCAAGTGGGAGTTCACTGAGGAGGTTTTCTTAAGGCCACTCGGGTGAAACAATGACAAAACAGGATGAAGGCCTTTTGTGTGAGACGTTTCTTGTTTTTTACCGACTGAAACCGGTCTATAGATGAAGGAAGGCAGGATGTACTGTAGACCTCACCCCTGCCTCTACTCTCAAGACTGTTTATGCTATTTCCCCAAGTGACTCATACCCGAAGCGATTATCAAATTTATCTAAGGATTTGATTGTGTCCCCATTTGAGTCTAATGTAATAGCCCTTGGGGTGGGCGATGGGCAGAAGCCGCGGGTCATGGTTAAAACAACAAACTAAAGGTTGTGCCCACTCTTGCCTTACACAAATTGTTTTAAGCCTCAAGGATCAGAATGGCTTTGCAGTTCAGTCAGGAAGATACTTTCATTAAACATTATCAGAAAGATTTTTCTTGTCGTAAAAATCCCGGCCTCAAAATAGAATTGGGTTTGTTTTCCTTGAGTAAAGACATTGAACTTCGGCTGTGGCTTTATATACAAGTGAAACCGATGAAAATAAGAATATCGTTCAAAAGTCCATTTACTTCTTTAATTCAACTTACACTGTGAAGCTTATCTATGAAAAACTCTTGAGCAAAATGAGATATGTCCAAGATTTATTCGTTATAATGTTGATAATTGGCTCACAGCTGAACAAAAAAAACTAAAAAAATAGCAGAAAATTAGACTCTTTTTAAAACTGTGTCCTGATCACCACAATGATAACAAACTTGGCATATGTCACTCTGCAGGTAATGAGTTTATATCATATTAGTTTTACAAGTTCACCTGTACTTATTTTAACAGGAAGAAGCTGATAGAACATATGTATGAGGCCTTGCTAAATTATTGTCAAGTTCACTCAGCAGTTTGCAAAAAATATCCCAGACTTTCTGAAACTTGACTGCAGGCGATTGAACCAGAATACTTTTATTTACGGAGGAATATGTTTGTCTTTACGAGCCTTGACATGTTTTTTTAGTACTGCACAAAATCTAATTAGGATTTTATTTTTTACAATTATTGTGATTATGATTAGATTTGCCATTAATACATTTAGACTCAGACTCCTCATGTATGACTGTAAGTGATTAAACTTGCAGTAAAAACTTATTTTGTCATTTTTCTACCGCCCAAACTATTTAAATAATTACCCACTTGCAATTCAATAGAGTTTTCCAAATAATTTCCCACCAAAACTTAACTGGTCTTTATTCTAACCAGCTGTTCGTTCTTGTCACTTGCCCAACCTAAGATTTCTCTATGACATTATATACATAGTTCTTCAGCACTGAAAGGGTGTGGAGTCGTATCAAAATGTTGAAATCGACACCATTGCCACTCCTGCAGCGATGGATGATATACGAGAAACACACCCGGTAACTGCACTTTGGGGACCGTGTTGACATCACAATCTGAATCTATACATTTTTATGACTATAGAACACATGCAGCAGGTATTATTATAGTAGTATTGTAGTTTTATCTGCAGAAACATGCTGGATTTGATGTAATCTAAATAGAATGATCTTGTTATTTCCCCAGATGCACACCTCAGCCTGTGCCTCTGCTCTCATAAAGACCAAGAGACAACATAATCAAATCAGTAATACCATTAAGCTCTTACAGACAGGACAGGCCAAGACGTCCTCTGCAGCCTCCATTTCTTAAAACTGTCTGATAGACTTTTGTTACTACTGAACTGCAGCCCATGAACTGTGATTTATATCCGCAAGTTCAGAGGACAGAAGAGAAGAAAATACTCAGCGCAGACAAAAATGCATTTATCTTTAATATTAAGTCAAAGAAATATGTTGTGTGGACGGGTGTGGGGGGAACAGCTGTGCAGCAGCTGCCAGACATCTCAGGTCCCTATATGCACATTACTCCATACTGTACTTCAATACAATTTCATTTTTTGTTTTTTATAGACCTAAATACATCAGAGGATCAAGCAGTTTGAACAAAGGAAATGCAATCATAACAAACAAAGGGAAAGACAATGAAACAGACACTATGAGTTTGCTTCTTGACTTACAGTTGTGTGTGCACGAAGGGAGGAGAAAACACTCTTGACAATAAAATCAAAATCCTTCAATGGACAGGGATTTGCATCGGGTTTCGGTCACGTAGGGCCTTCATTAGGACATGTTTTTGTCTTGTGTGTACATATTTGGTAACATCTCATTGGTTGAGAAGAGCAATTTTTTCCCAATTCAAGTTTACAGCAGCATGTGACAGAGTAGGGGTGTGACAATAAATCGCGATATCGATATATCGCTATACGATTATCGATATGCATTTGCCAAATATCGATATCAATAATATATATATTTATATATATATATATATATATATATATATATATATATATATATATATATATATATGTATATATTTTTTTTAATTTATTTTTGTTTTCATTTGTTTAAAAAAAATTAGTATCAATACTTAATATATGGCTACATTACGCATCTCCATTCCATTTATCATGAAATAAAGTGTAGTTTTTCCTTTATGGCATATGGTATATTTCTGACCAATATATCGATAATCGTCATATCGTGATAAAATCGTTATCGTGATAAAATCTTTATCGTGATAAAATCGTTATCGTGATAAAATCGTTATCGTGATATTATCGTTATCGTGAGCTTTGTATCGTGTATCGTATCGTATTGTGAGGTACCCTTAGGTTCCCACCCCTATGACAGAGATGTGTGAAAACTATAGAAGTTCAAAAAGGCAGTGAGTATTTCTACTGGACACAATCTACTCTAATCTGAGCGAGACCAGACTTCTCTTCTCCTTATTAAGTAGCTAAGTAAGAGTAGCTAACACTCTTCTGGCTTCTTTAGTCAGCTGTGGTGGATAAAGGCATCATTATTAGCTTCTGATTGGATCACCATACTGTTACGTGTAGTGGTTCTTTTGGCGCCCCCTCTGTTGCTTCCTGGTTAGCTCTTCTTTATTAGCATCACTAATGAACACTAGTCACTTGTGCTTGCGGAAGTAATAGATAATTCAAGCAATGTGATTTCCCATTGAAATGAACGAGTGGACCTGGAGTCTTCTCTGATGAGGTCATTCCCGGAAAGTGAAGTTATTTATTTATATTTTTAATATTGTGCTATTATGTCCATATTGTAATTGTTTGTAAGAATACTTTAAGTTTTTGGTTGCAGTTTTTGGTACCAACAGTCATTATACCTTACTAACATACGGTATACTTAATCATTTAAAAAGTTTTATTTAGGACAGGGGACTCCAACCTTTATAACCTGTCCTGGAGAGCTACTTTCTCGGGTCTAAAATGCCGAAGAACTACTCCTTTTAAAAGTATATTACGATTATTAATGGTGAGAGCTTGCCTAAGATAAGATACTTTTTTTTTTTAATTATTTATCATTCATTACTATGTTAGCTAGGGCGACAGTAGCTCAGTTGGTAGAGCATTGGCCTTTGGGCCTGAAGGTCGTGGGTTCAAGCCCACCATAAGACCTACTTCATGACTCCCACTGATGACTGCTGTCGTTGTGTCCTTGGGCAAGACACCTAACCCTACTTTGCCCAAAGCCCCAACTGAAAGATCTCAGCTCCTGTGGACTCACCACCTGCAGGAGGATCAGTGAGGGGCTGGTGCTAAGTGTACTGGGTGCAGCTCTGACTGCCACCCCCCAACCCAGAAATGGACTAAGGGGAAGAAAATGGATGGATGGATGGATACTATGTTAGCTTAAATTTACAATAGTTTTAGACAAATTAATAATACTTTTTGTAATATTCTTCATATTTATGTATTTCTAAATCTTTTGGGGAGCTATTTGCAAGGCGGTGGGGAGCTACTGTATCTCCCGAGCTATAGGTTGTAGACCCCTGCAGTAGACTAATTTGAGATAAGAAGCTGATTTCGGCTGCAGCCTGGAGCCTTGTTTTAAAGATAATGGATCAGTGACAGCGGCTGCAGGAATGCCACAATGAGCTCATCCATTGACCGTCTGTAATGAGCGACTAGTCAAGCGAGATCTTTTTCTCTCCGTCTGTGAATTATGTGCTCCTTCACCTTCTGTCCGGTTCAGAGGCCGGACGCACAGTGCTGTCTCTGTGCTTTGTCCATGTATGTTGGAGATGTTAGAAAACACAGGACCTCTTCAGTCTGCCACTTGCTACCAGAAAGATGACCCCAAAGTCATTACAGCACAGAGCGAGAGTGGCTAATAGTCCATCCATTGCCTTCGGGTGACAATACACATTGGACTGACATGCTTGAAGACTGACTGAGAACACTTACCATGCATGTTTTTGGACACTTTTGGACAGAATCATTCATGTTTGAGTAATTCTGTGCTAGAGCCTGGTGGAGGGGACCAAGAGAAGTTTATCTTATCTTCTATGGCCTCTGATGGCTGCTGATGCATTTGGGGTTAATAGCTTACTGTATATTGTTTTGTGTCAAATAATTGGTGAAATAGGCAAGGCAAGGCGAGTTTTTTGTATAGCACAATTCATACACAAGGCAACTCCAAGTGCTGAACAATCACACAAGGCATTAAAAACATAAATTATCACAGTACATTAAAAAGAGTAAAGATAGAATCCCTTAGTTGTATACACAGCTCAACAATACAATACAATACTATTGTATAGCCCTAAATCACAACAGTCATCTCAGAGGACTTAACAAAACCATTGAAATTACCAACACAGATCAGAGAATCAACAATTGAGAGACAAAAAATACACAAATGTATTGGTCCATAGGGAGAGACCAATGTCCATGAATGTTGATAAATGTCCATACTTGTTGTAGAATGTTAAAGTGTCCTGGATCATCACCACAGTCTTTCTTGTTAGATGATAGTCCAACAGACCCTCCTGTATCGGCAAGGAAAAACTCTAAAACCCAGTGGAAGAAAAGTGAGAAACCTTGCGGAGATCCACATTGAGAGAGGGATCCGCTCAACACTGTTTTAACCTGGGTTTAAACATTGTCAGAGAACAAGCCCGCCTTATATTTTCAGGAAGACCGAAAATACAGTTAGAAGTCCCACCCCCCACTTTGATCTAAAGTAATAGACATGATAATCTTTATAACAAATGAACATTGATCTACAAACGTATACCTTATTTCTTGTTTCCCATTCCTGCTGTAGTGGGTGTTATGTTGGTCAGTTTCTTAAGCAGCAGCTCATGTGAACAGGAGAACAGACTCTTGTCAGTGTTGTGGCCTGTGCTTCATGCTGTTTAATAATGAATGTTGTTTTGCTCAAATAAAGCTGTGTGCTGCTGATCTAATGCACAACATAAACCTTTTAACCTAATGCAGCCTGCGGACAATGTGGCCCTGAATCCACTTAGTCAACTGCTGCGCTGTGGCCAAGTATTGGTTAGTTACATATACCTATTACACAGGCACAGGCAGAGTATTTACAGAGCCGAAAGCCGAGAGTGTGGCTTTGGTGACAGGGGAGCAGTGGTACAGTCCGCTCCTCAAAACCAAACAGACCACAGGACTAGAACTCACATTCATTCATTAACTTCTTCATCACGTTGATATACTCCTGGGTTGCTACCCTCTGGTGCATCCCCCAAACGTTAGACTGGTATTTTTTTCGTGAACTAATTTCTGTTGATCATATGTCTGTTAGATATCATTGCACATAAACCATGAAATATTCTGGTTATAATCTTATGAACGGATGTATGTTAAAGGTGATAGCCCACATATTGGCCTACTCCGTTTGAGTCCCACGTAGTGTAATCTGTGTGGTCTTAGTACTATATGACACCCAAGGGCTTCATAAATGCAATCAAATGACTTTATTGTCTGTCTCAAGGTCACATCTTAAGAAAATAATATAATGTGTTTATGCTTTATTCATGAGATCCTTCATTTTCCTCTTCCCATTCCCATTCTAAGGCATAACCTTTGACAATCCGGGACATAGTGAGCCAACAAAACACTTTAAAATGGTCACTTTCTTGACCTACACAGCATTGATCAAATCGACTCAACATTCTGCATAATTTCCCTCAATTCTTATAAATCTGGAGCCTGTTCCCATTTCCAGTCACATTTTCCAAAACGGACGGCAATAATTTCATAAAGTTCTATTGATCACATTTAATTGAGTTTCTCCCAAACAGAAATAGCAACTACAGCCAAAGGCACTATTCGTGTGTCTTTGTCTTTTCCAACAACAGCATGTGAGATATTTGAATTCAAGGTTTTGTCCTACTAAGCTTTTGGCAAGTAAATCTTGTGATACCTCTTAAGATAGTGTCAGATTTTCAGGAACACTTTGAACTTTGTATTTGGATAAAATGCAGATGCTTTTAAGTATTGTGCTGATTGAATAAATGTTGTGTCTATATTTAGGCAGGATATGTCATCTCAGCATTACCTCCCTTGTGTCCGAGTCAGAGCTATATAAAAATATGGTCTCTGCTGGCCTTTCCCATACTTCCAAGCGGCCTGTGTTATTTTACTGCTGGTTCCTTTGGACGGGCTGATGTAAACGGGCTGAGTGGCTGCTTGGGGACGTGGGAAAGGGGCTGGAGAGAGGGCTGGGCAGGCGTGAGGAAGTGGCCCGCAGTGGTTCACACAGTCGCACTGCGTGCTCACATTTGCACAAGCCAAAACTAAATTAGATTTAGTTAAATTTTATAATTAAGTATTATTAAGAGGTTGGACATGGGAAGAAGTAAAATTGTATTACCGGTATGTTTATTTTTGGGGACATGGGATCTTACTAAAATAGTATGGAATAAGCCAAAAGAGCAGCTTGGAATGGCTTTACTTCAATTATTCAACTTACAATGTGATACTAATATATGATTGACTTATCACACACAAAGTAAGATGTATCATTATTTATTATAATGTTGATAATTATGGCCCATAGCTTGTAAAATTTAAATATTTTCTAAATATCAGAATCATAACAAACATATGTTGGTTTCACATTTTAAGTTGAATTCCAGAAATAAATGAACTTTTAATTTTCTGAGTTTCACCTTCTACCTTGTTCGGATACTCATGTAAAAACCTATTAAAAAATGTGTTTGATAAATTGTGTTGTCCCATAGATTACTGAGAATATTGTCAGAAAATGCATCCAGCTCTTTACCTTAGTCGGACACACACATTTAAACGTGAATGTCTGTAAATTCATATTATTTAGAATACATATATTTAATTACTTAAATAATATAATTTGCCATTGACTGTGTCACGTGATGAAATGATAGAAGACCCAAAATGCAGGAATGCAAAAAATATATCCATCCATCCATTTTCTACCCTTTAATCCATTTCTGGGTCAGGGGGGTGGCAATCAGAGATGCCACCCAAGTCTCATAGCACCAGCCCCTCACTGACCCTCTGCAGGTGGTGAGTCCACAGGAGGACGGCTGCTCTCTGAGTGTGAGCATAGCCTTGATCTTTCAGTGGGGGCTTTGGGCAAAGTGGGGTTGAGTGTCTTGCCCAAGGACACAACGACAGCAGTCATCAGTGGGAGTCGGTGGAGAAGGTGCAGAGGTGGGAATTGAACCCACGACCTTCTGGCCTTAAGGCCAATGCTCTACCAACTGAGCTACTGTCGCCCCTTACAAAATATAATGATTTAATAAAACAAATGTCCAGGTGAAAACAAAACTCAAAATACACCAGGAACACAAAATCAGGAACAGGACGGAACAGAAGTTGACAATACAATGGACCAGCAACAAGAGGAGAGGAGCACAGGGTACATATAGACACAGAGACAGGTGAAACACATCAGGGCGGGGCAGACAATCAAGACAGGGGGAAACAGGACGTCAAAGTCAAACTAAAACCAAAGCACAGAGAACAGATATCAAAATAAAACTGAAGTCCAAAATAACAAAATCCACACCGTGACAGACTGTCCTCTTTCCATTACCACCCTCTTCCAAATTAAGACTTAAACTTGGACCAATGGGGTGGGTCCATATTGAGGCGTGTCTATTCAGGACCATTCAGAGAGAGGAGGGCGGTGAGCAGGGGCTGTGCTGTTTATTTTTGTCTCTCTTTCAAACTTACAGATGTTGCCTTTAAGATTGTTTTGTAGTAGCCAGCTGAGAAATGTAAGCATTGTATCCATGGCAACAAAAGGAACAGAAACAAACATAAGAGATAAATAAACAATTACACAGACTAATTCAAACTTTAACCTTTGTAAGTCACAGGGTCAGATGAGGAGATGGCCCGATCCATGTTCAGCACCTCTATATATAGGTATATTTATTATAAACAAGTTAACTAATCATAACTAATCGATTATTGAAATAGTTGTCATCTAATTTAGTAGAAGATTAGTCGTCATTTTAACCTTAAATAATCTTATCCATGACTCTTACAGCTCAAACTAATTGTTAATCAAAATAATCTACATTAAAGCCCTAATTCAGATGTATGGCACTTGGAGTTGCCCTACTTAAGAACCTTCAGCTTTAGTAAAGTAAAAGTACTTTAGTGATGTACTTGCCATGTCCATGTGATCCAAAGGAACAAGGGGTTTGCTTTTTGTGAGATTCCAGAGACAGTGCACAGAGACATGAAGCTCAAAGACAGAGATGTCCCGTTCCAGATTACAGCTGAACATCTAGTTTCCATCTGCAGCCGCTGTCGCCTAAAGCGCTGTATAGTAACATGTTTTCTTATAAGATAGAGACCGCATATTGGGGTCTGATTGTTGAAATTCTTTTCTCATGACTTTCTCAGAAAGTCTTGAACAATGTATTATTTATGAAACAAAAACGCTTTGTACTAGGGGTGGGAACCTAAGGGTACCTCACGATACGAGATACAAAGCTCACGAAAACGATTATATCACGATAACGAATATATTTCGATATCAGGATCATCAATATATTGGCCAGCAATATACCATACTGTATGCCAATATATGGCATACATAAAATAGAAAATGTTAAGTGAAAAAATACACTTTATTTCATGATAAATGGAATGGAGATGTGTAATGTAGCCATATATTAAGTATTGATACTAATAAAATATCGATAATCGATCGCGGGAGAAAGTATCGCAATATATCGAAAAATGGATATATTGTAACACTCCTACTTTGTACGCCAGGTTTAATTTGGTTGCTTTTTGGCCCTGGAAAAAAATACCCAGAAGGAGCAACAACAACAGAGCTGTTAGTGGGTGTTAAGTAAAATAATTTAATATATCCATAGTGATGTGTTTGGAAACATTTCATGCTCTTTGCAAAGATGAAAAACTGCTACGTGGGAAGATAGAAAAAGAAAATACAGATGAACTTGTGTCATTCAGAGGCTGTTCGTTAATGTAGCAGGTGAGCGACGTAACGAGACACGCTGTGATTGGCTCCCGCTTCTCATTCTGTCGAATTATTGTCAGTGCTCGTTTTTGTTCTTATTTGTTGTCAAAAAATGCTCCTTTCTGTCAAGTCATTAGTAAGTCATTTAAATTTAATTTTAACCTTATCGTCATATGCTCTGAAGATTCTCTTGCCTAACCCTCCACCTATCTCCCAAAATGAGTCCAGACACTTATCGTCTCACAAAGTATCTGATTTTAAATGCAACCAGCCATTAGGTCCTGACACTCTGCCAACCACATTGTAACGCTCTTCTCTGCAGTGAGTCAGCAGGCCCTATAAAGTCTGGAGTGGAGCGTGGCGTGCTGAGAACCAAGCCAAAACGCCATCTCTGCCTGATCTCTCCAACAGGTGGCCCGCTGAAAGAGGATCCATCCCCATCTCACCTCCCCCCCCCCCTCCTCTCTCCTGTGCCCTCCCATGTTGTGTGGTCCATTCTCCTTTGCTCTGTATTTACATTCTTACCGACTTCTGCTGCCTCGTCTGCCTTTTGTAAATCGCTCATTCCAGTGGTATGTTGAGTGGGTCGCGCAGAAGAAGGTTGCGTGTTAGTTGCGTTTGCTTATAGGAAAGTGTGCGACGGTGCTATGTGACAAGTTGACCCTGGATTTTTCTCAGGCATCGTGGGAATGTGCGAGTTGACTGTGGTGGCTGCAGCTGCCACTGTCCGTCTCATTGTCTCCATAGAGCAATTACATGTCACCAAAGCCCCCCTAGTGAAAGCGGATCTTCCCTGTGCGTTGTATTTATTTAGGAATCTTATCGTGCACATAAAACGAGACTATTATTTGGCTCGTATACAGAAGTGTCATTTATGAGGTTGCGCTCCCCCTGTGTTGCTCTGTTCGCACTTTAAACTCAAATTGTTATTTCTGAACGGTGCTGCATGGACTGTTCTCTCAACAGAGTGGGAGGAAAGTCTCTGGTCAGCTCCAAAGTCAAAGATAGAGGTAGATAAACAGTAATTGTGACTCCCTCTGAGTTTAACAAGGCTCAAAATCCTTCTTTGGTTATAACAGACATTAAACATTGACGAATATTAATTGTTTATTAATGTTTTTGTAGTATTATTTCTTCATCAATGTGTGTATTATAGGTGTAAATTCATTCTTTAGGAGAGCTAATATAAATGTTTTATGTTCCTTTCAGTTCCATCATTAAAACATTAATAAACACTCAGTTAGCTTATGCCTCATTTGCATACAACATCACTACTTTCATTTTCACAAAACACAGCAAAGAAACATGACCTAAAATGAGTTAAATGTACATAATTGGCTGCTTTCACTCAAACAAGGAATTAAAACAAAGAACTTCCTAGGAATTGCTTCTCCAAGAACCAGATTTATTGAAACGTTCCATGCGTATTTGTCTTGTGGAGCGAGCGAAGCACCTCGTGGCTCATGAGGCAAATATCTGGTGTGTCCAGATAACTATTCCCCAAACACTGCTTCACAAACAAAAGGTTCCTAGCGTCCAAATGAGAAAAAACTTAAATAAATTAACTTTACAATGTACCAATCTAGATTTTGTGTAATTTTTGTTTCTATATATTTGATTTTGTACTTCATGTCATTAGTGCAAAGCTGAAATTAAATAATGAAAGTTGTCTTTGCAGCTACAGTAATTTTCCCTCTTTCAATATTAAAGTGATTGTCTACAGTTTGTCAGAAAGAGAGAGGGAGGTACTGGATTTAAAAACACGACGCAAGCTCCTCCCCCTTCATTTCTGATTGGTCGACACCTACGTTTCCGTAACACTTTGAAATGTTAATCAGAGAACACATTATACATATACATTATTAATACACATGCACGGAGGTTTTCAGAATTATTTGTGAACGTTTTCATGAAAAAAATGATGTTTTAATGCACAAAAAAACGATCGCGGTAAACCCGGAAGAAGCTATTATCATATTATAGGACACACCTGCAGAGGATCTGATTATGGATATACTGTAGGTTCAGTATATAAATGATTATGGATATAGGTTCAGTATATACATAGGTGACTCAGCGCGGATGTTCAGAATTCTTTGTTCAGTTTTCATGTAGTTCCAGAGCCTAATGGAGGCTTGATTCGGAGGTTCCGTGAAAACAAACTACTGCACACAGAGATGAGGCCAGAAACACTCTCTCTGTGTAGACATGCAAATACTCAATGATGCCTAAATACTTGTAATCATATTGTTCGAACCCCTCATAGTATCATCATAAGTTATTTTACAGTCTCTCTTCTCTTCATTTATTGTTGAGAAAACTTGAGGCAATGAACAGTTTACAGGCGGCCGTTGTTCCAATCACACAGTACACTGCAGCCATTGATCTTTGACCGCTCCTCTGGGCATCCTCTGACATCAGATATGAGCCTGTTTTTGTCCTTGTGATGCTTCAGATGTAATGTGTTTGGGTTTCAGTTTTTCGGGAAATCTCCATAGTTTTAATCCAAGAGGCAGGCATGAAAATGTATTACAAATTTGGCTTTTGTCAAAATAAAGGCCCAAAAAAATAATGTGTCTTTTCATGCATAAGATAATCGTCATATTATTCTGGGTATGTCCCACCGGGAGGAGATTTCTCGGAAGACCCAGGACGCGTTGGAGAAGCCATTTCTGTCAGCTGGCCTGGGAATGCCTTGGGATATCCTCGGGATTCCCTGGAAGTGTGTGTGGATAGGGAAGTCTCGGCTAAGACTGCTGCAATTCTTATACTTGTTATTGGTTTATGGTTTCATTTCCCCAGATTCCTTCCTACTTTGAATTGTTTAATGACTTAAATCCGTTTTATAGATGAACTTCTGCAGTCAGTTGTCTTTAAATGACCTCAGTAGCCTGAGCCTGATAACCTCTCTCTGCACTGGCTACTGAAGTGTGCCATTGAGGGATTAGTGTGATGAAGGCCACAGCTCACAACACCTCACACTGGGCTGAGTACTTCCTCCATATCTATCTTTCCACTTCATATTCTCTAAGTAACCTCCGCACTGTCGACTCTGCTTAGCCCCAGGACAGGGCAATAAGGGCCAACAAATTATATCACAATATGGGAAGGAAATATGGGAAAAATCTCTACTATGCACTGCAAAATGATAACATATGAGGTAATAATGGCGTGAATGGAGTGTTTTGCAATGCTATATTTTCTCATTCCAAGGGAGACATTTCTTGTATCTTTTTAAACAAGATCATTTTTCTTGGGACTCTCAAAACTGTCCGGCTCTGTCTGGAGTAGGATTACTATTGCAACAACACATCATCAGTAGTGCAAAACTAAACCGTCTCACAACGGTCAACTTTCACCAGCATTTATATATGTTTTTTGTGTAAATGTTTAATGTCAGTAGCAACCAACTTCTTCCTTATACGTAAGTAAGAGCTAACTCTATTCAGCTATTCTTTTTGGAGTGGTGTGGTGGTTCTTTTGGCATCCCCTCTGGACTTACCAGTTTGCTCCTCTTTTTCTTATGTTAAGTAAATCAATATAAGTTGGGCTTTTTCAAACAAATTTATAATCACTATACCTGTATATCTGAATCAGAATCAGTCTTTCCTATTGTAATTGCCCACTGCCTAATAAGTATGTTTTGTTAAGGACTAAAGATGCAAACAAGCCTTATGTTACTGCACATTTTGATATAAATTAGGACAAACCAAACCACAGCAACCTCAAGATCCGTACAAATCCTTACAAGGCTTCTACTTTACTCAGTTTCTTGATATATCTATTAAATATTCTATACCTCCCTCTTGAGTCGCCTGCGCTGTATTTCACAGTAGTGTTAAAGCTTTACGCAAGCTGTGAAGTCCTTCGGTATGCAAATATGAAATCAGTAATTTAAGATTGCTGTGGAAGAATCAGTTTGTAAGGATGGACATTTCAAACTGCATTCCGAGCCAAAATGTTATGTTTAGTATAAAGTCTTGCAATGTCTGGCTGAAGGAAAGGTGGGAGGATGTCAGAGTCACATGCTGCCTGTGCATGTGATAATGCGTTTAGGGCCGGAGTGGTGTCTCAGGTCAGCTGTGTCCTGTGTGTGCTCTGGCTCTGGTTGCATGTCTGGGTTGTTCCCCGCCGCCCACTGCACTTCTGTCTGGGTTAGATTTGAAGTGAGCGATCGTCTGTCACTACCTGCTTTGATCTGACTCCAGAGAGGTGTTCGCTACTGTCTGCGTCTTCAGGTGTTTCAAACAGTGGCGCCATTTTGGTTAATGTATAGTTTCTCTTTTGTTTTCTTTTGTGAAACATATGCTTTTGGAAGGTTGAAGGCAGACCGTAACTCACTTGGTTCAATCTTTAGAATGAAGATAAATGCGCAGATAACTTTTAAGATTGAATTATGTGTTATTTTTAACATATGTACAGATAATATTACTCCTTATGATTAAGTTTTGCTATTAAACAGAACAATGTATCCTTGTCGTCACTTTTTGGTACTCCTTAAAGCTGGGGTACCTAACTTTCAAACATTAACTAAAATCCATATAGCTTGTGCCTGTCTCTCAAAACAGCCTATCACTAGTTTTCACATGCATGTATTTTTGTCTGGTGGTACATCCTTTCAATGGTTTTTTCAGACAAACAAGTGAAATAGAGAGGTCCACCCATTCTCAGCCAATCAGCTCTCACCCCAACACGTCACATGACTCACAAGGCTTACCATGTATTCTTTTGCATGATGAAGACAGCATGATGTTGTCTGATTGACTTTTACAAAAGTCTGTGTGTATGTATTATTTAAAGAGAGAGAGAGAGAGAGAGAAAAAAAAGGAGCTCTATATCATCTTTTCATTTAAAATTATGACTGCATTGTATGTGTCCCCAGATAATAGTGCAACATGTACATAAACATCATAGTTGACCTCTTTCGAACAACAGAAAAAAGGGACATGATTTTCAAGCAGATTATCCAATCAGAGAGCAGAATTGGGCTCTCATTTGGGTTGCCAGTTTGTTATGTTAAATTAACCACCACAATTTATTTAAATGAAAGCAGATAGAACAACAAGAAGCCAAACTAAAACGTAATGCACAGAGTTAGTACCGTTTCTAGCTAAACCCCAGCAGGTGGTCGGCGACTGTCACAGACATGAAGATTCTGGTACATTGTAGTTGTTATGACTTTTTTAGAGTGCATATTGTTCAGCATATATTTCACAGAGTTTTAGATGTGTATCAGTAGTACACATCATATATCACATAGCTACATGTTTCAGAACCCATCACGGTCAATCACAGATGTTCCTCCTCTTCTTATAATTGCTCTGATTCAGCTGCAAAAACAGGCAGTGAAATGTCTCCCATGACCTCATAAAGTCATCACCTCAATCTGTGCCATGGATCTCACTGTAGTTGACCTCATGTAATTGCCTATTCAGAACCGGACAATGGCTTTATTGAGAAAGACTCGGCAGCACCTGAACTTAACATTTAGGATGTAAGTAAAACACCCAGTCGCACAGCATTAGTTTTATGTAAGGAACTGCAGGAAAATGTGATATGTGTTACTAGTCCTGTGCAAATGCTCTCTGTCTATAAAAATGTCTGTACATTTCTCCCCATTTTTTTTTTTTACGTTCAGTTATCCATCAAACTCAGACGTCCTCAGATGAAATAAGTTCCGTGCTAAAGCGTATGCGGTTATGGTTTGATTTATCATTTGTGGAGAGGCACCAGTGGTCACTCGTCACCTCAGCCACTGCTCTGCTTTTGAAACAGGTGAGAGGCTTTATGGGGACCAGAAAGTGTGAATATGCACTTTATGGTTATTGCTATGCGGTTTGTTTTTATGAAAAAGGTTGGCCGTCAATAATGCAGTTAATTCATAAAGCAACATGGCAAATGGTTGTATTTGAAGGTTCCACTAAATGTATACTGTAGAGGGACTTTGGGATACAACTGAGGGATTTTATATTTTTATCTTCCTTTTTAATGTTCTGTGATAATTTATGATTTTAATGCTTTCTTGTTTTGTTCAGCACTTTGAGTTGCCTTGTGTATGAATTGTGCTATACAAATAAACTTGCCTTGCCTTTCCTAGATCTGAACAAAGTCTGTTTCAAAGCCTTTTTCCCAGTTTTAAAAGTGTCTGCGTGTATGTGCTTGATTTAAACTACAATGTGAAACTAATATATAATTTTGTTCAAAGTAAGATGCATCAAGTCTATATTTGTTCTAATGTGAGCATTATGATGTTGGTAAAACAAACAAAACATCACAGAAAATGAGAATATTTTGAATATAGACTGTAAGCCAGCCATCATAATAGATATAGACTTAGTTATAGACTACAAATTATCTGATGTCGTCTCTGAAAGGAAATACATTTATCTAGGAAGACATTAGAATTTCTTGAACCTTATATTTTATAAAAGGGTTGTTAATGATGATTGCAGTGTAATCAAATCAAAATTTACGTTACTGCAAATCAAGTGCAAAAAATTTAATGTTGAAACCAAATATCCAATCAGAAACTTGAACAAAAAAGGAGTCTTGAACAACTGTTAGTACTGATTGAATCACTCCAAAAGAAAACGGTTGAATAGTATAATAGTTGTGTGTATCATCTCTCTCTTGCCCCATGTTATTGTACCATGACTTTATTTAGACATTGTAATGTAGAGCATTGTTCCCTCTGACGACTGCCCCGACAGCACAATGAGCAAAGTCCGATTGTCCCCATCCTCAGGCCTGCCGCTAACTGGATAATCACTTGTAAATGAAAACACAACAAGTGTGATGCCTTGAACATGGTCTGTTTGTGGTCCTTCACACGTAGCACCTGTGGTCTGGGCTCGCAGCCAAAACATATGGAGCGCGCCCTCCCATTTATGCACATGTCCACAAAGTCCACACGGATTCCAGGCTTTGAACGGCGGCATGCCACCCCCATCTGTCTGCCCCAGCTGTCAGAGAGAGGCCCCGGTGTCGAGCCAACGTGTGCTGCGGCTGGAAGAGAAATAAACACCCGTGATTTAAGATGTAAACCAACGTAGGCTACTTATGTGCACTAATCATTTCTCTTTGTGAATAAATAGAGTTGTCATGAGACGGGCCGAGGTACAGAATGAGAAACCTGCTTCTTGGGGAACAGAGCGGACGCTGCTGGGGACTGGGGCACTTTGACTGGACCTGTTCTGGACACTTTATCTATCTTTAGAAACATATCTGTGAAGCAAATTATTCCTGAACCAGGCTTAGTCCAGATAAGTGAACCATACAAATGTGAAAGAGCCCTTGGACAGGTAAAAAAATAAAATAAATAATAATAATAAAATAAGAAGAAGCCAGTCATACGATCATGAATAACTTGAGGGAGAATTTGCCTGGTGAAGTAATTTTTGCAAGGACAGCAGTGTGCGGGAACCATTATTTTTATGCAACGTTAATGTAAATGGCAAGGCAAGCTTATTTGTGTAGCACAGTCCATACACAACGCAACTCAAACCTCTTAACAAAACACAAAAGGACTCATTTAAATCCTACATGCAAACGTTAAAATTATACACAGATAAACCATGAATAATAATAATAATCACAGTACGTTAAACAGAGAGTGGATACAATCTTTTTACTCTAGAGTTTACTTTTACATACAAGACAATAGGAACCAGAGCGAGTCCGTGAGCACTTCCCAATTGAGCTAGCTAGAGGGATAGCATTTTCCATTTGTATACAGTCTATGGTTCTATCCCTCGTTTCCACTGGCATGCTTTGTTGGCGCCTGTCACATCTTTAGATTTTCAGACAGAAACAGGAACAAGAGAGCTCCACCCTCACTCAGCCAATCATCTCTCAGCCCAAACCACCAAATAGTGACTCACAGGGACACTATTTGTATGCAAAGGATAACTTGTTTTCTAATCCGATAAAGACAGAATTTTGTTTTGTGGTTTGTTCTGTACAGTAAGTTTCACTCTAAAAAACTAAATGTATGAATTATTATGTTTAATGTATATAGATAGATAGATAGATACTTTATTGATCCCCGTCGAATAAATTCAAGTGTCCAGTAGCAGCAAAAATAAAAATAAAATTGATCATTCAAAAAAGCTAACAATAGTAATAATCAGCGACAGCCCTTCAGGTCACAGCAGCAGAGGTGGAGTAGCCTCTGGGTGGAGCAGGACAGGTCACAAGGTGGAGTAGCCGCTTGGTTCGGACCATTTTCTCTGCTCTACTCCAAAGTAAAATGCTGAATGGTTCATTAGCATTTTTCAAAAAGTTAGCATTCCTCCAATGGATTTTCATCAGATCCACTTGGTTCGGACCATGAATCCTCTCAGGACTAGTCTAAAACCATGAACACTGTACTGCAGCAACATCCCAGGTAGAAAAAAGCAAGAAAAATAGATTTAGAAAATTTAGAAAGCCCAAAAAATATATGAATACAATGATTATTATGTTTAAATGTATTGATTATTGAACAAAAAAGTGAGGTCCCCCATCCACATCTACACAGACACAGCTAATAATCCTGTTTGTATTACAGAGTACTGACTGATATCTAGTCCCAGCGGTTGTTTGTTTGGGTGCACTCTGGCCTACGCTGAAATCCAAGCTGTTTGTCATAATACACAATGAGTTTGATAGCACTTCCTCTCATGATAACACTACATCAGCTTTGCTCGCCTTTGTTATCTTAAGAGGGCCTAATATAGTTGTACCGTCTGAAAACTATCCGCTCTTATCGTGAGATGAGTGGGGATTTAGGGGAGGAAGCAGAAAAAAATGTTTATTTGAGCCTTTGGGATGAAGTAGTGCCGCTTTTCTGAGCCTCTTTGAATCTCTTTTATCTGAGGAGTGTGTTTGCATGTGACCCGCATTCTGATGACTTTATATATTTATGTCAGAGGCAAATGTTCCTTTTAACTCGCAGATTTATTTGGTTTTGAAAGACTATAACAGAATAAATGTTTTGTGGAATCCTCATAATGCGGTTTCATTGTTTTTTTATAGCTATTCCTTTCTTGCTTAAGTTACAAGGTGTTTTCTATCATACACACAACACTAAGAGCAAAACTTTAACCTCTTGTTCTTTGTGTTGGGCTCCTCCCTTCCTCAATACCAGCTCCAGACTTTTGCTTCTGTCTTAATGTGATTTAGGTATAAATGGGTGGGGTGGCTAACTTTTTTCATGAATAATACATAGTGCTTGTCCCAACAGAAAGTCTTGTAAAAGTAAAAAAAAAATGACAAATGAGACGAGCAACATGACTCTTTATCCGTTTCAGAAAGCACGTCATCTTTTGCGTACTTGTAAGAAAAAGCTGAGTCACTATTTGACACTTTGAGCTGATTGCTTACGCCAACGGTGGTGTCTCTTTTACTTCTCATTTTGAGAGGGAGGAAGTTTATAACATAGTAGAAAAGTAGGTACCCCAGCTTTAAAGTTACTTTTCTAATTGTGAAGGTAAAGATGTTTTTTGAACGCAAGCAGAGGATAGAGGCCCTTTGCCATTGGTTTAACTATTCTCCTCCTGCAAATCTAACTGGAGATGTTTATTCCAAGGAGAGAAACTGTTATAAATATTGTAATAAAAAAAGGAGCTATGTGGAGTTTGCGATTTTTGATGATAATACAGTGTCATATTGTCTAAATGTTTTATTATTGTCTAAATGAAATACAAGTTGCTGACATCCCCTTTAAGTAGTGCAGTTTCCATTCAAATTTTGCAGTACCATTTCATATATTGATACTTTTTTTTCTGACAGATTAAGTATAATGTATTAATATGCCAGTCACATTCTTGCCTGCTCACTGATTCAGTTTCTATTCTCTGCACAAACCTTCCGTCATGTCTTGCATCATTGTCAAAGGGATGCTCTGTCAGCTGTGATTTAGTGTGATTATCTAATATTCATAGACTATGTGCTGTCTCATAATCAGCAGTGATCGATGTCGGCCTTGTAATGGGAGCCTCTCCTATTGATAGACGCTACGCACCAAAAGAGTGTTCAGATTACTAATGCTATCAGACTGCGACGCTCCAGAGGGTCTGCGTGCCACATACAATACAAATCAAACAAACCTAAACTTATTGCTACTTTTTTAAAAACTTCAGCTGTCAGGTGGGGGAGGGGCAGGCGAGTCAGCATTGTCCTTCATCGTTGCTAATGGCCAGGAAATGTGAATGTTAGAGACACTAATTGGATTTCTTTAACAGGAAAGCATCTGTCCTGTTCCATTACGTGGGGGGTAAACAGCAGCAGCAGCTCTGGAGAGTGGAGGAGAAGGGGCCCGGAGTGAAAACGGCAGATTTGGTTGAGATGAGCAAATGCAGTGTCAATTTCAATGCAAAACTTCAGTCCACTCTCTTTGGTTAAGACTGCTGGTTCTGGCTCAGTGAGTATGTTTAGAAAGCATTAAGAGTACAGTGTATGTTAAAAAATAGGCTGGAGTCGTGCTGGAAGAAGCCTTGTGCTGCTTTCAAAGGCTTCTCGTAACTTTTCCTCAGCACTGACACTTCGGAACAGACCTTTTAAATAAAAAGATATAAAACGGCATATTGAGCTTGCTTTTGGATTTCCACACATGCTTAACTGCAGCAGCACAAGTGACTTTAAAGTGAATGTCCGTTACTTACTAAGCTAGCACCAGTTAGACCCACCCATTCCCACCCACAGTTTCCTGATTAGACAAAATTAATCAAAATGTTTGCCATTAGTCAAACTTCTCTCCTCCAGCAAATCTTACTGATCCTGGTGACAAAATACGATTACATGTGTTGACATCACCTTTAATTTTCGACCGGGGCAAAAAGAACGTACAATTTTTCTTGTTTTTGTTGCGTGTAACAAAACTAAACCAGGAATGAAACATGTGCAACGAGGTGTATTCATCGCAATGATAAAAATGAGTGAGTAGCCAAAATGCATCCTATACATACAATTCTAATATAAACCTGGCTTTTCCCTGTGCTCTTAAATGCGCCGCCCATGTCTCAATAGGATCTGGCTTACATTAGAAACTGTTCAACCTGAGCGCACACGTTTACACACTTCTTGTTCAGTGAATTAGATAGAAGTTGGCGAGTGAGCTGGTTCACTGCAAAAAAGTATAAAATATGAGTTTGATTATTGTGGTTTGTCTTAAAACAACATTTTCAGACAAGGCATTTGTATTTTTTCAAAGGGTTTTGCTTTATTTTCTCATTCCAAGTGAGTACTTTCTTTTATCTTTTTAAAACAAGATAATTCTACCTGTCCCATTGGAAAATCTTAATTTAAGGCAGTGAAAAAGTGCTCAAATCAAAATACATTTTGCTAAATTTGAGCTCTCTTTTTTTCATCACTTTTTGCAGTGTTTTGTCTTCATTACAAGATTGTTTCAAAAATGGTGTCTTTTAAGATTCCCACAGTGAATGCGTCATCTTGACCGTGACTGCCGTTAACAGTGCATCAAACCTCTGGCCACAAAGCCCGGAAACAGCCTGTATTGTCCGACTGCGGCGCGCGGATGTAAGGAGCTACCAAGGGGTAGTGGAGCGTCCTCTGAGGGTGCGTCATAAGTCAAAATGCTGCAGGGAGAGAGGAACAGTGGCCCTTCTATACTGCTGTAAATCGAGCCTTTCTTCCTGTGTGCGAGTGCCACAGAGGAATGCAGGACATGGGCTGGACATGGGTGGGCTGCTCATTCCTGTCATAGTAGATCCTCTTCCCTGTGACATGTAATTTTTGTGTCACCAGTTTGTGTTTTACCAATACAAAAAAAAGGTTAACTTTACCAGCTCCAGTTCTCATAACGCTTAACAAATTCTGAACTTGCTGTAAATTCAATTGTGTATCCATCGAAGTCAATATATATAATTTCATGAAAAGACTATTATTAGCTGAAAGTAGCTCACATTAACCTCAACTCAATTTGAGGGGAAGCAGGCAATTTTCAGATCTGGGAAGAAAGTGCAGTTATCACTCGGCACATGATATTATGATATACAAAATTAGATGATTGATTAGATAATACATTCACTGTTATGACTCTGTCTGTTACAACGGGACGTGTGCATTGATTAGTTCAGAGTTCAGAACCTTTTTAGCCGAGAGAGCCAAAAAAATCTCATGCTAAAAGGTGTATTCTCTTGGGAGCCATAGACATTTTTTTGACTGTGATACTATTCACTCTTATCAGATATGTTTTGATTTTTTCAAGACAAGATCAACACATTGAAAGTATAACATTAGTCTTGAATTATTAATAATTCATTCTAATTATTATTAATTAGAATGAATTATTTTGTTTTTATACTGAAGAAACTACAATTTTACAACATTCTTACTATTGATGCCAACTAAGACTTGTCTGAGAGCCAGACACAATCATCCAAAGCCTTAGGTTCCTGACCTGTGCATTAGTTGAAATGGAAGAATTTAGTAACTTTTTTTTTTTGGCAACCAGATACACAAAACATCTGAGCCAAACTGCTGCCACAAGGCTGCATGGTTTGTACTAAAATATCTAGTTATTTGCAGTAATAAATACATGCAAGAATAGCTCATAAATAATTCACTTCCAACTCTGATGTGACTAATGATCAACAGTTCATGATTACTTTGACAACTGTGGTAACTAATGACCCGTGTCTTTCACAGTGCGGGCCACTGCGGAGGTGAACATGGAGGACCGAGTGGACGTGATGCTCGGAGACAGCGCACAGATCACCTGCATGTTCAGCTCCGAGGACGGACCCGGAGGAACCATGATACAGTGGTTTTATGTACGTTCCACACAAACATCACACCTTTAAGCTTGGGACGGGTGGAGTGTGATTTGAAGATACAATTTTTTATTTACTGGGTTATTTTCATTTTTTGCTGTATGATGTTGTTAAAATGGTAAAATGTGGCTGATCTTTAGGTTAGGGGCCAAAAGTCTTCCTGAATCACTTGTACATATTGCATATATATTGTGGTTTTAAGCACACACATGGATATACAGTAGAACTAGTGTATTACATTTTTTTAAAGATATTTGATTCATCCATCCATCCATCCATTTTCTTCCCCTTAATCCATTTCTGGGTCGGGGGGGTGGCAGTCAGAGCTGGACCCGGTTCACAGAGCACCAGCCCCTCACTGATCCTCCTGCAGGTGGTGAGTCCATAGGAGCTGAGATCTTTCAGTGGGGGCTTTGGGCAAAGTGGGGTTAAGTGTCTTGCTCAAGGACACAACGACAGCAGTCATCAGTGGGAGTCGTGAAGTAGGTCTTACGGTGGGCTTGAACCCACGACCTTCAGGCCCAAAGGCCAATGCTCTACCAACTGAGCTACTGTCGCCCTATATATTTGATTAATGTTTGATTCAATGGAGCCAAATTCAAGCAATATAAAGTTTTAAAAAAAAATTGTGAAATAATTTCCTGAATACAATATATATGTAGAAACATGAATTGTGTACTGTATATAAATAAAATAGTCTTTGCATGAAATTCCTACGTCGTGATTTTTTTATTTTTCAAAATTAAACTACAATACATCAATGCCTCCTTTAAATTGGCTTTACAAAATTTGTGATATTGTGGCATCAACATTTTCTCCTTCGAAATGTCATTTAAATAATCATGGTATTTGCAGGTGAGTGTTTCTGTAATTCCTGGGACAAATGAAACAAAAACTGTAAAAGTTCAATATGTTCATTATCAATACAAATATTTTCTAATTAGTATTCCCCTAAAAAGGTGTCTAAAGGTAGTGACCATTTTCAAAAAACATACAGAACAAAGGACTTTCAGGCATAAGAATAAAAATCTGGGAAAACATATGACATCTTTCCCATAGAGTTGCACTGTCACCTGCGCTCCAACTGAAAGAGAATTCTAAAACATGTCCATAATCGTCATTCAACATTGTAAAAACTGTTGTTATCGTGAAGATGTGTGTTTGCAATTATGGCATTACACAAATTTTTAAAAAAGCTAAAAATGTGACTGGTTCTGTCGGTTCTGTCTCATGGAGCAGGTGGCGCGCACAGGGGAGAAGAAGAGGATCTACAACCTGGAGAGTGGAATCAGCTTACCGGACAAGGGCACGCCGTTTTCAGAGCGCATCAACGTGAACGGCAGCGCGGCCTCAGGAGCCGTGGTGATGACCATCAACGACGTCCAGCTGAAGGACGAGCTGGAGTTCATCTGCATCGTCAAAAGTCTCACTGACGGCACAGCAGAGGGCCGCACCAAGCTCAGAGTGTTCCGTAGGTTTCTCTGCGCTTTAAAGGCGCTATACCCGTTTCTGCAAAGGTTTTTTTTCAGTTTGAATGTTTAGTACCGCCCCCCAACTCGCTCACAGGCTTCTCATTTCCCCTACGCTCTCATCCCACGGAGCCATCTAGTTTTATTTGCGATCTGATACGTATGCTAGCATTAGGATTAGCGCAACTTCTTGTAAGCTGTACAACAATCACTGATGAAATGGTACAAAAGCAACGCACTGCTAACACAATATATATCTGAAAGATTACCGCTAGTTTTGCGTCCAAATGTAGTCTGAGCATAGATAGTCCGAGCGTAGATAGTCCGAGCGTAGATAGTCTGAGCATAGATAGTCCGAGGCGGTCCGGCTCCCGCAGGTCTCTCCAGAGGATACGATGTAAGCTAGCTTTGTTCACCCGGGCTTGATTTCTTCTTTGACAATTTTTTCGCTTTAGTTCCAATTCTCTTCCTCACTGTCGCATTGTTTGGGCTGTTTTGCGGTGAATGCAGTTACAGCCAGAGGAGTTATAGCCAATTCTGCTAACATGCTACGATGCTAGAGGATGCAGCCTGTTCTAACAGCACCGCTCCTCGTTCTGTGATTGGAGGAGAGCGGGCGTCATGCCTACTCAGCAGTTTTATACGGCCTGAATTCATACACAGCTGAATCCATGAGCTCAAGTTTTCAATTAAATTACGGATTATAATACAACTTTTATGTAGTAATATATTACACATTTTTCTGAACTCATTAGAAAATAAATCGGGTAAAGCTTCTTTAAGGGAAATTCAGTGACGTCAAATTCATTTAAGGACGAATTTAAAAAGTAATAAATAATTGTGGTTTTGTTAGAGGAAGGTTGGACCTTTTATATTACGATAGTATTTTGGCAAAAGGATTACATAACATGAATATTATATGACATTATTTTCTGGTATATTTTTCTGAATAACATGACTTCAGTTACTGTTGGAAAGTTTCAAAAAAATCCGCACAGCTATGTAGCTCCCAATCAGTGTATTTTATTTACACACCAAACTGTTACGTTTTCAGGCATTGACGGACAAGGCTAACCCCAGCATCTCCATGAAAGCCAATAGAGAAATGCTCATGGACAAAGTTTTACACCAATTGGCTCTGGCTCCTATTGACTTACATTGAAAAGTAAATTCCTACATCCAAAACTCATCATTTTGAGCATAATACAATTGTGATTTAGAGCTCATAATAATTGAAAACCCGTTAGGGCAAAGAAAGAAGTACCTACTGTATATGAACATGTAATATGTGGAAGAATTACAAGTTGCACATTTTTTTGAGAAAATCCTTCATATTTACTGCCAAATAACGAAACGTGTTCAAGAATGTAACTAGAAGAAGACGTCTTTGCAAATGAACTTTTCTATCTCACTTTACTGATTACTATTGACATGTTTTTCCCATAGAAACCCCCGAAGCACCCACCATCATTGGAGCACAGCAAGGGATTTCAGTCCAGGAAACAGATCTTTCAAAAGTAACTATACTCTATACTTATTATATAGTAACTTCTATCTAAGTTGATTGAAGTTGAAGCCAGGATACCTAACTTATTATTGTTTACTACATTTAACACATTTTCCATCAGAGTCTTGCAAAACAAAATGTTGTAACAAATCTGACCACAACATTCTGTCTTCCTCGTTCGTGTGAGAAAGATCCCTGTGAGTCACTATTTGAGGCTTTGGGCCATCTGTCTGAAAAAGCTGATCTAGAGATGTGACAGAGGCCTAACATGCATGCTGGGGAAAACTATGGGTTGAAACAGACTCTTTTATAATTTAAAAAAAAAGTATAGAAATAAATATTTGTCTGATATATAAGTTAGGTGTCATAGATTTAAAACATTGCTTCAACAAAAGTAGTGTAACTGCTTTTTTACTTGAACTATTTGTGTAATAATGTTTTGAATACATGTTGAAATGGACATATTTGAGAAAAAACTATATTATTATTATTTTGCCTTTGTCTAGATTGGGACTTGTGAAGTCAAAAACGGCTATCCGAGGCCAAACATCACATGGTACAAAAACACCACTCCAATACACAGCATTCGTGACGGTAAAACACTGAACAACCAGCGTTTGTGACTTTACACTTATATTATGGTGCTTCAAAGTGTATTTCTATTCCAGAGGTGAATGTTGTGCCGAGCGTGACGACAGAATCCAGTGGGCTGTACTCGGTGAAAAGTGAACTATCCATGAAAGTGATGAAGGAGGACGCAGACGCCGTGTTCTCCTGCGAGGTCACCTACTTTTCCCCCGGGTGCGAGACTCGGATGGTGGAGACCAGCGCCATCGACATCACGGTGTACTGTGAGTGGAGTGTGCTGGAGCGCCCGGCCTCACAGAGAATGACAAGAGCGTGACGACAAGAATAACTTTGCTCTGTTTCAGATCCACACACGTCCATAAAGGTGTGGGTGGAGTCTCCAAAAGGAAAGATCAAGGAGGGAGACACGCTGGAGATCCACTGTTCAGGCGACGGCAATCATCCATCCACCACCTTCAACATAGGCGTCGAAGAGGTAATAGTAGCTCGATAGGTTGTGTTCATGTGACATCACAGCACTGTAAAGAGCGTTTAGTTTGAGTTTTGGTGGAGGGCAGCTGAAACATCTTTTCTCTATTGTAACTATGGTAACTGCTGAGAGTAGTGTTAGGGATCGCTGTAATCCTAGAGCCAATCCATCTCCTTCTTCTTTGTCAGTACATATGACCAATGCCAACCATCTCCAAACTATTGGGGCCCTCTGCCTTACTAATCCAAAGATCATAAGAACAAGTTCACAGTCTGACTTCTGGTTCACCAGTTTGGTCATACTGTACCTCATTGTCAAACTTAGAAACTTTTGATTGTGTAACTTTCCCCAGCGTTTATGTTGCCAGTGAGATTTGTCAACATTTGTGATTCATTCAACTTCAGCTCCTGATTTTAAAGCTCAGAACATCGTGACTTCAGTCCCAACAGTTTTCTTTTTTTAATTTATATTTTTAGTTCCTGAATCTAATCACTATCAAATAATGAGCATTTGGGCATTTCAGTTTTAGAAATTCTTTCGAAATTGCTTCTTTCCCCTTGAGTTGCATTGGCCCCTTCCCACTGACTTAAATAGAATTCTGCAACATGAACACAAGCTCTAGAGGATGTATGAATGTCTCATGCAGCTGTGTGAATATGAAGGCACTGATAACTTAAATATGTGTGTGTCTGAAGAAGGTTTTAATAGAAGGCAAAGTGTTAGTGGTAGAGAACGTCACCCGCCTGGACTCCGGCGTTTACCGCTGTACGGCTCTGAACATGGAATCATGGATTGAAATCTCTGAAAACACCACAGTATTTGTCGACTGTAAGTCTCTTATTGTAGGATTCATAATACTTTGGGAGTGGCCACAGAGCTGCATATTTCCATTATACTTCCTGTTGTGTGCAGATCTAGAGGATGTTGTGATTAAGCCTGAAAAAATCATTGAAGTGCTCCAAGGAGATAACGGGGAGGCGACCTGCAACGCCCTGTCCTCCCTGAACACGCAAACCACCTGGTTTAAGGTCAGACTTCTTTCTTTTCTTTCTTTTTTATTGTATGTCAACTGCAGAGTTTAAACATATGCTTGAAGAATTATTTTGCAAAAAAAGATAAAGGACATTATACAAATATTTGAAAAGCTTACAATCTGCTCTTTACCCATTTATGTCACTGCATGAATTGTATAAATAATCTTGATGAAATTAATTGATTGATTGTTACGACGGAACATAGAGCTCAACTGATTTTTTTTGCCAGATGCTATGAGATTAAAGTCATAATATGTTTAGATTAAAGTCAAAATATTATGAGGATAAACTATACAAAATATGATGAGAATATTCTCAAAATATGATGAGAATATTCTCAAAATATGATGAGAATATTCTCAAAATATGATGAGAATATTCTCAAAATATGATGAGAATATTCTCAAAATATGATGAGAATATTCTCAAAATATGATGAGAATATTCTCAAAATATGATAAGATAGTATACAAAGTCTGTGCATAATGTGGACAATGGAGCTCCATCGAACATTAACGCCACGTCCAGAGTTCATAGAAGCTTAGAGGGTTTTATATTTTCATAAATTCCCGCAGCTCCTTCAACTGCCACTCAACTGCGCCCAGACCCGGTTGCAGAATTGATTAAACAGTTGTATATAACGTTGAAAACCAAAAATGTGGGAGTGAATAATAGTAAAATCCTGTGAGAGCTTCTAAGATATGGGAAAGTGCTTTGTGCATTTGTAATTACATGTCATCTTTATTTTAACATTAATGTGAAAAGATTATTTAGAGTTTATTCTCGTCATATTTCGAGTTTAATCTCATAATTTTACAAGATTATTCTAATAATTTTGGTTTGAAAGTGGCTTTATCTCATGAGAGTATGCTCCATTGTAGATTGCAGTTTGAGGAATACAACTTTTTGACAAATCTTCTAAATGGAGATGTCTGTTTTTGCAAATAAACTCTTTAAATCAGGGGTGTGAAACTCATTCTGATCAGGGGCCGAATAGAAACAATAGGAACCGGTCGGGGCCAAAAGAATAGAAGGGATTTTCATGTTACGAAGATCATTGCTTTAATCATGAGTTTCAATATTATTATCTGAAAACAAAATGCGTTTATTGTTTAGATTTAACTAAAACTGGACCAAATATAAGTTAAAGACATTGTTTTATATTCAAAAAAAATTTTCTTCCAATGCTGTGTGGGGTTACGATGTTACTGTAGAATAAAATAACATGCCTTGGTAGCCCATAACCATTAAGTTAATAATATTTGAAAATCCTATTAGGGGCCACTCAAAATGGTCTTGCGAGCCTGAGTTTGACATGCCTGATTAAAAGAAAGTACTTTATTTCTCACTTGAATAATCCCTTTTTGTGTGTATTTGTGTTTTTAGAATGGACAGGAGGTGAGTAAAGGCCACACGTTGTCCTTAAATGATGCCAGCTTTGAGACGGCTGGGACCTACGTGTGCGTGGTGACTGCGCTGGAGGTGGACGGGGTGGAGAGGAGCGGGGCGGTGCGTGTTCACGTTCAGGGTCGGTATAAACGCTTCATAAATAAATAAACACCTTAAACACCATATGGACAAAGTATGAGTGGTCCCCTCTTGCTCCAGGCGCCCCAGAGATCCTGACTCCTGAGAACGCTGAGCTGGAGGAGAGCGTGGACCAGACCGTGGAGCTCAGCTGCTACGTGCGAGGGTACCCCCATCCCACCGTCACCTGGTCCACCTCCGAGGGAAAGGTACTGTCTCGTTATGGAGGGACTCGACCATGGCTCAATGTCGCACAGAGAGATAGATGGGAGTGGTGGGGGAAAAAACATTCTGTTCAGTATCACAATATTTACACATCCACATGTTTCAGAAAAAAAATATCAAAGCAACACCAGTGAAATCGTATGAAATGAATAATTAGAAAAAATAACTATATAATAAAAAACAAAGAATTTTGAAAACAAATAAATAACAATTTGAAGAAGGAGTGCTGAAATCCATCTTATTTTTTTAATTTAATTCGTACATGTTTGAAGAAAGGGGCAGGCAACATAGATTTTTTTTCATTTGTGTGACAAGATGTGACCATTATTTGAAACGTAATTTTAATATTTGATGTATTATTATGTACACAATTAAAATAAATAAATAGATATTTCTAAATTAAATCGATACAGTAGAGATAGTGATATTCAATTCAATAATTATCTGCTCACTTTGTTTTCCTCCAATTTTATTCTGATAATTTACATCTGAGGTTTTTGTTACTCTATGATGTCTGCTTTTTGTTGCTCTTGTCTATTTTATTGCACTGCCCTCCTAAGTTTTTGCACTTCAGTTAATGAGCAGACCATAATAAATGTGACATTTGTGTTGAGCAGTCTTATCTTCCTCATTTTTGTAATGCCTTTGAATAATATGAGGGACATGAATCGCAATGTATCACAGAATCACAGAAACAGACAGTTTTGATAAACTGTCTGTATTTGGGTAATTCCTGGCTCAAGTTTCCCTTGTTAAAATCCCCCAGGATAATAATCAGAGAGTCCGGGTATAAAAGTACTGTGTATGGAACGTTTATACCCGGACTCTCTGATTATTATCCTGGGGGATTTTAATAAGGGAAACTTGAGCCAGGAATTACCCAAATACAGACAGTTTATCAAATGCCCGACCAGAGAGGAGAACACTCTGGATCACTGTTACACCACCGTGCGCGGAGCTTTTTGCGCTGTTCCCAAGCCAGCCCTCGGCTTCTCAGATCACTCCATGATACATCTGGTTCCTGCTTACAGACAGAGACTAAAGCTCTCGAAACCTGCAGTGAGGAGCTCCAAAGTGTGGTCTGATGAAGCTGTGGAAGAGCTGCGCGCATGCATGGAATCTACAGACTGGGACCTTTTCAGAGCTGCCACAGATAGTTTGGATGAATATACGGACACTGTGACGTCATACATTCACTTCTGTGAGGATAGCATCATTCCAACAAGGACCAGGGTCATCTATAACAACGACAAACCCTGGTTCACTGCTAAACTCCGGCAGCTCAGGAAAGCAAAGGAGTCTGCTTTCAGGGAGGGGGACCGCAGCGGCTACAAAGCAGCTAAATATCAGTTCAGGAAAGAACTGAAAGCAGCCAAGTCCCGGTGTAACGCCTAACACTGCCTTGAAGAGATGCACTGCCTCAGCTGTTTATGATGTAATGCAAACCTGCGCGTGCGCGTCTCACGCAATACATCCATGGTCTCACGGCAGCCGAAGCATACCAAGATGGCGGACCGTGAATGTCTTTAAAGTTAAAATACGAACGAATTAAGACACGAATGTCACTTTTAATGCAATTTGAGGCGAGATGTTGGTGGTTCCGTTTTGTCACATGTGGGTTTTAAGAGTAAAAGTTTTGTGCAAAGTTTAGTTTAAGCAGTCAACTGCGCCTGTGAAACCACAAAGCTAATGTTTTCATAGCAGTCCGCGGCTGCTGACGTAGGCTGATGACGCGTCCTGTGGCCACTCTACACTCTTACACTGGTCTGTCGAGTTGATAATGGAAAATGGGGTAAAAAAATCAATCTAATTAAATATTTTGTTTGAACACACTATTGTTAATCATATTAAATACAGTACGATACATGTATTGAATGAAATTTATTATTTCCATTATCAACCCGACAGACTAGTGTAAGAGTGTAGAGTAGCCACAGGACGCGTCATCAGCCTACGTCAGCAGCCGCGGACTGCTATGAAAACATTAGCTTTGTGGTTTCACAGGCGCAGTTGACTGCTTAAACTAAACTTTGCACAAAACTTTGACTCTTAAAACCCACATGTGACAAAACGGAACCATCAACATCTCGCCTCAAATTGCATTAAAAGTGACATTCGTATTTCAACTTTTAGCAATTCACGGTCCGCCATCTTGGTTTGCTTCGGCTGCCGTGAGACGCGCATGCGCAGGTTTGCATTACATCATAAACAGCTGAGGCAGTGCATCTCTTCAAGACAGTGTATCTCGGCGTTACACCGGCACAGAGAACGACTACAGGAGCAGTTTGGTAACAACGATACTGCTTCTGTCTGGAGGGGCCTACGGGAGATCACCAACTACAAACCCAAAGCCCCCCCCTGTGCTGACGACCACAAGCTAGCTGACGATCTGAACTTATTTTTCAGTCGCTTTGATGCTGCCCCTGACACCTCTCCCCCCCCCACCCCCCACTACTCTAACAACCCACCCATCAGCCCTGCCCCCACCCTGACAATAGCCGCTAAAGAGATTAAACAACTCTTCCTGAGGCTGCACCCCCGCAAAGCTCCTGGCCCGGACCACGTGTCTCCGGCCACTCTGAGACACTGCGCCAGTGAGCTTACTCCTGTGTTCACGGACATTTTCAACACCTCTCTGCAGTCCTGCCATGTCCCGGCCTGCTTCAAATCCTCCATCATTGTCCCCGTCCCGAAGAAGCCCAGGATCACAGGACTCAATGACTACAGACCTGTAGCACTTACGTCTGTCGTCATGAAGTCATTTGAACGCCTGGTCCTCTCCCATCTCAAGTCCCTCACCTCCCCCCTCCTGGACCCCCTGCAGTTCGCCTACAGAGCCAACAGATCTGTAGACGACGCCATTAACCTGGCCCTCCACCACATCCTACAGCACCTGGACTCCCCGGGGACCTACGCCAGGGTCAATCAATCAATCAATCAATCAAATTTTATTTATAAAGCGCTTTTCATACATAAGATGCAACACAAAGTGCTTTACAGTTTGGTTAAAAACAATCCCGCCGACCCAAGACCCCTCCCCCAGACCACCCAACAGACCCATCCCAAACCACAGACAAACACACACACACGCGCTCATGAACACTCATACACACACACACACACACACACACACACACACACACACACACGCACACACACACATACCAGTAAAACAATAAAAACATGATGAGAGACTTGGCAGGGTTCAGATGCAACCAGCTGAAAAAGCGTCATCCAAGGAGCCGTCTGCACCAGGAGCAGAGAGCCGCCTGTAGCCACAGGCAACGACACAGGATCCAGAGGAGACACGAAACCGAGGCCCCAGGCCCCCACCAGGTCCAAGAGTCCGACCCCCACAGCCACACCGACCACTGCTCCCAGTGCAGAGGGCTCCTCCAGAGGAAACACTGGGTACACTAAAAACAATACAATAAGTAAAACACTAAAATGTGAGACTAAAAGGAACACACAATACATGAATAATAGCAATATAATAAATAATAAATAATAAAAGATAAATAGAATGGAATAATAAAAACTAATCAAAAGCTACTCTAAAAAGGTGCGTCTTGAGCCTACTTTTAAAAATATGAACGTTCTCTGCGGCCCTGAGCTCCTCCGGCAGACTGTTCCAGAGACGGGGGCCGTAGTGCTGGAAAGATGCCTCGCCGTGAGTGTGTGTCCTGACTTTGGGGATGGTTAGAAGTCTGCTGCCGGAGGAGCGCAGGGGCCGGGAAGGCTCATAGGATAAAAGCAAATCTGAAAGATAAGAAGGCCCAAGACCATTAAGACATTTAAAAACCATTAAAAGAACCTTAAAATTGATCCTGAAACACACGGGGAGCCAATGCAGCGATTTTAAAACCGGTGTAATGTGGTCCCGCCCCCTGGTCTTAGTCAGGACACGTGCGGCCGAGTTTTGGAGTAATTGAAGACCTGATTGAATTGGGTCCTGTTCGTGGACTTCAGCTCTGCCTTCAACACAATCCTGCCATCCCTGCTCCAGGACAAGCTCTCCCAGCTCAACGTGCCCGATTCCACCTGCAGGTGGATCACTGACTTCCTGACGGACAGGAAGCAGCGAGTGCGTCTGGGGAAGAATGTCTCGGACTCTCGGATTATAAATACAGGAGCCCCACAGGGCTGTGTTCTTTCTCCCCTGCTCTTCTCCCTGTACACCAACCACTGCACCTCCAGCCACGACTCCGTGAAGCTGATCAAGTTCGCGGACGACACCACCCTCATTGGACTCATCTCCAACAACGATGAGTCCGCCTACAGGAGGGAGGTGGACCGGCTGGTGTCCTGGTGCAGTGGTAACAACCTGGAGCTGAACGCCCAGAAGACAGTGGAGATGATTGTGGACTTCAGGAAGAGCACTGTCCCCCCGCCCCCACCCCCACCCTCCGTGATGGACTCCCCCATCACCTCTGTGGAGTCCTTCCGTTTCCTGGGCACCACCATCACCCAGGACCTCAAGTGGGAGCCGACCATCAGCTCCCTCATCAAGAAGGCCCAGCAGAGGATGTACTTCCTGGGGCAGCTCAGGAAAGCCAAGCTGCCTGCACAGATGTTGGTGCAGTTCTACACGGCCATCATCGAGTCCATCATCACCTCCTCCGTCACCGTGTGGTTCGCTGGAGCCACAGTCAGGGACAAACAGAGACTACAGCGCATTGTGCGCTCTGCAGAGGAAGTGATCGGCCGCAGCCTTCCATCGCTGCAGGACCTGTACGTCGCCCGAGCTCGAGGCCGGGCTGGTCGTATCACAGCCGACCCCTCTCACCCTGCACATGGACTATTCCAACCACTCCCCTCAGGCAGGAGGCTGCGGTCCATCAGGACTAGAACCTCCCGCCACAAGAACAGTTTCTTCCTCTCTGCTGTTGGACTCTTGAACACTTCTTAACCTGTCCCCCCGCCCTTTATAAAGTCACTTTACTGCCCATCATACGTCACTTTACTTCACTGTACTGCTGTCACCTTACATTGTGTGCACCATGTGCACTTGTATATTGTAAATAGTAACTGTAACTCTATTTTAAATTTAAATTTATTCTTTAGAAGTGTTTTTTTTTATTCTTATTTTTATTATCTCTTTTTGACTGTTGCACTGAGCCAAAGCAATTTCCTAGTCTGTGACCTCCTGTTACTTACGTGGCAATAAAAATGATTCTGATTCTGATTCTGATTCTGAATAAAATCACAATACCTTCTGTATTGCAAAATGTTAAGAATTGCAATTCTATTAAATTGTGGCCGATAACAATATTCAAATCTTCACATTTTTGCCTATTCCCACCTCTAATAGATACTGTAGATAGTTATCCCCATAAGAGTGATCCAGGTCTCCAACAGTACAAAACACATCATCCATACAAACATATATAAATACAAAAATCATAGTTCTTAAAGTTACTAACAACCTGGACTTTGGTGTTTCGTCCACAGATTGTTCCCACAGCTTCAAACACAGAGACTGACGACGGGCTCATCAGCATGGCCAGCGTCACGGTAACAGGCGACGTCATCGTCTTCTGCAACGCCACCAACACGTTAGGAGAGGACTCTGTGGCCTTCAGCATCAAAGCCAGTGAGTCCCACCGATCTGCCCCGTTCCCAGTGTGTGTGCATGTGTGTGTGTCTAATGTGTGTGTGTGTATGCTTGTGTGCTAGTTCATGTGTGTGTCCTGAGTGTGTGTGTCCAGAGAGTGTGTGTTAAATAAAATAAATATTTATTCGCCTTAGTGGGGAAATTTCAAATTGTTTCTGTCTACTTTGTATATGTGTGTGTGTGTGTATGTACGTTCATGTGTATGTGTATGTGTACGCGTTTGTGTACGTGTGTGTGTACGTGTATGTGTACATGTTTGTGTACGTGTTTGTGTGTGTACGTGTTTGTGTGTGTATGTATGTATGTATATGTATATGTATGTGTATGTGTACGTGTTTGTGTACATGTTTGTATGTGTATGTGTATGTGTATGTACGTGTACGTGTGCGTGTGCGTGTGTGTGTGTGTGTACGTGTACGAGTGTGTGTGTATGTATGTGTATTTGTATGGTCCATTGACTGTAGAAGGAGTAGATATTGTAAGTCAGAGTTTTCCCAGCCAAATGAAGGCATCTTATTGGTCAATAATTTTGGCTCATTATATGGATTTGCAAATACAATATTAATCTAAGAACACTAGGATGCTAGAGAGCTCGAAACCACCGATATTTAAGTCCAAAATGTTGAGAGTGACACAAACTCGAATGAAGTTTGTTCATGAGCACTTCCCTTTTGGGCTTCATTGAGCGAAGGCAGGGGTCCCCAAACTTTTTCCCTTCTCTGATGGGGGCTGGGTCAGTTTGTAACAGAAATAGTGTGACAATTGCAGGAGTGACTAAACGTAAACATTTATTGGATTCTTCACAGAAAAAAGTCCATGGAACATAAACTTTCTGTTGTGCCGTGCATAATCTTAACAGGTCCAGGTTCAGCTCAGTTGTCAGAGCAGAATCCCTAAGTTATATGAACAGTCTCTCACGTTCTTGTGTTCCTTCCTAATAATTGTAGACATCGCTGTTTGCAGATCTCTCTCATCAACTGTCCTGTGTAAAAGAAAAGGGCACAGACCGCAGAATGTCATGTTATACTGTATGCCTGTATGAAATAGTTACCAACTAATAGTTAATAATGAAAACAGTTCATAACTAAGAAACATTTTATTGCCAAATTCCAACTTAATTATCAAATACAAATACACACATATGAAAAAAAAATCTAAATGCTCTCTTCTCCGGTTTTGTTCAGGGGGCCGGACCAAAAGTGGTAGTTTGGGGACCACTGAGCTAGGGGGGTTAACATTGTCCATCTATATACGGTCAATGGTCCTGAGTGTGTGTCGGGTCCAGAATGTGTTGTGTTGTTTGTGTCTTTGTCCTGTTTTGTCCGTTTTAGAACAACTATTGTGACTGAACATTGTGTTGTCTTTGTGACTTTCTGTCAATGGGCACTTTCAGGTTTGATGTGGTCCAAGTCTATCGCTCAACTGTTCTAGTTTGTTATGTTTTTAAGTTCAAAAGTGCATCACACAAATATATGTTGATTGTTTTAATCCATTTTTCCCTTTTCTTTTCTTCTTTTGCCAATGAGATAACAAACATATGCATTGTGGTAAAGTGACACACATTTTTGGGGGTTTCATAAATAAATACATTTCATTAATAATTACCTAGTACTTTTTAATTAACTATTATTTTGTGAACAAATCAGACCACAGCATGCTTTTTTGCTTCATCTAATTAGAAAACATTTTTATCTTTTACATCCTGAAATCAGTTGCCTTTTTCCACAGAGAAAGCTTAAAGATCCAACAAAGACCAACAAGTGATAGAACCAGACTGTTTTGAGATGTTATTACGAAGATATTTTTTTGTGGTTTCAAACTTAGGTAGCTTTAATTCCAGATAAGGTTTGTCTAAATGAAATATTCAAGGCCACATTAGGTCCATCTCGGTGGCAATGAGAGCCGCTGATCCTCCAACAGGTGGTGGGGTCAGAAGGGACTCAGTGTTTTTTCTACGATGGCTTCGGGCAACGTGGAGTTAAATGTCTGGCCCAAGGACACAACGACAGCAGACATGAGTGGGAGCAGTTGGAGTAGGTCTTGTGGGGGGACCGAACCCACGACCTTCAGACCCAATGCTCTACCAACTGAGCCACTGTCGTCCTCATTGTGCACACTTGTCCCTATCAAATAAATCAATACATCACCTTTAAAAGCATAATAATAACTATAGTTGTGTAAAGTAATGACTCTCTTGGACTGCTCCCTGAATTATGCTTGTGGTGTCATTGTTGTGGGTTTTGTGCTGTTCTGTGTTGTGCCTGTTCTGTGTCCATCCTAACCCTGTCCCCGGTGTTTTCCGCTGCTCTCGTCTGTCTTTATCCTGTTTTCAGTCATACACACCACACCTGAAACCACTAGTCCCACCATAAGCCCCACCATAAGCCCCACACCAACCACCGCCACCACCACTCACTCCCCAGGTAAGAACAGACCACATGCCCTTCACAGCAACACGTACCACTGGCCAGAAAACAAATACATTTGAAAGTGTTTGTTGATGTGAGTTTTGTGATTTTACCTCATCTCAGCAAAACAAAAAACAAACATAGTTTTACTTTGCTCATAATTTCCTGAACCTTTGTACTCCCATGATGTAATATTCCATTATTAGATCAGTCCCATGACCTGACATGACAAAGTTCAGATAATAATTAAATAGAGGGCAGTCTACAGATTTTAGAATGAGATACTGTATACCAGCCCTCTTGCATTTGGAATGGTAAAAAAACATGATTGTTGTGTAATACTGTAGCTTGTCATAGGAGGGTATCTAAACATACACGATATCGGCCTTTTATATCCCCACATGCATGTTAGAAAAAGACTCAGACAAACTTTTTTCATCCACAAGGGACATTACTTGGACACAGAAGTACAAAGATACCGATTTAAAAACGGCGAAATGTTTGAAGTCAAAAGTGAAAGTAATTTGTTGATCACTTCACCTGTGTCTGGGTAGATGTTATGCATAATTCCTCATTATTGTAAAAGTGGCTCTAAGATACACAGCCCATACATACACACATAAATACTCACACATAAATACACACACACACACACACACACACACACGCACGCACTCTCAGTACATGAGCAGGCAGCTGATCCTGTGTAATGCACTTGGAGTCGGTCTGCTGACTTCTATTATACAGTGGCCATATTTTGTGCCTTCACTTTTATGTTGTTTTCTTGTTCCCTAAATATCATAGATAAAATAAGTGTTACAATAAATTCCCCAATAGACACTTTGACATTACGTTGTGTCACTTATTTAAGTTGTCCACTATCACAAATGATCTCCACTTCTCACTGTTTTCATGTGGTTTTTCTCAGTCAAACCTGAAACAGCTATCCCTCCAGAGAAAGTCAAGAAAGGTTTGTAACGCTGCAGAAATGGTCCCGCTCCTCTGTTTTCACAGACAGCCCTCTTTCTCTCCACAGCTCCCTTCTCTCGCCCTAGTGCCACACATTCACCAGTCCAGTTCACCTTTCTGCATGTGGGCTTTCAGCTTCCTCACTGTCCAGGTCACGCGGTCACATGAATGCTGCTCGCGCTACACTGTACCAAGCTGTTTCTTCACGTTGAATGTTGCTCCACCTGCTTGATCTCCCATTATCTGATCCCTCATCTACTTCGGTGGTTCATTCTTGAGTAATGCTGGGATTGTATGTGTCTTCTTTCTCCACCAGAGGGCAGTGGTGTTATAATTGCGGTCATCATCGTGTGCATTCTGCTGCTGGCCATTCTGGGCAGTGTCCTGTACTTCCTCTACAAAAAGGGCAAGATCTGTGGTCGATCTGGCAAACAGGATCTGTAAGTATAAGTGTGTGTGTGTGTGTGTGTGCGTTTAATACATTATTGTATATTGTGTGCTTAATTAGTGAGATGATTCTTTTGCGGGGTATCATAGCTTGTCTGTTTTTATCAATTATCTTTCGACTTGCAACATGATCTAATTGTGTAAAAAGTATTTCATTCTTTTAACATCTTATTGTAAATGTCTTTGGCCACGACGTTACCGAGTTACCTCTTTGAAAGAAAACTAAGGTAAAGATTACAGGCAATGTCTTAAAATGTGAAAGCCTGATCCTGTCAGATCTCAGAATCTAAGCAAGACAGTGCATGGTAAGTACTATGATGGGAGACGGCAGCGAATACCAAGTGCTATACCGCCACTGTGTATGGACTGAATGAATGTCATTTGAAATAACGCTTAACAAAATAAAAAAAAATGCACTTTCAGAAACAAAGGCAAGGCTGGGAAAGACAACATTGTAGTAGAGATGAAGAGTGACAACACAGAAGAAGCGGTACTCCTTGGTGTCAATGGAGAGAAACAACTTCAGGTTAGTTTTTTTTTATTTTTTTTTAAAGCCCTTTTTGATCCTTATCCTTTTAAACAAACAACTTTTTTTCTGTGCGTAGTGAAAAATGTCCTGCATCGTGGGGGAACGAAGCCGCTACCGACCTCCACTCCTCCTCGTCTCGGAAGAGTTTTACGTCTTCTGCTTCTTAAGTGACCGAGAAAGGCCTTCGCCGTTCACGGGAGCTCCTTGAACTCGCTGCCCTTTACGGCCCGGCACATTTTAGTTCAAAAAGCACAAGTGTTTATGACGCCCTGGACTGCCTGCAGACCGGTCTACAGATCTGCCACTATAGCACGGATGTTTCCCCCCCGCCCCTAAAGCATCACCTCAGGCCAAGCAATCACCAAAAAGCAGCTAAAAAGCTCTGTGTGTATATATATATATATATGAAATCTTATGTATATATTTCTTTATTTAAAAATATAAATAAAACGTAAAAAAAAGTAGGAATGATAAGGTTGCCACGTATGGAACCTAAAGAGTTTTGTGTTTTAGATCCTTTTTGACTAACTGTTGCTGTGCCCAAGTCTGAACACTGAAATGTTAGGGCTTCACTGAACGCTCAAGAGGACGACCAGCTCCAGCCTTTTCATGCAACACCAAAGACTTAAAACCACAGCTTGCCCAACATGTTTGTTTTTCACTTTAGTTTTGCATTATATTGTTAACGTGAAGTTTAGGACACATTTTGAACTGGTTTATTAAGAGTTTGAGCACTGCTATGTGTTAATGTGAATATTTAGTGTCACTTTTTAGATGAGTGATTAATGGGTTATTGAAGAACACCTCACAACTGTCATTTTGCTAGTTTTGAAATTTACTTAAAGCTGGAGTACCCAATTTTGAAACCACAAACAGCCCTCACTCAGCCAATCAGCTCTCAGTTTGGAAAAGATGGGATGTTTTCTAATTGATGAAAACTGCATGAGGTCAGATTAGTTCATAGGGTTTTTAAACATGACTTGTTGTGTTGTGACAAACGACATGCACTTATGAATAAAAAGAAAAGTTAGGTACTCCAGCTTTATGAATGGGGTTTCGAGAGGATCTCCCAGACCTGAAGCATTATTACTGTAACTGAGATTCAGTGGAGAACTACTGAGGAGGCAATGGCTGGGACAAAACCAGTACTGGTTACATGACAATCAAAGACAAATTACTGCCTTAATCTTGGTGATTGTTTAAGTTATGATTTTAAAACCAAAGAACCAACAAAAGCATTTGTAATTTACAAATAAAAACGTTTCAATTTTAAGTATTTGCATAAAAAACATTTAGATATAGAACAAATGTGTGACAGCTGTTTTTACATTTTATTGACAGCACTGTGCATACTTCCAAAGTGATATGGGCTTTAAAAACATCAAAACGTTAATGAATGCCTTTACTGATGCAAAGCAACATGTATGGAATAAGCACTCCCTCTAGTGACAGAGAGGTGTAATGACTCAGGGTCTTGCTAAGCATCAAATATTTGAGAAGTAACTTAAATCCGCTTAATATCTAAAAGGTGGGAGGGAGAAGAGCCCACACACCTTCGCTTTCCCTAAAAAAACAGACATGACAGGATTCACAAGCAATACTGCACGACCCCATCCACCAACACTGAGATGACGAGGGTCTGAAAATATGGCACTGCTCACAGAGATTTTCACAAGTGTAAACAAAACCTTTGGAACCAATTACATTTACAGGAATGCAAATGAAATAAACAGCAATTGTAATCACTAACAATTGACCCTCCTTTAGAGTGACAGTATCAGAATGCATGGCTCGATTATGTAAGAAATAGGTATAATACAAAATATCGGTACAGTATGATGACCAGGCCAGCCCCAGTCATTACCCATCATTCATCAAGTTATCAAGGCAACTCGGATTGAAAAATTAAAAGCTACTCATAATAAATTAAATAAAAATGCGTAATGTTCCTCCCAAAAACATTCTTCATATGCTGGGAGAAGTCAGTGTACCTCCAAACCCCTCTACCACACTTTGTTCATAGTACCTGAAATGAAAGCCGTCTCCCCTCCTATAATGTAAAAATATGTGCAAATAAAATACAGGCTACTTGTGACTTCATAAGAGGAGATTTTTGGCTACATGTCCCTTGAACGGGCATGAGTTTATCTTGGGTTTAAACAGCTGGGGTGAACACCACTCGTCTACATAAATATTATTCCTGAGATAAGTTCTTACAGTGGGCCCAAATACTGATTTAAATGTAGACCTGGGGACGGGCCAGCAAAGCCACAGGCCTACGTTCTCTCAGAGAAAACTGACAGATGAAAGCTAGAAATGGTGAAATAATATTATAGCAGATGCATTAAAGTAACTACTATTCTTCTGTACACACTTTAAAGTTAAAATGGTAGAATACTGAAGAACAGCTCAAGTTGCAGCCTTACGAGCTGCACAGACTTTCAAGTATGCTACATCACAGACAAACAAACAAACAACATGCAGGATACTGTCACTTTAAAGCACACAACAGAATATTCACAAATGTACATTTAAGGCTTAATTGTTTAGCACTAACAATAGTAGCAGCAGTGAAGCACTTCTGAATTATTTTGTAATAACAATATCATCATATTACAATATATTAAAAATGAATTATTCCATATTAGACTTAAGTCAAACAGAATTCCCCCCAACCTCGAATGAACACTGTGCTTCTGTCAGGGCAGCTCCAAACTGACCACACTCCACATTCACTGGAGTCAATTAAGGAGATCAGGAGTCAAACAGACAACCGCTTGAGGACAGCTGAACCAAAACCACAGTCATGCTACTTGTAATTTATCATACAATCCAAGAAAACATCATACCCAAATGTTTAACAAAGCCAAAAGTGACTTCATAATGAGCTCTACTGAAAAGAACCAATCGACCTCCAGAGGAGCCCTCTTTATCCACCACTAATTTAACATACTTTAAAAGTACAGACCCAATATATTACACACATTTAATACATACTTACTCATATATTAAACTTTTATATAGACAAACATTTTAGTTTGATTTAAGTTGGTTACATTTTCAGCAAGAAGCTTCATGACCTATGGGTTCTTCTCAGAGTTACTGCATTGTGTCTCATCAGTGTACCACATTCACTTACTCTGTCCTGGGAGAATGGAAAACATGGTCTGTCTGGGCCTGTGACTGAGGCCCAACAGTTTAAAAAGTGCATGAGTGCAGGGCACGTATCCCAGAGATGCTGCAACAGCTAATGTTAAATCCACCTGGAGATCGCCATTGCTGCTGTGGCTGCAGGCGGCTCAGGCTGGACTCACAACCTTCACCCAACAAGCCAAAGGAGGCTGAGCTAACAAGACAGGAGACTCGAGAGTCGAGACTCCGCAGGGTGCTATGTGACCACATGCGCAGTCGAGGGAATGGACACAAACTCACGCAAGATGTTCTTGGCCATTTCCACATTGTTCTGTGCAATCATCAGGGCTTTCTGGATGTCCTGGTGCGAGTATCCCTGACTCAACAGCAGCTCGATCTCACTGGTGATCTGGGGGGGGCCTGCAACCAAGGGCACTGGGGGCAAAGGTGGGACTGGGCTTGGCCGACGCTCAGAGTTGAGTCGCCTCGGTAAGGGCTTCGGGGGTCTCTCTGGAGCCTCCACAGGCTCTGTGAAAGCTAAAAACAAAGAATACTTTTGAGTTGCCTGATCAATTATTTATAATTCATTGTTATTCATTGACCCACACCTGAAAGGTAATGACCATGACCACCGTTGGCAGAAAAATACATAAGGTCTTAAATTAATAGTACAAACACATCTGGCACAAAATGTATGTTCTTTATGTCATTTCTTTTTGTTTGGTGCTTATCATCTACGGCATGTGAATGAGTGTGTGCTGTATGCTCTTTCTGTTCCCTTCTCTTGGATGTGTGATTTCACCTTGTTTAAATGACTTCTTCATGGATCCCCATTACCACTCTGTGATGGAGAAGTGCATGTGTGGCATGTTCAAATAAAAGGCTGACTAAAATACATAATGTACAGTGGAGTGGACGACCTTCTCATTGCTGTAAAGCTTTTATGGAGCACTCAGATGTGCTGAAAGGCCACGCAGCGAACACACACTCATATTAGCTCTACACACAGCGCACATATTGAAGAAAGTATATAAAGAGGTGGTAAGCATTCTTTAACAGTTGAAGTGAATGTGTGCAGTTTTCAGCAAATATATGATCAACAAGTTTAGTGAAATCAAAGCTGGTCGTCGTTTTAACTGGGCTTTATATATTTGGACTTATCTAGATTTATAGTTTATATCCTTCAGAGCACTCTGCAGCTGTGAAAGCAAAAGCACAGTAATGACGAATAATGAATACCGTGATTGACATTTACAAATTAACTATTGTATCTTGAATGAGAAAAAGGTCATCAAAATGTACAAACAGGAAGTTGCATCCCATGAATATAGCCAAGTGCAAATAAAACAGTTTTTTTATCAGCTAAGCTTTGGTCATTGTCATGATTGATCATGAGACACTTTTAAAAATAAGGATAAATAAATAGTAAAAGTATAACATCATCTTACATCCGAGTCCAGCATCCGAGTCCAGAGACAGGCGACTGAAAGCAGTAACCGAAGAAGAAGAAGAAGAAGAAGAGGATGATGAAGATGAAGATGAAGACCCTCCCAGCTCTGACAGGGTGCGGCGGGTTGGGGGCAGCGGGACTCTTGGTTTGGGAAAGTCATAACCGTTCTCTTGCTCTCCTCTCTCTTCAGATGGGAGATCTCTGGGCCCATTGGACAGTGCCAAGGGAGGCAACTCAGAGTAGTCTTCAGACAGAACAAAAATGTGCACAAAATATAAATAATTATGTTCATCCTTGAAACATTGACACAACATTTGTAAATCAGATGCTCCATTACCAGAGTCTGTGGCTTGCTGAGACTTTGCCTGAATGTTGTACATGGCTTCATACGTTTGAGGTCCGTCCTCGTCATCAGCCAGAACCATCCTAAAACAATGGATTCAATAAAGTTAACTTTAGAGGTAATTGCGGGAGTCGGTTCAGACGTCACATTATTACCGTGAGTTGAGCGAAGCCGCCTGCGTCTGTGGCAAAAGCTGCGGTGGTCGTGGGACAGGAGGCGGGTCAGCAGTAGGAGAAGTGGTGATGGGGGGCAGAACAGGCCGGGACGAGGGAATCATGTACTCCGACTCCTCTCCTCTGTCCCGTGTCTCGTCTGCACTCAGCGGCCGGTGCACTGACGACGGCCTGAGCATCCACAAGCACAGATTTAACAAACAGATCCATATCACACCACAGCTCAGCTACAGGAGAACAGGTACCTGCTGGCCAGAGAGTAAATGGCATTTGCTGAAGCAGAGGGCTTCACTTTGGGATTGTCGTATTCTTGACCAACAATTGCGGCCAAATTCTGCAAAATAATAGCATGTTAAAAAAAGAAGAAAGAAAAACCTGAAACATATGGGTAAACACAAACAAAAATGAAAGTGCGGAGTCATGTTGACAGTGTGTGGGGCCCTCACCAGCTGGTGGTCCAAACAGGGAGAGCTGTTGTTCTTGGGCGAGTCGGAGCGTGTTTCCAGGGAAGAGGGCAGTGCCAGTGGCAGGGAGTGTCGGTTGGAGAGCTCGCGGACACCTGCTCGCGAGTCTCCCCCTTGACTGGACGAAGAGGAAGAAGACGCTGAGGAAGTGGGGGCTTTGGGAACCGGTCGTGAGTTCCAGTCCGCTGGGGGCCGGAGTGGAGGCGTGGGGGGGAGCTTCTCTCGAGGAGTGTCCCCTGGAGTGCACGGTAAGGGCCGCCTCTGGAGCCGCACGTCAGCAGCGGCCCCGGCGGAGTGAGGGCGGTCCGGGGGAGGCGGTGGGGGCAGATCTCTGAGTGATGGCAGCAAGGGGAGGGGCTTGTCTTTGTGGAGGGACGCTGCCTGAAGAGCAAAACCACACAGAAGAGTCAGATCCACTATTTACAAAGGTAAAGCCCGAGTAGAAGGAACACACGTGAATGTAACTCACTTTACTGGTCACCCCTGGACTAGAGGCTCCAGAAGGATTTGATGGTCTCGGTGGTAGTAAATCTAGTCTCGGGGGAACAGGGGGTAGGGAGGACTGTGGGGCTAAAGACATGGGTGAAGGAGGGCGCTCCACCTGAAGGATAAGAACGGTACATCACATAGAAAACTAACATTCTACAACATGTATGGACATTGGTCTCACCATATGGTCCAATACCATGTGTTCTATATTTATTGTGTCTTATCTGTTGATTCTCTGATCTGTGTTGGTGATTTCAACGGTTTTGTTAAGTCCTCTGAGATGACTGCTGTAGTTCTGTGTCCACAAAATTTCTTTTTGAAAAAAAAAAAACAACCTTTTGTAATACAATTTTCTAGGTAAGTACATGGTAGAAGCGGATTTCAAACGATCAATGCTCTTAAAGGCACATAAGAGAAAAGGTAGACTCCTCACATATCAAGGCTGAGCTGTGTTTTGACAACATGAAAGCCAAAACGCAGGAGTTTGAAGCAGACTATAAGTGACTCGAGTTGTGAGAGCATCTTTCAAGGTGAACGCCGCTGTAATCTGAATGCGTTCATTCTCTCACCTTGCTACAGGCCAGTTTGCTCATCATAAGGTGTGGATCTTCAAGTCTGTCATCATCATCGTCATCATAACTGGGAGAGGGAGCGCCTTCTGCCCCAAAGCTTCCTCTACCGAAGCCCCCGCTGTTGTCTTTGGGATCGAATGGGTCCACAACAATGGGTTCGGTACCTTTAATTTCACAACGACAGAACGGACAGCCCGTTCCCTGACCTTCGGATTCCTGCAACAGAGATCAAGCATTAACATTTCAAATACCAGCAGTGCAGTTGGTAGGTTTTCCGTTTTCATCTGTTGTGAGAAAGACTTTGAACCAGCGTCCCACACAGGCCCAGCATCCTCCCACATACCTGCCAGGCAGTGAGACATGATGTGCACATGAGATGACCACAGGGCTCGATCTTCACATCCTTGTCATTCTCGGCGCAGATCTTGCACAGCTGAAAGGTGGAGCCCATCTCACAGTACAGCTCATACTGCTCCTGAGGGCAGAACAGGAGAACTGTGAGCTTTCCGCAGCCATTCCAGACCACAAGATACCAGTAGTTAACGGCCAGTCAAAGTCAATAGATCTGCCCTTACCTGAGTTACTTTGATGTGATCTTGAGGTGATGGCTCGCACAGTCCAGTCAGGTCAGGATTCTGTGTGCGGCCGTCAGGAAATAGATAACTATAGAGGCAAATGAAGAGGACAGAGAGACCACACTGAATTAGATAGAGCCCATGGAGCAGAGGTGCTCAGTTCACATGCCTTCATTGAGCCAGCTCAAGAAGTCTGAAGACAGTGCATCCCACACACAGAGAACAGCACTCTATATGCACTTGCCCATTGAACCTGTGCACTCAAGCCGCTCTCAGATCATCCTCTGCAGGGTTTACACACAGGTTGCGGCTGACATCAAGAGAGAAGCCGCTCGAATCACGTTGGCAAATGTAACTGCTTCTCAATGCATTATGACAGCGCATCCTCAAAATGCATGGTCAAAGTAGACCGTAGTTAACAAAGTGTTAGTTTCTCAAAAACCTACTTTACATTTTGTGGCAGATGTTTGCGTACTTTAAGTAAATGTTTAAACTGATCATTTAAGTCGATACATCTTTCTGATAAGAAAGTCTTTCTCCACATAATGAGAATAAAGAAAACACGGTTGTTACTTGATTGATTCCACCTCAGATATACCACCACGTGAATACGAGGTGAATCACGGCTCAACAGTTTCTGTAAAAGTAGAGCTTAGTTTGAAGTGCGGGCAGCCCTGACATAGAGCATGTGGACAGAGAAACAAAATAACAATAAAGATAACATGTTATATTACAATTACATGCTTTATAGAGATAAAGCATGGTGCTTGAACACAACCAAAAAATGAAATACAAAACACACTTACAATCCTTCACGAAAGCCATCAATGAGAGCCTGGAACAGAGGTTTGTTGTGGGGTATGGTTTGGAGGATATTACCATCGGCGGTCACATAGCCTATGGCCCACTGCCCCAACCGTGTACAGCTCAGGCGAAAGATGTAACTGCACAACAATGTCTCGCATCAGTGACACATTCATAACACTCAAATCCCTACAGTTTGAACTGAATATGTATTTTTCTACAGTACTTAAAGATTTAGGCATTATACATTACACTTCATTTTAACGGCACCCCTATTCTATAAAAAAGTAAAAGCAATAACAAAGGCAGAGACTGAGTAGTCAATAATAGTCAAATGATTTTTGCTACATTTAGAAGACTCAGGCTGGACTTCAATATGCCTTTTGTGTGTTAGGTAAAAAAGAAGCCATGTTCGAAGGTGCTTCTAACAGCCAAACCATAGACTAAAAACATAGATAAGAGAAATAGAGATGCTCTGTGCCAACATGAGTTACAGGCCTTAAAAGGTAATTGTAAAGTTCCTCTTTGATGCTAAAGTCTCACCTTCCAGGTTTATGAATGAATTTTTGTAAACGCGCTTTGACCTCGTCGTATGTAAGAAAGGCCATGTATCCCGGATGAGTAACTGCTAAGCTGTTCCAGTTCCGCAGCAGTGACGACCAGGGCTTTAGAGAAAAAGGAAAAAGAAACTGGGTGACTCAGATATCAGAGCAGAGAACAGGCTGAACATTCTTGTCGCTTGAGGCATTACAAATTATGATAAACATGGCACATTCAACACACACAAAACACGCACAGTATTGATTACGGTTTCACTACATCACACGGCACAATCTAAAGTGTCACATTTATGAGAGAGTAACTCCACATTGTTCTTCATTATCTCGGAAATGTATACACGTCCTACCTGGAACAGCCTGGTGAAGATATCAAACTCAAACACCGAAATGTAGTCGTTGCAGGTGAGGTCTATGGTGGATTTCAGAGCCATGGCTTCCAGTCCTGAGCTGATGGGATGAAACTCATGCAGAGACTGGCGGAAAACCTTCCAAGGCACAATGGTTCTGCAAAGACAATATACATGTCAGACGGTTTACATAAATTAAGTTCAACCACTTTGAGCAGACGTTTGAAATGTGAAGAAGTCTAGATGAGGAATGAGCTGAGGATGACTATCCCAATTTCATTCCAGAGTCATAACATTTTATTATGATTCATGTAAACATTTCTTTATCAAATAAACAAAACATTTATATCATGATGTGATCTTTAAAAGTAAAAAAAGTCAATGTAAAAACAGGAACGATACTAAACATACTAAATATTTATTCTGTTAAATAAAAACCTGGTCATGATTATCTGTTTCATGAATAGTGGGTCTCTTCACGGATTTCATCTGCTAAATCAAGCGGATGTGACTGACTTGAGTACAATAAGAAAGAAATAACGCATAACTCAATACAGCTCAAAATCACTTATTGTCACCAATACAAATATTTTGATTAAAATTACACTTAAAAATGGAACAGAACTTACTTGTCCCCAAAGGAACGCCTCCAAAACTCTGCAGCATCCGCTTTTGTGATGCGGAAGTTATCTCCCTGAAACAGGCCATTGGGAAAGATGGCCTTCAGCTCCGCGAGCATGTGACTGAAGATCAGCGACAGCTTCGTCAAGTTTCGCCTGTGGAGGGGAGAGTTTCACAAGTTTAATTTTATACATTTCATATGTCCTGTGAGTCAAACTAAAAGTATACAATGATAGAATATGGAAAACAGTGGAATCCCAAATGAAAAACACAAATAGTTAAAGGTCAAGTACTTAGTAGTAGAAGCAATAGTTAACAAAGGCTTGGAGGAAATCTAAAAACATGAGCAGACATAAATGGAAGAAGTTGTTCGATGTCACAATAATCCTGCCTCCCGTCTGGAGCGCAGAGCCATGATTTATGAGCCGACACACAGGGAGATTGTGTGGTGCCGGGTGAATTGACATGCATGAGAGGAGAAAGCATGGTCTTCTGCAGCTGCCCTGCACTACACTTGCAGCCCTATGAGAGCACGGAGGAAAGGACAGTGACTGAGGAAGGATGAATACAATTAGTGTTGCTCAAGTGTCGAAACAAGGGTTTGGGAGGAGGATGTACATGCATTAAAATAGTCTCAACGCTAGCTTTTGCTAAAAAAGGACAGAAACGGCAATTACTTTACTTCAGTGCTATTTTTGAACTGTAATGACCATCAGTACCACTATTATCAGTCAAGCCTAAATCTCCAACAACCCAAGGTTTGTATATTTAGCAGGATTCAGTGGGGCATCGGCCACTTTTTCACTTTTTGATGGGCTTTTCACGTCAACTGTAAAAGGAATTGCTGGATCCAATGGACTGTCTGGGCGTATAACAGCGGTTTTACTTTCATCTCATCAGAAAACCAATGGAAGAGATTAAAGTTTACATTTGTAACATTAATCCCTCACAACTTTACATGTCATTTACATCTGTTTGGCATCCTGTGAACGTGCTTATCTACTCTCAGAGCTCAACTATGGCTGCAGACAAACACTACATGGAGATGCATTTTTATTACTGAACAAGTCATGCACACACTTTGAATTTCAGTCAAACCAGTAAACAGGTCAGACATCCAAAATGAAACCATCCTGACACTGATCCACAGGTGTAGTCTATTCCTTTCTGTGTTGTCCGCCTTGATAAATGTTACTAGAATCAAGTTGTGTCTTTGAGGGCACTTCTCCCCGTGACTGGTGACCCTGCAGTTAGCTGCTCCCTTCCTGTTTCCTGCAGGCGATAAGGTGAGAGCACAGTTCTAATGCACCACAGCGGGACTTGCCACGAGGGGCCAAAGAACTGGCACAACACAAGTCTAAACTGGACTAAAATGGGAAATGCTGATCAAACACACTTAGCCTTGTCGTGGTTCTTAGTAACCTATAAACAACCTGAAGGCTCTCAAACCTTAGTCTAAAGGTTTTTTAAAGTTTTTTTAAAGCAACAGAAACATAACAATCCATTACTTTTACTTTCACATAAAACACATGGCACCAAAATAATGATTGTATCAAGTTGCTCTAATCAGCATTTAAACTCCAACCCCCAAACTGCTCTAGTTCAGATCATCAGGAAACCAGCCATGATAAGTGACAAATGAGAAGAGAAGTGAGCTAAAAATGTCCTAATCAGATGTGAAGTTGTACTGATAGGTTTTTCTCTTAACATGCACCAACACAAACGTTATCTTTGTATACGCCGATGCGGTTAGTCTCTTCTTCTGTTATCCTCATGTGAAATATAGTAAATGCCTGCTGGAGCCTGCAGGGCACAGACGCTAACGGCTTGCATCATGCTAATCACCATTACGCCAATAGTGTGAGAAGTACGTGCGGTGAGGTGCAAAGACATAAATAACCATGATGATGCTCTGCTATTTGTGTGCTGAGAGTGCTTCAGCAGAGGACGAGGAGCTCAGACCTGAAAGCATGCGCAGGCTTTTCATTTTCAACACTGGACACAACATGAATGCCTTGCCCTCTGCTGCATCGCTGCAGGGGAAACTTTACTCTACTATCCATCATGTTAATAATACAGTAATCTGCTATTCTTTTGTTTATGTTCATTTCTTATTAGACTAACCATAACAGGTTGATAAAAAGATATAATCGTTTTAGTTCTAACCCTTGGAGTGGCCTCATGAATGAAAAATCATTCATGAGGCCACTCCCATTAGTGAAACCATATACTGTATATTATATTATAATATGTTTATATACATACATTTTTTTTTCAAGTTTCTTTAGATTCATTATGCATGATGTAATTTACATTAATAATAACATGACTTTATGAAAAGATGAGGAACAGAAGACACTCTTCTGTTACGTAAAAAAAAAAAAAAGGAAGTTCGACAACGAAACATTGTGGTCGGGTGCCAGTGACATTTTCACACAAAAAAGTTAAAACAAAATTACCACTCACTAATACAAACATTGAAGTTGTTTGTCCTGGCTACTGTTTTACTACTACTAAAAGGCAAGAGTAATTTATTTTGAATTTGATTTACTGTCAAAGGCCAGCACCAAAGTATATGTTAAAAGGGGCCTTCACAAAAGTAGTGATTTTACTCATTTATATTATTTCATGTAAATATGCAATGGCTTGAATTGATAACTTTGAAGTGAAAAAGTAGAAAAGTAAAGTAAAAGTAGCAGCGTTTACAAATGACAGCACCATGTCTACTACATTTACATCTGTAGAGTGTACTGTTTACAGTCATACACACCAACAGCAAGGCACAGATGTGAGGGATAGAGAACATACTTGAAAAAGACAAGAAAACAAAACATTTGGTTGCGAGTAAGGAACAGTAGCAGTTTGCAAAGAATATGTGAACAAAATGTCTGGTGTTTTTCCATTTGTGATTTAATACAACAATAATGGATGTATTTTTGTGTGAGGCACTGCATTTGAATGACAGCTCTGCTCATGGTTGAGCCATGGCGATTAGAGGGCCTTCTTTCTCTTGACTCTTGGTTGAGCCATGTGGCGAGCTCCACTGCATTCTAACCACACACAAGGCGGTTTATTGGAGCAATGCCATTGGTCGACGGCGTCGTATTCTCAAAGGGCTGATACCCATTGGTTAGTGTCACTGCTACTGCCTTCTACACACAGACAATAGTAGTCTTTGTCCACGAAGTCTTAGCTCTCTGTGTGTGGAAGCATTTCCTCTGCCTCCAGCAGGAATGTCTCTCTGAACAGCATTTTGTTGAAATAAAGATGAAATTAATATAATTTCAGTGAGAGGCTGAAATGCAGTGTTATCAGCAAGCACACAGGGGTGGTTACATGACAGCTTCCTCTTCTGTTTTTGTCTTTGTGAGGCCGCAAGAATACAATTGCAGTCACAAAAGGTGCAGACAAACTAAGTGAGATGTAGACCGTGCTGAATTATTTATGGGTTCTGTAGATTTAAATAATGCTGGCGCTTTGCAGTAAAGAATATGCACAAAGTAGAAAAGATATTGGTATAGCACATTTTGCACAAGTAAAAACAGGTGAGATATTGCACCTAAAATATAAACAGTATGTCCACTAGAACAGTCTGAACAAGTCATTTAAAGTTTACCCCTAAATGCACTCAACATATGAACACGCATACTCATTAGGAAGAGTATTCCATTTACAAGGAGCATAAAGGGAACAGTAAGAAGGTCGCAGTCAAACGCTCTGAGGCTGCACACTGAGAAGCCACAAGAAAAGCAGAAATATACAGAGTTAGTGCAGCTTCAGGGTAATTACAGTGTTTTGGAATGACTAACTGGCACATGTACCTGAACACTATACTTGCTGTGAGGGTACCGGTGATCAACTGTGTTTTGTCAGATTCAGAACAAAGATACAGGAGTCATCAAAGCATGCAAAAGCAAAGTGACATCGGGTGCCACTCATGAGGCTGCTTAACCACAAATGTTCAAATGCACAAACGCCTCCCCATATGCTGCGATCACTGGAGATGTGCGAGCTCACCTGGGCTGGGAGTTCTCCTCGTACATGCGCTCCTTGCCCTCCTTAAACAGGCTGATGGTCTGTTTTGTCTTCTTGGTGAGGTTTTCCATAAAAACACGAAAGTACTCGTTATCCCCCAAAGTCTCCATTTTGCCCTCATAGCGTGACAAGATGGTGCGCAGGTGCTGGTAGGTGTCAGGGAGCAGGTCTAGGATGTAAGGAGGGCTGTTCTTCAGAGCCAGTTTGGGGTTTTGGCAAAGACGCACCACCTGCACAAACAAGATAATGCTGGGTGAGATAAGGCAGGTGCGGGAGCGTGGAACTGAGCTGCCTTGAATAAGAACAAGGGTCTTGTGAGAAAGAAATGTGTCATGTAAAACTTGTTTCCTGGCATTCTCAAAAAGAAAATACTAAGTTTATTTATAAATAAATGTTCAAAACAAGACATATGCATAAATAAATAATAAGCAAAGCGCTATCGGTTTAGAAACTAACTCGGACTTTGAGGAGGACAAAGACCTCTTGATGGTGTCTAGAGTCCGGACTAAACATGGGGAGGCAGCGTGTCAGATTTATGCAGCTGAAATCTGGAACAGTCTTCCTGTAAATGTGAGACAGGCGTCTACTCTGACAATGTTCAAGTCCAGGTTGAAAACAGTTCTGTTTAGCTGTGCATTCAACTAAAGGATTGTATCTTCAGTACCTTTAAATTTACTGTGATTTTAAATGTTTCTTGTTTTGTGAAATACTTGAGTTGCCTTGTGCATGAACTGTGCTACACAAATAAACCTGCATTGACTAAAAGAAGAAATTAAGAGTTGAAGATTTATTTTAATCGCACATTTAGAACAGGACTGCGACTCAAGATACTAGAAAATGAACTTAGGGTTGGAGCACATTTAAAAACATAAGGCAATTCCGTTTACAGAGAGCATAATGGGAGAATGCCGCGTCTCCACCTTCAGCCTCACACCGAGTACGATGAAGGAGGTCTGATTATCTGAGACGGCACTCAGGTTAGAGATGAGTAAAATAAAAGTGTGAATGTTACAGATTGCAGAGGGCTTTATAAAACCACCAGGACAATACAAACATTGCATTAGGGATGTTTTGGACTGGAATATTAACCTGAATTCAAGTTACTTTAAGTGTGACTCGATAGGGTTCAATGTCTTAATGTTATATATCATCAGTTATCAGTGACCTATGGAGCAAAGTATCCATTTCGGATCCCAAAATAAGGTTTCGAAATAACCCCAATTACTATATTGACTTGCCCTTATCCTAGGGCTGGGCAATAAATCGGCTTTTGAAAAATATCGAATTTGTGAAAAGTGTTAAAATCGTGAAATCGAATGAAGGATATTATGAGAGTTCCAGCAGCACATTAATCATATTTGGAATATCAGCACAGTCTGTACAAGCCTTTTATAATACGTATTGAGGGAAACAAATTAGAAATAGTTTTGAAACTTGAATATTGAGCGGAAAGATCAAAACATATTTTTAAGGGCAAAGTCAGTCTTCGGTGAATTTAATAAAAATCGAAATCGTCCAAAGCAGGAAATAAAAATCGAGATTTTACTTTTTGGCCATATCGCCCAGCCCTACCTTATCCTAAATGTTTTTTAGGGCTACATTTATTGTCCATATATTTTCTTTGTCGCCTGTAAAGAGGATGGATTTGAATAATTTCCAAACCCGAGAGATTTTGTAGCTTTATCAGGTTAAATGAGTCACTTTTAGATGGTCATTTTAACGATGTAATTACATCATAAGTAAAATGTACTTTAATAATATAGTTTAAATAACAATGTATCTGAAGCCATGTGTCATCTTTTGTGACAAGCCTAAAACCAATTTATTGCATGAATGAGTATCTAATCTGGTGAACAAACTAAATTTAAACTTTTTCTCTTACTCTTTCAGTCAATAATGAGCACATTTCTCAAAACGTCAAATCATTTCTAAGAGATGGCAACAATTCATAGACTTCAGGGTCTCCTGGGTCGTGCTTAATGTTTTTGTCTGTGTAAGATTGTTGAAGATAATGTTGAACTAAAAACAGCACATGCAGTCATTTTAACCACCGCTTTTGGCCTCATGTCCCATTCAGAATCTTTATACAATAACATCAAAACAAACTACCATTATATAGGTCTGTAAGAATTGTTTTATTGTCCAAGAAAATAGAAATGCTATTGTTGCAGACACTCATTTGCTTCCCCTAATGATGAATGTGCGCACTGGTCTCTGAAGGTGTGAAAGACATCTTTAATCTCAACTATAAAGACTGTAAAAGTATTTGTTAATCTGACTGATGCCAGTGAACCATCACCCATTTTATGGAATTAATCCAATCTAGAATTTGAATTTTTATTAGTCTTTTTATTTTCCCCTTGACTTCAGTGAAGTAAACTATGGCCTCAAAGAGGAAGAGGACACAAAAGAGTCTCTTGTCTTCCTCATTCACTCCAAAATTGATGTTTAATCTCACAGGAAGCTTGGGGTCAAACTGTTTGACATTTTCCGTGAAGTAAAGCAGTGAAACGAGCTCAATATCACCATAATACCCAGAATTTTTTTCTTCTTTTTTTAAAACAAAATGTTATAATGGAAAGTACGCAGAAATGAAGGGTATCAACAGACAAAAGGATTCATGATCATGAATCATGATTTAACTCCAAACGACCAAACTACACACAGACAACTTGTCTGGTGTGGGGGCTTCCACCCACTTGTCGTTGTAGTTCTTTGGATCGAATGTCACACAGTATGCCATTAATCTTCCAATTCACCATGCATGCAGGTGATGTGGATCTTTGGACATGAGCTAAGCTGTCATAGGTGTCCATACATCTACTTTCTCCTTTTGAGCTCTGTCTGTGTACCAGTGTATACATGTGGAAATGTCATCTTCTGACTTTATTTATTCTTTGTCAATACAAACTAAATACTCATTCTCAGGTACATTAGTATTGCATATATGTTTGTGTTGTTCTTAACGCCACAATAATAATTCAAGATGAATTTGTCTCATGACATAATATGGAATAAAGACCATGTCCTTCCAGTACACCTAAAGCTTCACCTTTAAAGTTGGTATCATAAATTTAATTGAATATATTCAGCTTTCCCCCCACAAAGTATGATCTTGTGTAGCCTTGCCTCATGTGTAGCCTTACCCTGTATATAATCTAACCATTGTATACATGTATGGGAACATGTAGGGTTCAGAGTTGATTCACTTTTGCGTGGGAAAAGCTGCTATATTTGTTGTGCTAGTGGCGAAACATCTAAATCATGTAAGAACTAGACTGTGTGAGATCGTTGGATTTAAACATGTTCTTCCTTCTCTTGTGTTTTCAGGGACACTAGGCTTGCAAGGATCTATGTAGCAAATTAGCACCAGTTAGCATCTATACAATGAATCAAACCTGCAGACGATTAGCTGCTTATCCCGAGTTAGCTGCATTAGCCCCGTGCAGACCGCTGCACCTTACCTTGTCCATAAGCTTCCAGCACTTCTCCACCGTCTTCTTGTCCACGGCCCCCGGTGGGTGATGGGAGTGCAGATGGTGATGGTGTGGCTGGAAGGCATCTTTCATCATGCCGATGATCCCTCCACCCTTCTTCAGGTTCCCTGCCATGATCACACCACCAGAGGCGTCCAGGGGACCCGGGGAGAGGCAAGGCAGCTCAGGACCCCCCGGCCAGGATAGACCCAAGAGAGCCAGGGTCCAGTGGGGGGCACGGGGAGGGAGGGAGGACTATACGCTAAAAGCTCCCATAAGGAACAGTGGCATGTGTTCGCAGGAGAACTGTCCCAGATGAAGCTGGGTCCCCTGGCCTGGCGTGGCACACACCCTGAACAGCCGCCGCTGCTGCTGCTAGCCCCGGCTGCAGCTGCGTGCACGGCTCCAGGAGGCTAATTAGCCTTGCTCCAGACAGATCTGCTCTGTCTCCCGCTCACAGACCGCTCTGTGGTCTCTATAACAGCCTGCTGGAGGGTCTCTATCCTCTGGTCAAGCCCTGCTGTTGTCGTTCCCTTTTTGTGAGCAGCTCGTTTGGTTTGTGTGCTGCTTTGACGGAAGTCCTGGCGGTAACTGTGACACAGTCTACAGGCTGCTGCTGCTGCTGCTTCTCTCTGGTTCAGTCCAGTACTGCTCTGTGTCGAGAAGAGGAAGTCTCTATCGCGCTGCGAATAGGCGCTAAACACACGCAGAAGACAAGGCATAAATAGAAGTAGGTATTAAACATCGGCTAGCATTTTTCTGTTTCCCCTGTGACGTGTATGTGTGGCCCTTTCCTGTCCGTCCCCTTCCGTTCAACCCCCCTCAACTGCGTGCGCGTGCACAGGCATGACTGTGGCGCGTGCACGTGTCTTCCTACACACATTCATAAAAGCTGAATGCGTACTCCTCCAGCTCGGGACGTGGTCACCCCTAACAACAAAGGACGCTTTGACAAGCCTAAAAGAATTCCAAAAAGCCAAATACAATATTAGTGTATTCAGTGTATCTTAAGACAGCCTACAGTCTATGGTATTATCACAGACATCTGTTCATCAGTGTTTTCCCTTCACAAGGGGAAACTTCTCTGTGAACCCAAAGACATGAGCCCGCTTTTTGTGAATGAAACCACCTATTACAAGTAATAATTAGCTTTTTAGATGTGGATATTCTGACATAAGCTTAAGGTTTAGTTTTAGTTTATTTCAAAGAGGACAATGCAATTTAATACAACTTAAATTCAAGTCAATTTATTTTTGTACATTTGTCCATTGCAAGACCAATGAAGTTTATCATATCGTATCTTACAGCCCTAAATCACAACAGCAGTTGTCTCAGAGGACCTGTTGTCCATTCCCCAAAAACAGATCAGAGAATGTCCATATATGTATACTTCCTTAAATGATGACCTTGATATTGCCACAATGAGTAGAGAAGCCAGAATTAGCCAAGATTACCCTCTTGGCTAATTCTGGCTTGTATACTCTTGTATAATCATGGCAATGGGAGACAGTCTAAGGACAGTGATGAACCGGGACATTTAAAGACATTTTTGTCTGTAGTCCCCTAGAGGTCAAGGGACATGGCTTCAGATGTCTCCCTGTCAGTTTCAAGACTCTTTTTCTTATTCTTATTTTCAATTAAAACTAAACCAAACTAAACTTATCATGTGTAGCAGTGGCGGCTGGTGGAATTTTCTACTGGGGGGGCTATGAATATGATGACTAGATATAAATGCACCACAGAATTTGACACAGTCTATTATTTTTGATAGGATGTGCCTATTCTTGTCAACCTCCTCATTGTGCTTTCTGATCCCTACCCTGTAGCTTTCATCCAGCTGGGATGAAATATTTATCTTCCCAAACATAGCTAATTTGAGGGCATTTTGCATGTGGATACCAGTCTGCTCATGCTTCTTTGCCTTTTCTAAAAAGTGCTTCAGATCAGTCATACCTGTCTTGATCCATGCTGGGTCAGATCCTGATGTTTGAAACAAGAGGCATGGAAAGCAAAATAAAGCATTAGCCTCGCTACATGCTGCTAGCCAAGATTTGGCGCTGAACCAGGTCCTGGAAAAAGTACGAGTGTACCGTCTCCCCCTGTCGCTGGACTGCTGACTAATGGTAATATTTGGCTGATCAGGTCCAAGCTCTTTAACCTCAACCTTCTCCTGGTATGATCTTCTCTCAAACGGTATTGTTTTGAGTGATCTAACTGAATTATTCTTTTTTTCGTTCTCCATGTTGCGCCTGTTTACGTTCGTCTCAAACTCCCACAACTTGACCTGTCAATCACTGTAAACGGACGTCACAGACAGTGACAGTACAGGTCGCGGGCGATCCCGCCCCCTCAGGGCGCACTTCTCCTGCGCCCCCAAATCGTCTTATCTCTTGCATTGAAGAGGAGCTACTGCGCATGTACAACTTTTAACGAGAGTCCATAGACGGCTCAGGGCGCAATCTTTTGCGCCCTGAGGCGGAAATACGTCCTCAGTCCGACACAGACAGCGCTGATGAGCTTAATCAATCCAACTCAGCATAAACTATAAAGTATTTCTTCCACATCTGAAATAAAACACACATACATTTCGAAATATTTTAATGTTATTATTTTTTTTAACGTTTTATTCAAGGTAACATGGCAAGTTGTGAGTGGTGGGGCGGCGCCCTAGCGCCCTCTATTGGCCGGCCGCCACTGATGTGTAGCCTTTCTATAGGATATCTTCGACTATAGTGCATTCAACTTTAGTGTTCTTAATTTTGGAGTCAACATGTTAACCTATAGTTCAAGATTCTCGTCTTTCAGATCGCTGTTAATTATGATATTACTGCATTCAATCAGAGAGTCATTATAAACTCCCACAACATGGTTGATCATGCATGGCCCTTTCCCTGAGAAGATCTGATTGTCCACTCGACCAGAGGCCTATCCTGCCCAGAAGTAGCACCTTGTTGTTCTCCAGACAAGAACAGAGGCACTCTTCTCCCCACTGCTTCAACCAGCACAGGGTTCTAAACTTCTGAGTATAGACTGTTCTAAGCATACATCTGATTGGCCGTATAGCTGTGTTATGTTTCTATGTTTAAAATAGATGTACCGTATGTACAAAAAAGTAAGTACGACAGTCCGGGTTTCGTAGTGCTGTTTACTGGCAGTTGAGCAGAATGACAATGACAAAATGTAACGGCAGGTTGCGCTCTATCACAGGTCACGCAGCACGTAAGATACATGTGACGTAAGGATCAAACAGAATGTGATACAATGTTGAATGATGCAGTAATGTCTCACAGCATATTCTATCACAGAATATTACATCCCCCTTCTTTTAAAAGAAAAACAAAATATATAGTATCTAAAAAAACAGCTAAATAGTACATATAATTTGTAGGGTATAAAAAAAAATGAAGATATTGCACAATGTTATTTAGTTTATAGCTGGCATTTAGTTTATATCTGGCAGCCGACACTGCCAGATCTTACCACATTCAAACACCAGATGGACTGCAATACAGGAGAAACCGTCGTCACCTAATGGACTCTAAAGAACCACCCATAGCTCACCATGGTGACCATTCTCAGCTGGAACATCCACCTGATAAGACTGAGCACAGTTCACAACCACCACCTATGACTACTACCGCTACTTACCATACCCGTTCTGGTCGCAAAGTTAAGCCGAGGGCTATCTTAGACCTGTAATAAGTTTATTAATGCATAGTGTTCAGTATATGCATATGTTGTGATTATTTGTTTAAATATGCCATATTGTTCTGTGGTATTTTTCTTAGTTTTAGCACAGGTTCCTAATTCATTCAAAAGAAAATAATTAAACTAAATAACACCGTGCAACCATGTCTTCTATTTGTTTGTTCATTCCGGGCCAGAACAGGACGTCACGGGCTCTTTGTTTGCACTTTTCCATGCCCAGGTGGCTTGTGTGGATTCGGGACAACATTTCTGGACGTAATGACTGTGGAACTATTATCTTTTCTCCCTTGAAAAGGATATTATTGATTTGAGACAGTTCATCCCGATAGTTCCAATACTCTGCAATCAACTGAGGACACTGTTTCTTTTCCTCAGGCCATCCGTCCTCGATTGTCTTCTTTAGCAGTGTAAACTGAGTGTCCTTGTCGGTCTCTGTCTGTATTTCCTTTAGTTTTGTGTCACTTACTGGTAAGCTACTGTATACTGTATGCACCTGTAAGTCCATACCTTCTCTGAGGCTGTTATCTGGATCATGAAGTGACTTCCGGGAGAGAGTATCAGCGAGAGGAATGTCTTTTCCTGGTTTGTGAATGATTGTGAAGTCGTATCTTTGTAGCTGGAGAATCATTCTTTGTAATCTTGGAGGTGCTGCAGTGAGTGGTTTGCGTAAAATTGATTCCAATGGTTTGTGGTCACTTTCCACAATGACGTGACGACCATACACATATTGGTGAAAACGCTTGCATCCGAATAAGATGGCATAAAGCTCTTTTTCAATTTGTGCATAATTGATTTCGCAATCTGTGAGTGATCTGGATGCATACCCGATTGGTTTACCCTCTTGAAGCAGAGTGGCACCAAGTCCATATTTAGATGCATCAACTTGCAGCCTAAGCTCTTTCTTGGGGTCATAGTAAACTAGGACAGGGCCTGGCTCTCGGGTTATGAGTTCTTTCATTTGGCGAAATGCTTTGTCGTGTTGTGCATCCCAGACAAACGCGCTTGACTCCTTTAACAGCTGGCGCAGTGGGGCGTTGATGTCTGCGAGCATGGGGGCAAACTTTGACAGATAGTTAACCATGCCAAGAATGGTCTCAAGCTCACCTTTGTCCTTGGGTGGCTCCATATCCCTGACAGCCACAATCTTTGCGGGGTCAGGTTTGACTCCATCTTTTGTTATTAAATGCCCGAAGTAACTTACTTGGGTTGCGCAGACGGTGCTCTTGTCAGGGTTGAGCTTTACTCCCCTTTCCCTGGAGCGCTGCAGCATTGCGCGTAGATTTTTATCATGTTCTTCTCTGCTTTGGCCGTAGATGAGAACGTCGTCTACTATGGCTGTAACGCCATTGAGACCTTCAAAAGTCTCATCCATTTTGCGCTGGAATTCGTCTTGTGATGATCTGAGTCCAAATGGCAGAGACGCAGATATCTGTATCGGCCAAACACAGTGTTAAAAGTTGTTAGCTTTGAGGATTCTTCTGTAAGCTTTATTGCCCAATACCCAGATCTAGCATCCATTACGCTGAAGTAACATGCTCCTGATAGCTTTGCTACAATATCCTCAAGTGTTGGCAATGGGTAATGCGGGCGTTTTATCGCTTTGTTGAGATCCTTTGGATCTAAGCAAACCCTAAGTTTACCTGTGCGTGGTTTTTCCGTTGCAACCATTGAGTTAACCCATTCAGTCGGTTCTGTGACTTTGGTGATGATTTCTTGTTTCTCCATGTTTGACAATTCATCTCTCAGGCGTTCACGCAGAGCAATGGGGACACGCCTTGGTGGATGTATCACAGGGACAGCATTGGGGTCAATATGGATGGTGCACTCACCAGGAAACAGTCCAATTCCTGTGAAAACATCTGAAAACTCATCCATAATCGACATGCCTGTTGTATCTGAAACAGATAGTATCAGTTTAATAAGCTTGAAATCAAGGCATGCTTGAAGCCCTAGCACTGGTGGTGCTAATGTGTCGACAACATGGATTCGCAGAGGTAGCTTTGTGTCCTTGTACTGGCATTCAACTTTACACTTGCCTTTCACAGCTAACCGCTCACCTCCATAGCCATAGAGTGGGCGAGACGACTGTTGTAGAGTGTGCTGCATTCCTAGTTTTTTGACAATACTTGAAGGAATAACGTTAACTGAGGCACCAGTGTCTAATTTGAATTTGACCATACTTTTGTTTGGACCCACGAGGATTTCTGCAAAAACCTGTTCTTTGTCATATTTCTGTGTCACTGCATCAATAAACAAATCATCCGAATCAGTCTCTGGGTCATTATCATCAATTGTGTGCACTGCTTTTCTTTGTTTGGAACGACAAACTTTTGAAAAATGGTTCCATTTGTTACACGACTTACACTGTTTCCCTTTTGCTGGACAGATCTCTTTTGCTGAGTGTGATTTATTTCCACAGTAGTTACATGAGTTGTAGAACTTTTTGTTTCCTTCTGTTGTGGTGAATCTCGCTGCGCTGCCAGCGTCACTGTGTTGCCGTGGTTTCCATGACGCTACATTGTTGTGAGACGGTCTGCTAACGGCATGTACTGATTGTTCATGACGGCCTGATATGGTTTTTAACTGTTCCTGCGCAACTTCATGGGAACGAGCAATGTCTATCGCCTTGTCCAGTGTTAAATCAGACCCCATGCTAAGCAGTTTTTCTCGTACTCTTGGTGAGAGGATCCTGAATACGACGCGGTCTCTAACCATTTCCTCACAGTTCGCGTATTGACAGTCCTTTACAAGCAGCCGTAAATCCGTTACAAACTGTTCAAATGGCTCGTGCGCTCCTTGTACTTTCTCGTTAAACTTGAAACGTGAAAAAATAACGTTTGTTTTGAGCAAAACATATGCTTCAAAGCGGTCATAGTATGCTTTCAATGTATTTCTTTCGTCTTCGGACATTGTCCATGTATTATAAATATCTCTACCTTTTTCTCCGACCCAAAGAAGAAGGTAGCTGCATTTCTCGTCTTCCCCTCTTTTCTTTAACGGTCCCGACAGCATCAATTCAACATGTAACTTGAACTTACGCCAAGCTTCGGGCAAGTTTCTTGCGTCCCAGTCCATGTGGGGTGAAGGCACTCCAGACATATCCATCTTCGTTCCTTTTACTCTGACACCATGTTATGTTTCTATGTTTAAAATAGATGTACCGTATGTACAAAAAAGTAAGTACGACAGTCCGGGTTTCGTAGTGCTGTTTACTGGCAGTTGAGCAGAATGACAATGACAAAATGTAACGGCAGGTTGCGCTCTATCACAGGTCACGCAGCACGTAAGATACATGTGACGTAAGGATCAAACAGAATGTGATACAATGTTGAATGATGCAGTAATGTCTCACAGCATATTCTATCACAGAATATTACAAGCTGCTATACTCTTGTTGGCCCAGGTCGGCCTAAAACTCTTGTGACTGCGCACTCCCTTGAGGGGTGGCGAGTCTTGTAAGTGTCTGTGCCCATGGAGTGGAAAGGCAAGTGAAGCGGATTGCTCAGCAGGTCGCTGGGTTTGATTCACTTGTTTCTCAAGGGACTTGTGCGTCACCAGCGCACCCTGGTTGTAGTGTTCCCACTGAACACGCTTTGGCAATACGACGGGTAAAAGGCGAGTTGTTTCAACTCACCAATCTTGTGGCTCAGATTTGGGTGGAAAGGTCAGAGATTTTGGAGAAGAAACCTTGTCGGGTTTTGCTCAGTGGTATTACCCTGATAATTAAAGTAGCTAAGTACTTACAACTGAGTTACTAGGCACAAAAGATGCAGGAGTGCTACATGAGCTTCTAAATCCAAAACACTTTTTTATATAGAGCGACCTGACGTCCCACAAAGTTTCTGAGCAAAACATGCTCATCTTTTAGACACAGCACTCTTCTCCCCACGAGCAGTGTTATTGGGACATTCCAAATTCTCTTTCTGATATCTTCACTGTTTTTTTGTTTTCTCCCTATGTAACGATAACATCAATATGAATTATTATCTATCGATTTAATATAACGCTTTTTTGGGCTCATAAAGTTGTTCATTCCTCCGCACACGCCAGTGATAAACTAAAAGTGAAGTCGCAGCTTTACAGGTGTAGCCTTGAAATACTTCCAGTCTTGCTTGAAATTCCCAGAAGCTTAAGCCCAAGGCCTTGACATCGTTTTTCCCATATTGTTAAAATGCGGGAAAGCCTCTTTTAGAATTTCTACAGAGAGAGATTGTAGAAAGTAAGACAAAAAGCATCAAATATTGTTTTAACCACACATTGAATTAAAACTTGGAGTAAGTTTTGGCTTATTGCATGTGTGTGTGTGTGTGTGTGTTGGTTAATTCCTTGTTTGGATGCATGCACCTACAGATATGAACCATCTTCATTCTCCTGAGGCTGAGATGCCAGACACAGAAGACTGAGCAAAGGCAGTTAGTGTATTACAGAGCATTCACTAAACCGTCTGTCTTCATAAAGACTTCACACCAGCTCTGCTATCTGCAGACACAGGCTGAATGAGTCATTATATCAGCCATTATCAGAGTGCCACATAGATTATAATTATGCCTCTCCCCATTAACCCCAATGATATTCACAATTATATTATACACCGTTTTTTTCTATCACTATATGAAGCTTTTCACCTCGCATATGACAATTATCTTACAAATGTTTTTTATCCAGAATCCTGAGGAAATGTCTGCATATACAGCTGTCATTTGTTCAATATTTTGGACTTGAGATAGTACACAGAAGCAATTCTGAATGAATTTTCTGAAATTGTGATGTAACAATGCGTTTTTGCCACTAGATGTAGCAATTTGCCACTAATGTACTTGCCTCTCTGTAAGAACATCTCAGAAATAGAAGATCACAGCTGCACTGTTTTGGACATTAGTTATTTACTGTACGCTGATAACACTGTCCCTAGAATTATGTTTATGAAGGCAATTTGGTTTTAATGAGTACGGCCATCCAAAAGAGGGAAGTGAAAGCTAACAGTTAATGATGCAGGAAATAAGATTTATTTTCCCCAGTCTAAATACAACCTCTTGTTCCACAGGGAAGCCAGATAAGCAGATTTCACTTGGAGGGCTGTCATTTGTGGCTCTTTTGCATTGCCCAGAACATTTTTTAGATTCTCATTAGTGAAGTAATGAATCATTTACTCAAGGATTAAGATAATTCTGCGCTCTAACGACCAATTAACACAAGAACTCAAGAGGCTGCTATCTGTAGACCAGCAATTTCTCTCCAAAGCACCAGGATTTACAGCCCCCAGAGATACAGTGCTTATGTTTGTTTAGTCTGCTATGGAGACTGGCTACTGCAGTTGAGTAAAAATCAATGATGAGAACCTATGCTTCATTTAAGGCCTGTTTTAACATATAGACATGGTGCAAATAGGATTTAAACAATGACCTCTTTCTCAATGCAGTGTGACATGTTTCTTAAGATTACAGTTCAAGTCAATACTCAGTTGTTTTTAAGACAATTGCATTAATAATGTGAGGTTTTGTGGTTGAACATATTCCTTACTCAGAGATCGAGTTGCAAGTCTCAGGGGATACACGCATGGTTTGAAAATAGATTTTTTAATACATATCACCTTCCTCTCATTGATTTTCTAAATAATACTCATAAACCATGTCTATTGATCCACAGTGCAGCGCTCGTGTGACTCGTTCACCATTTATTGCCCTTGCCTAAATGGAATATGGGAGAGGACTAATGAAGTAATTGTTATCTAAATCATGCAGATGCACAGTTAAAATGCTGTCAGCTCTTCTTGGAGACAGATTCTACTGCGTCACGTTTGTGTATGCGTCCCTGCATACCATGATTATCGGTTCAAGGTCAAAAGAGAAATCTGTGAAACAGTTGAATTGAGTTCTCTCTCATCTGAACAAACCTGACTTCTGTGTTTTAATGTGTGTGGATTATAAAACTACTTTTATATAAAATGATTGATTTGCTCCTGTGGCAGAGCCTGCAGAAGAGAAACTGTCTTTTTCTCTCTTTTAACCCGTGTAACAATATTGTTCTCTTAAAAAACCTGGAGTTGTTTTTAGATCCATCCATCCTGTATCAGGAACTTCTGGCACAAACGTGTAGCTTCACCTCTTCACATGGCAGTGGTTGCAACTGGTAAATATCAAATTAAAAACCTCCCTCTAGTGGTAGCATTGGGATAGTGCAGCCCAATAGCATTGTTTACCCTGTATACCATATATTTTCTACTGAAAATATTATTTCACATTCCAAAACATAAAATGACAAAGTAAAAAGCCTCCTTATCATTATTGACGGCCAAAAGTAACGCATAATACTTCTTCTTTAACTGCAACACAGATCTTGTTTTCTCTGAAACAAGATGCTTATGCTGCGATTCCCCCATAGACACATCAAATACATCACAACGCAGACTCACAACACAGTAATCAATGCCACTCCATCTGCGAGCCATCGATCAAGTCAGTGATGAATAGTAAGAAACCCAACACCACGTAATGAAGCTCTATTTTATTTCTCTGAAAGACAAACAATGTCAAGATGTTTTGGTCAATATGTTCCAACAGCATCTGTCAGCGAACAAAAGTCTCCATAACAGCCTTGACAGAAGCTCACCTTGGACAAGATTTGTGTTTTTTCCTCAAAACCTTTTCTTCCCACACAGCAACAAGGCTTTAGCTTTAATTGCCAGAAAATCAATGTAGGAAATATACAGTCAGACAGCACATAATGTATTCAAGAATGAAATGTTATGCTTTACAAATGTACCATTGCAGACTCTGTGCTCGTGAGAGGAAAGCAAACAAATGCCAAATGTTGGGGCGTGTGGGATAATAAAAATACATACATTTAATAATAATAACATTTAGAAACGACTAATCAACAATATATAAATTTTGCTCTCAAGCCCAAGATTGGACATTAATAAAGCTGATTTATATGAGGTTATGGTTTAAACTTAATGTAACATGTAATCATTGTAACATGGGATCAAATATGCCTGGCACTGCACTGTACATGGCATTACAGAATTAAACACTGTAGAACATGTATAAATAAACCTAAAAAAAACAAACATACATGATCATTTTAAGTGCATGTGAAAAATCTTTTAAAATCCTCTGGGGTCAGTGTGAATAAAATGTGATTGAACAAGTGCAAAGTGAATAACCACAAGTGACATTTTTAAACGCTACAAGTAGTTCCGCTTGGAAGATGAGTAGACTTTCTCACACTTCTGCAGGCACTCACTGCTCATCATGGGCTCCATAAATCCAACAGCAAAGTGGAGACAAGCCGAGTCGAGAGAGGAGCGTTTAATTTATGAACGAGAGTCGCGAGAGGCAGACGCAGCAAATAAAGCACACAGAGGTGGTCTGTGTCATGCGACAGAGGGAGAGGCCATGAGAGCCGGCCATGTCTGCCAAGTGGAGGAGTATTGTGAAGAAGCCAATGGGAAGCATGGGCATGAAGCAGGGGCATGAAGCAGGGGCATGAAGCAGGGGCATGAAGCAGGGGCATGAAGCAGGCTGTAAGGAGCAGAAAATCACAGTGATACATGGAGCACATGACAGATTTTTAACTCATAAGCAACACCGTGATTGCAAAGACCGTTTTGAGGGAGAACCTGGAGGTAGATGTCTTCTCTGCTCAATCAATACTCAACTGAACATGGTACAAATTCAAATGACTGTTTGTCTTAAAGCTGGAGTAACTAACTTCATTGGGTTTTCATATATATTCAAATTCTGTCACAATGGAAAAAGAAACATTTAAGTTAAAGAAACAGAATGTTGTTTAAGAAACATTCTGCAAACAAACCAGAACCCAAAATAGTCTTTATCTCAATTTAAAAAATATTTGACAACCGGAGAGCTGATTGGCTTAGGCCAAACGTACACTTTGAGAGCAGCTTAACAACTATTAAGTAATCTTTATTCATGTAGTACCTTTCACAGAACAGAGTCACAAAGCGCTTTACGATTGTTGTTTTTTTGGGGCATTTGTCTCTCACTCCGCACAGAGACGGGAGCGGGGTCAGGCCAGACCCACTGTAAATGTTTTTAGTGGTAGGGGAAACCAAAGCACCCGGAGGAAACCAAAGCAGACACGGGGAGAACATGTAAAATCAACACAGAAAGGTCTGGAGGTGGAACCGAAACCAGGACTTTCTTACTGTGAAGCACAAGCGCTAACCACTCTGCCACCTTGCTTCCCTAGATACATTTTATTACAGATTTTTTATGATTTCAAAGTTAGGTACTCCAGCTTTAACAGGTGCAATGCTTCTCCTAACAAGTGTAATGCAAGGAATTTAACTCAGACAGCAGAGGTATACATGGTCAAAAACATAACATTTCACATATTCATTTTGTATATATGAATAATGTAAAACACCAAAAGCCATCACTTGACCATATGGAATAACCGGAATGTGTCTCACCACTGCTGCAGCAAACGTCGCACTTGGTTTCATCTGGATTTGTTTTAATTCTAAGCCGACTGCTCTTCATGCATTCAGGGTAATTGGCAATCTCGTCCCAACTACGCTTGATTTAACTCCCCTGTAAATGTTTTGAAGGAGTTGGCTCCGAGTGCAGTCAGAGGTTCCCTTACACTCTGGAGTGGCCGGAGATAAACTTTTGTATCTTGCTGAAAATTATACACACATTTGCAACAATAATACAATATGTGGAATATTAATGGCTTACACTGGAGGGTTTGCAAGAGCGCAATTTGATCTATTTATTTTTGTGTGAGTGTGTTTCTGGGACAACAGAAGTTCATTACTGGAGGATTAGATGTACGCACATTTCAACTTGTTTTTTCTCAATGCAGATTGTGTGCCCTCTCAAAAATACATTTTTCTCATCGGAGCTTTTACAATGTCGTGTTAAAGTGGAAATGAAAAGATGTAAAAAAGAAAAATAACACACAGTTATAGTAAAAGAATGACTTTTTTGTGCATTTGTTATTCACTCCAGCTTAATAGAATTGAAGTTATGTGAATAGAAAGTTCCAAGTGAGTATTTACCTGGATGTGTGACAAAAGATAAACCCCTGGAATCTGAAAACTGATAGCTGAGAGAAAAAAGCAAATGACAAAAGTAAATAAAAGAATGAGAGAAATGGCAGCCATGGCTCTGAGCTATGCCGCTTTCTGGTGGCCTAGTTCCACGGAGAGTTATTGGCAGATCCTGTTTGGCAGACAGAACGTGACTGACGCAGCGCAGATAAACCATCTCAGTAAAAAAAGCTGAAATTCTTGAACACTGCCTGTAAATCACATTTTGTCATTTACTTTTGTGACTGATGTTTTTGCAAAGTACATTACCCTTCGATTCATAAAAAAAAAGGTAGAGTTTAAATCTCTTCTAGCTCTTGACAGACAGGATTCTTCTTGGGTCTTATACATATGAAAGTAGAATGTAAAATTGTGAATGTGAAATTGTAATCAGTGCGTAACCAGAATGTTTGTAGAAAGAAATGAGAGCAGGGAAAAAACAAGACGCATAAAATGAACTGTAGATAAATAACACTGTGAGAGCTGATCAACCCACTGCAGGAAGTCACCAGGAACAACATCGCTGTCTTTCAGAGATCCCACCAGTAAAACGTTGGAATAGAATATCACTACTATAAAAGAAGTCTGTGAGAGTTCAGGTCGAGTCGGTGTCAAAGGCTGTGGCACTTCAGCCACAAGATGATCCTCGTTGGTATTTGGCACTTTTAAAATAAACAGGATTTAAAGGATTACTAATTTGTTCATATTTACTCCTCCACGGATGTAATCATGTTCACAGAATTAATTGACAAATATGAAAATACAGTAACAAAATTCTGTACCATTATCCCGACAAATAATTTAAAAAGGAAAAGAAAGAAAAAGCAAAGTGATACATGAGTGAAAATACTGCATAGTACAAATGCCTGGCAGCCACATTTGTCCTCCCTCTTTTTCACGGTAGAGAGGACCAACAGGGACAGACCACAATGAGACAGACTCATCAGTTTTTAGGATGACCAAGGAAATTATTCACCCAAGGGTATTTCAAAAAGTGACTGTTGGCTGTAGTCCCAAGGACATCACACAGTCCACAGCGTGAGGTCGACCTTTAAGATCAAACTCAAAACAGAGGATGAAATGGAATCCCAAGTGATTTCATATCCTGGAAAGTAACAGAGCGCCGGCCTCTGCGAAAGTCACGCTGTTATTCAGGTTCACTGCTATTTGTAGTCTTGTCCCACTCTATGCTCTCCTCACTGTGTGTGGGGGAGGGAAGAGTTCCGGCTGCCCCGCCTGGGCGCATCCGTAGCCCCTGGAAGCGTCTGCATTCGGGGCAAATGCGGATGTGACTGCAGCCTCTGGCCACCAGTGCTGCCTCAGCAGCCAGTCTGTGGGACAGAGGCTCTGGCAGACCCGTGCCTGCACATAGTTTGCCATTACTGAGGCTGACAGCCGCTGCTCTGGCTCTGCGCTCCTCCAGGGCCAGGGGCCGTGGTCTCAACATGGCCGCTGCCCGCCGCCTCCTCACCTGAAGACTGTCCCGGCACAGAACTATCCCCTGAAGCTCCCGCAGCATTTCCTCACACACCGACTGCTGTGGGCACAAAGACAGACAGACACATGGGGAGAGGGGATAAGAGCAAGAGAGGCCAAGAACACATGTTCTGATGTCATAGGGGCATGTTGTGGTCTTTAATTCAAAAACAAGGGAGGGACCAAACTGATTTTCACAATGGAAATGCAAATATTGGCATGGATATATATATATTTAGCCTCCCCAATCTATGTGTGTCCATCAGATGCTACTTTCAAACCTGAATAATGAGAAATTGGGTTTTAAACTACACATTTTTACACAACCATGTAACAAAAGATGTAATCTTTTTACTTATAACTAAAGCGTAACATGGTTATAGTTACAGCAACAAGAAACATTGATGCTTCCGTTGGAAATAATATCCACATGATCATCCCTGGCAATACAAAGGAGTTACTAAAATAATCCTTCTGCTCAGGTTAAAAACCGTTTTGAATTAATTATTTTAAACCAATGTTGTGTTTCTTTATTGACCCTGATTTAATTGCAAAAATGTATTATCTCTGAATGTATAAAATTACTGTAATTTTATTGAGGACATTTAAGACTTATCATGAGAAAGCAGCTGGAATGAAGGCAATATTATTTATCTTAATATACTGACGACAAGTTTGAGAAATCAGTTGAAATATCTTGAAAGGATCATGTTGAAATTGTCTGTGAAAAGTGTTTTGTTTTCAATCTGCTTGAAATAGAACAGCAGTCAATCGCAGCAGGATCAGAATACCAGACAGTATCAGGCCGTGAGAACAATAGATAATTCTATCACCATGTGTTGTGCAGATTACAAGGTGACGAGCCCCCATCATGTCGGCAGTGGCACAGGGGGGAGCAGGAGACAAAACAGAAGCACATGACACCGCACTCTCTCACCTCATTTCCTGGACTCTGCCTCAACATCCACACAAACTCCAGCACGGCCATGAAGATCGCCACCAGCAAACCACACACCAGCACTACGAAAATACCTCCAATGTTCTCCATCCCCAGACCTGGGCCCGAAAACAGACAGAATGAAGAGAAATGCATAGAACAAAGAAGTCTTTACTGGAACAGATGTGGCGATGGCTGACCTTTGGCGCGGTGGTCCTCCTCTTTGGGACACTTGCCGCCATCCCACCACTTCCTCTTTAGTATCTCCAGGCGGTTGTCCTCCTGCAGCTTAAGGATGGCCAGGTCAAACTCATCGCGGTACACTGACCCTGGAGGAAGAAAGGAGGGGGCTTACAGTGGTCCAGCCTCTCTATCAGCCCACTTTCACATATGGTGCAGATTAGTTCACAATTGCTTCTTTGGAGGAAAAACTACATTCATCTGCTGCACTTGAAGGGATTACAAAGCTTATAGTGGGTTTTCAGCGTTTTACAGGTCATAGTTTGTTCCAGATCAATCTACAAGCAGCTATTCAAATGTCTTGATTCCTCCCCGTCCAAAGTCTACTATAAAAGTGAACATTTGCGTTAATACTATAGTTTTACTCAGTGTAAAGTTCCCTATATCTTGTCCCTGTTTCCCACGTCACTGTTGGCACCATTGTTGCCGTTAAATCTTCAACACTTCACTTACTTTTTGCATCATTTTCTCCCATGGCAGCTAATGGTGGGGCTTTACTTTTCCATTTTATTTTCAATGTGACATTTGAGGTGTTCAGCTAATACCCCAGCTTCCTATTCCCCCGTCTTTACTTCTTTATGAAATATTAAGTGATTTCAGGCTTTTTTACGCTTTCATTTTACTTTTCAGTCCAACTTTTATGGTTTTCCATTTTACTGTCTTCAGTGTTTTCATAAACCTGCCTTGAATGTTAAGTCCTACTTTTCAAACTTTACTTTCAGTTTGTTCCCAGTGAGGGGGGCTTACCCAATGGCATGCCAATGCCGTAGCCCTTGGTATCCAGCAGACCTCCGATCTGTGTGAGGTTGCAGTTTCTCTGGCGGTAGTACTCATTCATAGTGCTCTCCAGCAGATAGGCGTAGTTAGACTTGAGCACCCGAGCTATGCCCTCCTCAGTGCTCTTCACAAACACACTGGGCTGTTTGGAGTGCATGAAGTTCCACATGCGCTGGTATGTCTGGTAACGCGAGTTCTGTGGACACAAATTAACATCATAAATGCATTCATACATGCACACGCACACACACATGTACAGTACATACACACTTACAAAACATCTTCTCCTTTAATTTTCATAAAATAATCCGTAAAAAGTATTGTGCTACTTTTCTTTGACAAGGTCTTGACAGGTTTCAATCTTTATTTAAGACCTCACATGTTTCTTTGCCTGTCTGCCCTGAAATACCTCATGTCCATGTGTGGAGCACTATGCACAGAGCAGACCTCCCTTTTTCTTAGCTCCATTTTGTGTGTAACACTAACAGCTTCTCGGACGTTTGGTGCTATACCTCCATAGTCAAATCTCCAGGAGTGTGTTTGTGTGTGTGTGTGACCTGCAATGCCACATTTCCCTGAGGAGAGTGATATTGAATGGCCGTGGAAAAGAGCGGACAGAAAACAGATAAAACCTGTGGTTAAAGGAAGACCAGCGGAAGGACAGGGAGGTGATGTGCACGATAACATTACTGATGGCTCATTGATCACAGCTGCCTCTGAGGTGAGTGTGTGCATGTGTGCCTTTGATTTCACACTATTAACTAAACAATCCATCATATGCAAAAGGCCAGTGGCCTCTGACCTGGAAGAAGGTCATCGTGGAGCCTCCATGCATGGTGCCATACTCGATAGCAGTTTGGTCTGCCAAGTCATCCACTGACTCGATGGGCACCTCCATTCTCTGCACAGTCAGGAACGCAGCCAAGTTGGCCGTATATGATGAGATTATGATTAATGTGAAAGCCCACCTGTGGAGCAAAGGTACATATGTATTCATTGAGAAAATAACATGCAAATGGGACAGCAGATTAATGAAGAGCGATGCCATAGGCAAAGGGAGGATGATTTAAATGTATGAGGCTGTGCACCTGTGATCACAAGAAGCTCAGTCAAAGGGATGGATGGATCAATGAAGACGATGTGACAATGTCTTGCATATAATGTGACCAAGGGTCATGCTAAGAAAAGTACACATTTAAACACACATCCATTATTCTGCATTAGAATGATACATTGTGAGAGGCACATTAATATAAGATAACTTGCCCTGTGCTAGTTTTCTAAAATGTTGCAAAATATGTATTCTACATTGGAGACCATGCACCAACTGACTTCACTAGGCTAAAGTCCACTCTCTATCTGTAATTTTAATACCAAAGCCTTACACTCTCAATGACAACAAGCAAGAGGCAGACCCCACCAGAAAAGGTGCATAGTGAACCTTTGAATAACGTTAGAGCATAAATAAGGTTGATAAATCAGTATTGAAGTCATCTTCTCAAATGGATCCATAGTACAAATGTAACAAAAACAAACATCTCATTGGATTCTAGACATAATGGATACTTTCATTTCTTCAATAGTAAATACTGACCACACTCCGCTGACGCAGCGCGTGGACAGAGCCCGAGGGGCGATGGTGGAGCCCTGCTGCATGAAGCCCCCCACAGGAAACCAGAAGCTGTTCCCCAGAGAGTACTGGTTTATGAGCAGGCTGCAGCGGCCCTTCAGACACGGGTGTGGGTTGTACCATTCATAAGGCGTTAATCTGCACACAACACAGCTCGGATTAACATGAAGGAAGAACAAGTGTAAGCAAAAGCTAAATGAGGCATTCTGACGGGACCAAAGTGAATGAGAAGAACACGGTCACCTGGGCTTGAGAGACATGCACTAGTTCAGCTGAGCTCCCACTGACACCAAAGCCAGGACAAAAATAATGCATTTGTATCATTTATTCCATGATAGAGATGCTCACCCTTAATCACAGACTTATAGAAAATAAAAATAAATGTAGAACTACTTTAAAAACAGTAATAGAGTAGAGGGGTATGGTCCTACAGGTTTTGGCCAGTGTGTTGTGTGTCTCTCTCTGTGTCGTCTCTGTGTGTGTGCGTGCGCGTGGGTGTGTATTGAATTGAGTGAGAGGGATTGGAGCCAACCATTGTCCGACCACTTATCAAACTTTCAACAACAGTTAAGTTGTTGTTTTTGAATGTATAAACAGCTTTAAAATCAATGTGTAAAGAAAATAAAGTGTTTAAGAAAAGTGTCTTAAATGCAGTTTGGAGCATCCCCATGTCTGAATTAACCAACAAAACAGCTTCTTTCAAAACCCAACCGCTGGTAAATGAATAAACAGAACAACAGGAGAGCGCACTGCAACACACGACATAAATGAGCTTCCCGTCTGTTGTGATTCTCTATGACGGCAGCAGGTGGCAGTGTGGTGCTGAGACACACTTCTGGGACTTGAATGTGAAAGGCAAACATGGATACAGAGCAAGAAGCAACACCTGAATCTGCTTTCATGTGGCTTCACTAAAGAACTCCCCCCCATTTTTTTTTCTTCTGTTACAGGGCACAAAAGCTCTGTACCTGGCCACGAGAAATAACACGCAGCTGACAGCCAAGTAGGCCAAGAGCATGAAGAGCCACACTCCCGGGGAAAAGGGATCCAAGAAGGAAAAGTATCCTGGCCTTCGCCCCTGGAAAACACAGACAATAAAAGAGATTAGCAAAAATGTAATCACAAGTCAACACATCACAATCAGACTTTTGCTGTAAAGGAGTAAAGGAGAGGATAAGCGTTGGATTTAGGTTATAGAAGTTAATTTCCATTTTCTAACATCTGTGCAATTAGGATTAATTCAAGAGAAGATTTTGCTGAATCGGTAGTTTGACGCCTTTGCCCGCAGCTCTGTTGGAAGAAGTATTTAAGCAACACTGAGTGCTGCCTGTGTAATTTAGAAAGAGATAAAAAAGGTGACTGGGACAATAAATAAAGGGATTTTGACGTGATTGCAGGCATCTCTGTCCTACACGATAAGACCATAATTATCAGAACCTCATTTGCATGTAAACATTGCGCTATACGAAAAACCAGTCTTCCGTAAAATGTCAACAGGCTGGCTACATTTCGATAACACCATCACAGATAAGAACTATATTTTCCAAATGATGGCTTCAAATTAAGTTTATCTATGTATGATGGCTATTTGCTTTCACAGTAGGAGGCCAAACAGCTCCCAGTCCACAGCTCACAACACAAATCATAAGACCGAGCCATCAGCTGAACCATTACGGCGACAATAAAACTAATTTAATTTCTGTGACCTATAGTTGACTTACTGTTTGACTACGAGCACATTGTTTTCTGATCCGGGGGAGAAAAAGAGAAGAGAGATTAGTAGCTTAGGCACAGACCAAAAGGCTGGCTGTGGGATGCTGGTGTGTTTGGATCACTAACCAGTGGTGGAGAAGATAAAGTGGCAGAAATCAAGCTGGCAGCATCAGGGCCAATGGGAATATAGAGGCTAATTCAAAGTGTTTTATTATACAGCCTCACAGCTATTGTCTTCCAAATGAAACCGATTACTAGTGAAGCTGTGCAAACTTATATTACAGTGTTTATCTTTGTGTGTTGCATAAAGGTTATACAGGTGAAACTCCGGAAATGAGAAAATTGTTTAAACTTGTGAATCAACTTACAATGTGAAACTAATATATGACACTCATTACATGCAAATAGGGATAAGTCAAGCTATTATTTTATATAACGTTGATAATTAGCTCAGAGCTGAAATAACTTACTAAAAAAATATGGCTTACAGTCAGTGACAATAAGCCATAATCATCAAAATTATAGCAACAAATCCTTGGCATATGTCACTTTGCATGTAATGAGTCTATATCAGGGGTGTCCAAATCTTTTTGTCAGAGGACCACTTTAGTTCATCAGACTTGTCCAGGGGCCGACAACATTATTGTTAATCTATCCTGGGCTTTAAAATGAGGTATGATACAGTATGTCCATAATGATTCACACCGCAGCTACATTTGAGCCATATATGGAATATTGTGACGCTATCAAAAACAAATGTGCAAACAAATATGCAAATAAAGTTGAGAAATGGATTCTATAGAGTTGTGTAAGCGGCAAGTGGCGACATAAAAAGACAGAAGAAAGAAGTGAATAACAGAATACATCAGACAAGTAACTTTTCACATTCATTAATAAGAAACTGGATTTCAATTCTTCATGGCCTCACCTGAACATAGCCAAATGACTTTTATGCAAAACGCTCAATTAGACACTCGTGGGGGACTGGGGGACTGTGTGCATGCCAAAACACTCTTGTAATACATTTTGGAAGAACATTAAATTTGTGGCGAGAGGGTGAAATTATTTTGGTGGGCAATTGTTACGATAAAGAAAGTCCCTTGACACTGAAATTTCATTAACTTGACACTATAGCCTGAAGGGGCAGGAGAATGGATTGAGTGTATGAAAAGAGTGAGTTTGTGTCAATACGTCGATGTCTATTCCCGTGTATGAAGCTGGTTAGACGTTTAAATGCATGGAGCAGTGGTGCAGTGAACCATTCCAAATAACCATCACAGAACACTGCAAGGCTTAGAGAAGGTTTTGATGGTTGAGTAACTGGGAAAAACAATATGTGCTGTGATGAGCTCTCCTGATTCCCAGTCCAGTTTGGTGAATGCAATAGCAGCGATTTGTGAGCAGTTTATTCCAATTTTCCACGTTTGAACTTCTTGCCAAGATCCTACTACCTAAATGTGTGTGGAGGTCCCGTGCTATAGGCTGCTTAAGGGTAAACACCAGTGAAGTTAACACTTATCTCCCGGAACTAAGAAACTACTAGAAATCCCACAGCCGTAATTTTGACTGCTCCCATTCAAACCAATGGAATTCCGAGAAATTCCCCCTAAAAAGTAAAAAAGTAAAAGCTAAAACTGGTGCTTATAACTTGAAATACAGCAAAAACAGTTTGTTGAAGCTAACAAATGCTATCTGCTGGCTAGTAAAGAGTGCGTTGCTATGGTAACTAACTGCTCACGTTGAAAATATAAAAGATAATTTCATAAAAAAGAACAATGCAGAAATGAACTGCACAGAAACAGATCACATCACAAAGTTATGAAGACCAAACATGTACATACACGGAGTAACTTCATTTCCAAAACTAAAAGCCGTCATATTGACTGCTCTGGGAGTTCTAGTGTTAAATAATAAGGACAAATTTAAAGCTGAGGTATCTAATGTTATTTTTTCATGAATGATACAGAAATCCGACCATATGATGCTTTAGCTTGCACACTTGTAAGACAGTGATACAGTAAGTGAGTATTAAGTATGGCAGAACTCTAGACTTAAAAATAATATCAAATATTCATCTTTAGCTTAACAAACCTCAAAATACTAACATATGAAGTAAAAGCTGTATACTTTAGCACAAAGAAAGATATACTTATATGTATCAGTAATACAGTTAAGTAAGGGGTTTGGGCTGAGAGCTGATTGGCTGAGTGAGGGTGCTCCTTTCTTTTTCACTTTTCTGTCTGAAAAATATGAACTAAATATGTGAAAGAGGCCAAAGATACATGTGAAACACAGAAAATTAGTTCAATTGATCACAGCTCTAAAAATTCCAAATGTTTCTCAGAAAATGTGAATATTTTTAAAATGGATAATCATCAAAAAGACAACAAAGGCTTGAATGTAATGAGTCTATATCATATATTAGATTCACAATATAATTTCAGGTATTGATCCACTTTTGAGCAGTATATTCTCATTTCTAGCGTTTCATGAGGTTGGAAAGTGGAGTACCGCAGCTTTAAGACATTTAAAGTACACCAACTGTGAAGTATGATGCAATCCTAATTTTACTTTTGTATTCAAACTTTGAAACAGTTCAAGCTGAAAAAATTATCTGTGGTGGGTCTGGAGCGTGGAAGCTAATGAGCACATTGAGATTCAAGGAAGTCTGAAAGGAAACGGTGAACACATACGCAAAAAATAGCACCGGGTACTTCATATTTATTCAGCAAACACATAACATTGGGTAATAAAAAAAGGCTGTCTTTAAGGATGCACAAAGGAAACACAATATCCGGGTGAATTTACAAGCGTCTGTTGTTTCATAATCTACGTTTCCAGACACTCTCCAATAGTAAACAACACAATAGTGACTTCCATTTTTACCGCAGGGAGCAGAAGTTAAAGGAGAAGTGCGTTTACCATGACACACTCCGGAGTCAGCACTGTAATTAAAAGTTCAGTGTCAAAGCCGATATTAATAACACCTGAGAAAATATTAACAAAAGAGCACTTATCAATGACAAATTGATGTCTGAATGTAATTAATTATCCTACAGGTGCTGTCGAGACAAATGTTGTTTAAACAGCCAATTGGAAATGGCTCACTTCACTCTGTATTCACCTGCGCACGGATGTTTGTGCCGGCAGCTGTCAGGGCTGTCACTCATCTAAATGGGGGTGCAAACAGAACGTGCCCGGGCAAACTGGTGTAACCCTATGGCCCAGATGGTAAACAGTCAGAGCTTTATTATATTACAGCGCAAGTCCTTCGGCAGGCACGGCTAATGTGCTCATTTACCACCTACTGTAAGTCGGAGATGATTCCTGAAACACATTTATTGTTTTGTATTTTTGTGAATGCACTGACAAGGCTTGACTCTAAAGGCAGGTGTCTCCAACCTTTTTCACTCGGAGAGCTACTTTCCAGGAACAATAAAGGCAGCTAGCTACTCCTTTAAAGATGCAGTCAGTGATTTTTTCCAGACGCATTTTTCGTTAAATATTGTGGGAAAATGTCCCTAAACCCTAAAAGTACTGAAGTTATTATGTGTTTCAAATAGTAATGGAATTGACCAGATGCCTATAGTCTCCAAAAATGTATAAAAAATATTTTGGAGCGGACCAATAAAAATAAACCAGAGGTGTCCAAACCGGTTCAGAAAGGGCCGCTGTGGCTACAGGTTTTCCATCAGACCCAGCAGGAGCAGAGCAGACTCCTCCCATTTCCTCAAATCTTCAGGTTAAGACTGAATTTATTTGAGGAAGTGGGTGGAGTCCGTGTACCCCCCTTCACCCTCTTCCTGTTTCTCGCGAGTGCGCGCACCTGAGTTATCGGACTTTTTTAAAACCTAAAGGGTCTGAACATAAAATGTCAATTTCACACTCTCCATGTTGTGACAAAGAAAAGAAAATGCTGGATGTTTGTTTTGGTGCTGGAGAGGCGAGAGGGGAGTGGTTTCGAGTTGGTGCTACGGCTAAGGTAACGAAATCGCTTACTGCACCTTTAAGCGGCCCTGGGAAAAGTTTGGTGATATATTGGTGTGAATGAGCCTGATATCGGGTAAAGCCATTATTCATCATTCCATATTTGTTACTAGTGCACTAAGTAAGTTTGCATTTACAATAATAAATAATGATAATGAATAATACAATCTGAAATATTAAGTGTATTATTTGATTTGTTCATTTCTAAATCCTTGGGCGAGCTACCTGGAAGGGGCTGGCGAGCAACTGTGGCTCCCAAGCAGCAAGTTGGAGACCTCTGCTCTAGGGAGTATAGTTGTATTTATTTTGATCTCTATGAGCTGTTTAATTGCAAATACAAATTCATCAATTCAACAACTACCCAAAGACATTCATTTGAGAATAGTCCTGGACTCCAGCACCAAAGGGAAACCTGTACATTTTTAGCTCATACTTTACATTTCTTATTTTTCTTCATAAATATAACATTTTCTTTGTCCCAACGGAGAGCGGAGTAAAAGTGAAAGAAAACATGTAATCTTTTGAACACTAAGCCCTGTCACTATTTGATGTTTTTGGCTTTTTGTTTTGAGAGTGATGAACCAGTTAGTTGGATTGCTTTTTACATAGTTCCATTTTTGTGGCTTGAAAGATAAATACATCTGCTTCAAACATTATAATTCGACAGTCAAACCCAAAAACCACGTTCTTAGCGCCTTGCTTGTAACCTTATATTTCAACATTATGAATGAGTTTTAATATTCAAACATGAATGATCAATACTCTTTGACATTATAACAAAATGAGGTTCACATACTACCTTGCCTCTGTGTCTCTGTCTCTATAAGAAAAGGGACTAAAAATAGCAGAACGGGGTTACAGCTCCTCAGACAATCTACAGACAATGCCTTTATAAGTCGCTGAAAATCTTGTTTTATGGAGCTCATCGTTGCATTATGATGATAAGAGAGCATTTGCAATTGAAACGACATGCAGAACATAGCCTCAGTCCATGTCTGAAACATCCTTAATGATCCCATTTACAAGGACATTTACGACGATAACAGAATAGTGTGCAATCGATGGCCATTATAAACATGGCCTCACCCTCTTAGCCAGTGCATAAGGATCTCCCTGGCTCCCACTCCACAACATCCTGCATTGTCCTTGCCTCCTTCATTGGTAAATCTGAGGGGAGTGTGAATGCTGCAACTATGGCAGGAAGAGCTGTTGAGGTTATCCAGTCCAGGATTTTACCTAGTCATAGAGGTACTTTGTATTCAAAACACACATGTGCCCCCTGGGGCTGCCTGTCAGTATACTGAACTTACTGAAGGAGACTTTCCATTGTCATTTTCACTCTATTTGCTACACAGCCTCTTCTCACACTTGGTTTTAAGTTTACAATATTATATGAGCATCTTACTCAAGTAATATCAGTTGTAATTGTATCTTGTGGATGCTTGCATTTGTTGTGATAATTGTAAGGGTATATTTCAGAGAGCACTGGATTGGTCCACGGTCGTGAGGTCACATTGACACAACTGTAGTGTCTGGCACCTGTGCTGCTGGCTGCTAAAGACTATGTGAAGGTGCATATAGAGAGGGCAATGAGCTTGTACTTGTGTCCAGAAAGTCAATAAAGCTCTGTGTGCTGCGTTGCAGCCTGCGGCCAGCTGTTGAATTTGACACGGCTTACAACTCTAATTAACTCCAGAGCCTAATTAAGCACCCCTCCCTCCGTAATAGTGTGCCATACATTTGATTTACTGAGCAATATGTTTAACACATGGAAATGGTCAAATGTAATCGACCTGAAAGAAAGAGGATGGTTTTTCTGAACATTGGGTTATACAAATAGGAAATCACAACAATCACAACAGCAAGAACAGACATAGCTCTTTTGGCGTGCGTTGTTTGATTCAAAATCCAAATTATTCATATGACCCCAAGCCTGCGTGTCGCAGTGGGCTTTACGTACCTCATTCAAAGTAGTAGTTCTGCCAAGAATGTGCAAGGAGCATGTTCCTTTACAGTGAAGCAGGCAGGCAGGCACACTGCACGACTGACACAGTTAGGGCTGGTCTTTTGCTGACAAGCTGCAAGCTCAATGTGATTTGTTCCCATATTTTTCATTTCAGTCATATGCCCTAGAAAGTCTCCGAAAGAGTAAACAAGGCGGCGCTGATTCCTCCAGAGAATCACTACACTGTTTCTGCAAAAACTGTCACACGTCTGGCAGTATCAATGATGAAGTGCAGAATTTGTTTTATTACATTGTGTGTGTTATATGGAAAACATTTATTTTTCTTCTACTTGACATAATCTTAAATTGTTCTGAGGTCCTTTCAATCAAAAGTGCATTTTTCACGCTTGTGTAGTTATGTAGTCAACAGCACACACGAGCCGAGACAGAGTGGAGAAATACAGCTAAACAAAAGCCAGCCACAGTGTGGGTAATTAATACCCACCTGACTCCTTTGCTTGAAGACAATCTCCATTCCCATTGATCAGACTGAATTTTTCATTTAAAGTTTGGAATAAACACCAAAGCCCCTTGTCGTGTCACAAATCAATGATCAGTAGAACAGAACTAAACGAATGCAGTCACATAAATGTATTATTGAATTGTGGAACTATGCGTCATCAGAAAAGCATACACAAACTGAACTGGAGGAAATGGGAGAGAAGTGACCGCAGATTATTTGTTACATTGTTATAGTTTCATCTTATAAAACTCTTCACAGCTCAGTGGCTGCGTGGCCTGCGTTTATACAGAGTATTTTTTAAAAGTCCCGGAACACTTCCCAAACTGCCCTCGCTCTGCCTTCAACTCGATGGCCCTCCCGCTATTCCATTTACCACTGCACCTGCTGCAAGTATTGATCCGTTTAGTCCCACTGTTGGCATTCAAGTGGGTCCTTTTCTACAATCCCTATTAGCACAGAGCAGCTCACGCAGAGATATTTGAAAGAATTTTGAAGGCCAATACCATATGTGAGTAAATGTTGTTTGAAATAGAATGTTTGAGCCTGTGCCAAGATGGGACACGGGCAGTGCAATAGTCCGCCCCAGTGTCACCTTGACTTTTGGGGCAGGACTGATGATTAATGGAGCTGCAGGTTTCCAAATAGTTGCTCGTTTCCCCCAACACTGCACTGCGTACCACTGTGTCAGAGCAAGGGGGGAAAAGTGAAGAGGACCGAATCAGAGGGCGAGCGAGAGAATCTTCAAAAGTGCTTCATTCATCAGGGGGGGACGCACAGTAAAACGCCATCTGCTGCTGACCGAACGGGGGGTCTAAAGAGGTGGGGGGAAGGGAAGGGAAGTGTTGGATGCAGACATTGTGTAGAGAGAAAACGAATGGTGACCGTATATTGTATTCTACATGCATGGAGGGAAAATGGGAAAAGCTCAGAGCTACTGTAAAGCAGCGATAATGTTCAGGGGACGTGGGGTTTGTGGATGGATTTATATAGCCTCAATCCGGAGACTACACGGGGTCCAAAAAACAAAAAAACAAAACAGAAAGTGGGTCTTTATCCAGCTGTTAGACAAGGCTGAGCGCGGGCTGTGAAGGGGGTGCTGGTGCCGAGTGGAATGCGGGGTGGAACTCACCAGGTGGACTCGGTACATGATGCTGATGCCCAGGGTCATGAAGGGTTTGGAAAAGTCGACGACCTTCTCCCGCTCTGCTGTGATTGTCAACCCGGCCAATGCTAAATCCGCTTTCTGCAATCAGAAGTAAACGTTACATCAGTCACAGTCATACAGTACACAGTCATGCTTTGAAGTTTACATTCTCAGGGCAGAAATGTTTTGTTTGGGCGGCATTTGGTAGACTAGGAATAATGATAATGCACTTTTTTTTCACTCATTATTAGTGGTTGTGTGAAGTCATTGTCCTTATAGCTGGGACTAAATTCACGTGGGCTACCCAGAAAAATGTCCAATAGAACTCAATGTAGACCAAAACATATTGACCTCAGCTGACAGAGAACCTACAGCTTTCATTTACTTTATTTCTTGTTAAATCCATTGGTTTTCTATAAAACCACACTTTAGTGCAAAAAACTCTGCTCGTCTCGAGCTCTAGCTCCAGCTCTGATCACCAGCTGCTGATTGGTCAGAATGCTGCAGTGCTCCTCTGTACATGTGCATGAGAGCCACGAACGCGTGCTTGTTAGTATTTGCCGCAAAGCATCATGGGAGCTCCGCTAATCTTTCGGTGTCTTTGCCACTAAGCACAAACCATTGATTTGAATAAGCCGCCATCTTGGATCACCAGGGCTTGGTATTGCCCCTTTAACATCGACAGCAGCCTGGAGTCTTTTGTGGTAGTTGTGGATGAGCTTCTTCATCCTCTCTGATGGTAAAGCTGCCCATTCTTCTTGGCAAAGAGGGTCCACTTATTGTAAATTCCTGGGCCACTATGTATAACTGCAGGATTTGATTTTAATAGGTGTCTGAATAAGTAAGTACAAATACACAATTGACCTCTTCACAAACCTCTCACTAATGTCTATCTTAAATACTATCATGTTCTTCTTCTTTGCACCATATACCTAAGCAAATTCCTAGTTTGGGACTTCCCGTTACTGTGGTAAACAAAATTCAGATTCTTATTGTGATCACCAAAATATGGCCAAAACAATGATTTCAAACTTTCAAGCAAAACTGTATATAGTCAAAGTCATTACTTAAAGTACCTGGACATAAGATAAGGGTAAGAACAAAGCCCCATTGTCTGGTATTGGTCTATAATCACAAACGTGTCCTACAGCCGTTCTTGTCTGCCAATAGCTCTATCAGGACAGAGGATAATCCAGCACGGACACTTAGAGCAAGAGTGTGGGCATGAGAGGCTATAGCCGGTGTAGCTAGCCAAGGGAACAGTGTTATGACAAATCACTTGACAAAGCAGAGGCGGGTGAAACACACACTTTGAGACACACTGGTCAGTAGATGCTGAATATGGGGTGGATCCACACTAATAATACAGGCCAGTAAAGTGCGACTGCAAGGGATTTTTTCACTCCCAAAAGAGCAGGGAGTTAAAGAAGCTATGCATCGTTTTTTTTCTTTTTTTGTCCTGTGCGGAGTTAAGAGGATTGTGGGAAACAGAGGAAAAAGGAAGTGTGTGTGCGTGTGTGTGTGTGAGTGTAAGTGTGTGTGTGTGTGTGTGCGTGAGAGGGTACAATTCAAAATTCCCAAGAGCCCCAAAGGTTTTCAACTCAGGGAAGTGGAGGGAGACATACGACATTCATGAAGGCACAGCTGACTACCAAAGATGTGAGTCACCATTGATCTCTTGTTTTGACAATTATCTCCAACTTCAGAATGCTTCCCAGTGTGTCCCCAACGCCTCATTACGGCAGAGTCCCCCGTTTCCATTAGCAGTCACGTTCTTGCCTTTAACCTCACTCTGTCCTCGGGCTTCGGCTTTGACTCTCACCATCAGTCGTCTCTGGCCTTGTCTGCATCTTTCATGCTTCTCCCTGTCCTTTGAAAGTCTGATCGCTCGCTGCCGCCGCCGCCGATAGCAAACCGTGCTAGGGGAGCGGCCGTTCAGGCGGTTCTAACAAAAATGTCAGTGAATCTTTGAAAAATAAACTTTGCGCTGCAGTAGCAAATAAAATATTTATGTGACAATAGAATATTAATATTGATTACTGATGTCTCTTGCTGCACTGTGCCTTGAGCTAGAATTGAATAAACTGCACAATGGGGGAAGGTCAATTCAGTCACTTTCCTATAGACAAACAAAAACACAACAAAGGAGACATGTATAATGAAAACATTTTCATCACGCTAATATCAGGAACTTATGGCGCAAACATGTAACTCCTCCACCCCTTCTGTCTAGAAGATCCTGCCTCAGTCTTGTATTCGTACTGTAGGTCAATGTTGGACTCATAGCAGATAATATAATCTATGTTCTGTCTTTGTGTTCATCGTTTGTCACTCTCAGAACTATATTTTATGCTACGCTTATTTAAGTTGGAGAGGGGTTAACCTCAGAGCTTGAGTGTGTATTTTTGTATCAAAGAAATGTTACGCAGAAGTTGTACTTTCCCATGTCGATGCTTACAGGCGGTAATTTTTTAATCTTGAAAAAAAGCAAAAATAAAACTGTGGTAATAGGGTTTTTTTTATTTTTTTTATATTTATTTGAGATAAAAATATGATGAAAGAAATATCAAAAGTAAAACAATAATATCCCTATGCCGTTTTATTTTTGCTTTTTTCCAAAAGGACAGTCCCATTATAATTTAAGGCCACAATTAAAATTCCTTCTTTAAATACAAATAGAATCTGACTTTGGCTTTATTATTAAGGATATCATCAACATGCAAAACAGAAAGTGGACTTGATTATAGCTGATTAGTTTTAAAATGACTGTGAGCTGATTGGTATTCAAAATGGTGTTGAAATCAAGTTTATTATTGCTCTATTTTGACAATATAAAAGATTGGCCTTGACAACATTCAGGAGATAGTTGTGAAGGAAAAGTCTGGTGCCTAATGTGTGGTCTTTGGCAGAACTGACTCATTGTTTGACAGGCATCAAACTAATCGGGCCGAACAGTGGAAGTGGGTTCAGCCTGACCGGTCCTGGCAGGGACACAGGTAACTGTTGTTGGAGAGCAGCTCTGAATGGGGATGTTATACAGCTTCTATGGGATCATATTTATGTCTGCTTGGCAAGTGCTGGAGGACGATCTCACTGTTTCCCCCTTTTTAAAAAGTTGAGCTTATAAAACCCGACCTTGCTTTTGACAATTTGTGATCAAAGGATGTCAAAAAGACTACAGCTAACTTCACAAATGAATAGCAGTGGGACTTGAGATTGTCTTGACTTTTTTATTTTTTATGAACATCTTGACTTAATGTTTAGTCTGCAGAAGGTGGAGAAATGTATTTGTACATGGGGTGGGAGTATATTCTCTCAGTACGAGTACTTCAGTACGAGCTAATAAATAATAAAATAATAATCTTACACAAATAGACAAATAGTGAAACTATGTTAAATGCTTTTCTGCTTCTATAAGTGATGCATGCGTGTGTGTGTGTACAGTATGTATTGTAGTGTATGCGCAGCAGATAATACATAATGTAACTAATATGAGTACAATGTCCAAGATCAAAGAAATTTAAAGATTGTAAACTACTGATGTAAAAATGTCTGAATGAATGAATGCATCAATCAAACCAGTATTTACAAAAATGTATTTTACAGTAACATCAATCCATAAGATTAATTAAAAACTCATAGCCATGCATTTATTTTGGGTGCAATATTATTTACGTAACCTTTCCCATGCTGAACCCTTGTAAGAAGTTTATAATGATAATAGAAATCAGTGGTATTCAAACATTCTTTCCAAGACAGAGAACCTAATGAAGTCTAAAGTGTATTGTATACACTCATATTGGCACTTATGGATTATACGCAATTTGTTTATGTTTGAACAAATGTAAATTGATTTTAGAAATGTCATGTTTCTATGGCTTGTCCCTTCATGTAGCCTCATACAAACACATTATAGTACAGACGTGCACTTGTCTCCCTCTTCATGATAAATCTGTCTGTAGCATGTTTCGACACCTGCTTTGGCCCTTTGCACTCGCCTGACAGTTTCCAGCTCTAGGTGTTCTCATGAATATAAGAACGTTAGATCTGAGTATTGTGTACTTTGAAGGTGAGCTCGGTCCATTTCAATAACATTCTGCTTTAACTGCACTCTGAAAAACCAGTGAAGAAAGACACTTATTATTATTACGGTTCAAGTTTTCACATTTCACCAATGATCTTGTTGTTGACAACTGCATGCCACTGATAAACAGATCTGAAATTGAACAAGAAACTTGTTAATTTCCGAAGTGCTGTTAAGGTTATTTTGAGGTCCAGTGAAATGGCTAAGCCTGCCATGACCGTTAGAAAAACACAAGTGTAAGCTTGAGGCCATCTGCCAAATGAAACCTGTTCTGACATAAATAAGTCCAGCCGGCTGTTACAGTGCACGGGAAATACCTGAGTTTGTGGAAGGAATACTAAAGTCAGTGCCATGGCCACTGGTTTCCTAGGGCCACTTAGGAGTCTAAGATTCCAAGAATGCACAGCTAAGCTATTTCAGATTGTGCATGGAGACATGTTGTTTAATCCTATGTACATAGACGGACAATGCTTGGATGCTAGGTTGCCACCAATGAATTTGGCTCCAGATTTCCGCCCATGGAGCCTTTTTAATTTAGCTCTAATTGTCTTCTTCCTGCACTCGGTCAGTCCACTCCTTCTTCAGTCTATGGTTTAGACTGTACATTATCATTACATTCAGTAATTGACCTACCCTTGAAATGAGTTCTCCAACCATGCCGGTCCACGTGCCGTTGGCCCCTGGGACTCCGTACAGCCCATCCCCGACCAAACGAATGCGATATTTGAACTTGAGGATTTCTGCCAGCTCCTTCAGCATGTCCACACAGAAGCCTTCATACCGGTCATTCCCCTCCAACTCCTGGTGGTTTTTCCGTAACATCACATATGGATTTTCCTGTAAAACACAGTTTAAAATAAAACATATTCTATTTACTCTATGAAAATGTGTGAAAATAAATAGGTGGTTTCAGACAAGCGCATGACAAATCTGTCCTCATTCATGTTCTTTTAGTGAATTTTAGATTCTAACTTGTTCTAGACACATTTATCTAATCTGTTCTAGATAATTGACTGTTAATTAATCTGAGGCAGGGGTTTCAATCCTTCCTCACACAGAGAACTACTATCTCGAGACAAAATTTCAAAGAGCTACTCCTTTTAAACGTCTGGGTAAATATATTCAATTTAATGGGGAAGGCCTTAGATGGAGGTACTTGCACAGTCCTTATATATCATTTATTACAAGGTTAGTATACATTTACAATAGTTGTGGCCATTTGAATTGGCATAATCAACAAATGTAGGTCATTTCTAAATCCTTTGGGGAGCTACTAGGAAAAGGGTGGCGAGCTACTGGTTGGAGACCCTGACCTGAGGAATAGCCGTAGATGACGAATCTGCAGCTGAGAGTGCTCTATATGGCATTCATTTCAGAGATGGTTCATACAAATGTGACTTTTTTTTAAAGGACAAAGCGAGAAAAACAGCCCCGCACGATCATTCAAAGTCAAAGTTCATTGCTGCTTTGTGGATTTACAGATGGAGATTTGTGGTCATAAAAAGCACAAAAGCACATCCTGCTAAAACGAGACAAAGTCAACAGCTATTTGGCATCAAGATTACAAACAGACACACCTTTTTATAACCTTCTTTTCGCAAAGCACTTTCTGTTGAATTGTTTTATTTACGCCTCTGTGCACCTTTTAGATCATGTGGAGAGATTTACAGAGGCCTATTGCGATGTTTTGGGAGAGTTCTTATTGGACCATTTTTCAAATAATCCAACTGTCAGAGGAGGCTGTCTGGGCGTCGTATATCACATAAAACAGCGTTGTGTGAAGTGTGAAGAGACTCTATCTGTTCCGCTGCATATAATTAAGTCAAAGTAATTCCTAGTGCCATAATCTTAAGGGTGATAAACGGCATGTCCCTTCTGTCTTTGTCATCACAAACAAGCTCCAAAAGCGCACAGATTTTTTCTTGCGTGCAAAACTGTGTCATTCTGCCCCAAAGAACCAATGTCACTCTCGCCACAATATTGCACCTAACAAGTTGTTGAGTTATTTTTTCGTGTTGTAGGACATTTTCAGAGGTGAAACACATCTTCAAATGGTTTTGTCACTGCCACATAGCGCTATTTTTGCTTACAGCCTGGCAACGCTGGAATTGAACTCGAGACAAAAATAGCAGCTACGCCAAATTACGGGATGTTTATGAAGTTGAGGCATGTCAAGCAAAGACATGCCTGTGTGACAAACCGCTGCCATGGAGACACAAGAACTATATCTGTGGGCTTGTGTGATTTATACAATTTCTCTCTGGATGGTATTGACCCAAAAAATACATTCGGGGCCACACGACCAAACAGTGCAATTATTGGTGTAGTGGTAAGCAGCAGCCTGTCAATGAATCAAAGAGTCCATTGTAGATAATAATTCAATTATGTAATGCCTAAGTGCAATGTTTTTAATTACTATTCTAGCAAACAAAACAAACACATGAACGTTCGGTAATTTTTCCCTGAAGCTTGAGTAGCCAACTTTGAAACCACAAAAAAATAACTATGTCATAAATCCATGTAGCTCCTTGTTCTCTTCATAGTTTGGATCAAGCGCTAATTGTTAAATGCACATATTTCTTTGCCTCTGTCACACATGGAAAAAGAGTGAGGGTGGTCCTCCACCCTCACTCAGCCAATCAGCACTCAGCATGTCAAAATATAAACCCTATTTATTTGTTTGTAATAGAATCAAGACCAGCTAAATTTCACCTGACAATCTGGCAACCCACTAATCTGTCAAATCCACTGATTTGCACAAGTGACCTGTTATCTGAGGACATATAAAACAAAGTACAGGCTGGTGCTATGTGTACTGGGTGCAGCTCTGACTGCCACCTCCCAACCCAGAAATGGATTAAGGGGAAGAAAATGGATGGATGGACATATGACAAAGTCAGATGTTATTTATAATGAAAATGTTACATACGGTTCCTTTAAATAAGACTATTTCTGGTGGGACAAACAACATGTATTTGTGAAAGGTTACTCCAGCACTACAATAAAACAGCCATCTTTAAATAGATAGTACTGTATATGTGTATATAAAATTCCTTTATTTCTAAATATTTGCCGCTTACTCCGATGTCAAAGCACCTCCTACAACAAACATCTGCGTGTGTTCATCGGCTTGTTCTACATCTCCTCCTGCTCCATCATGACACTTCCTCAGCGCTCATGTTGCACTGTGCATAAGCCACAATATAAATGCTAATTTCATAGCTCACAGGTCGCTGGAGCTCTCCTTTGTGCGCACCTCCAGTCAAGCCAAACTGGACCAGACGTTTCCTCCAATATACACTACATTATTACATGCAGTGACACAGAGACCGCATGGAGCTGCAGTTGACATGAAGAAAGTGTCAAATCCCCAAATCAGCAAATAGTGCTCAAAACCCTCATAATTAAAAGGGAATTCTTTGTTAAAAAGGCACAAAAAGTAGAATTTCTACATTTCCATTTCTGGCAAGCGCCAAAACAGTAAAAACCAACGGCACCAAATTAAAACAGCGGTTTCCTTTATGTCAGCCAAAATCAGCTATTTCTTTACGCTGTCATCTCTTGTTCTATGTCTTTCTTAGTGTGAGCTTTATTTTCGGATAAAATGCCCAACCAAAATGTTTTCGAAAATGAAAACACAATTGCAGTGGAGGTTATAGCAAACAGAGATCCTCTTGGGAAAGACCTGTAACTGCTGTAGTTGTTCATCTGAAATAACAGAAAACTGTCCGAAAAGAGCAGTTGTGCCGTCTGTGGAGCTCACGACAGAATCACTTCAAACATAACTGAAGAAAAGTGCTGTTTCTCATAAGCTAAAATCATGTGTAATCTTCTTTTTCACACCATGCAGCACAGACAAACCACAATAACTCGCTTACTCTTATTAGATGAAAGAATGAAATGTTTTTATGGGATCTATACACATGAGAGAATGGCATGGTTTTGGATTCATGCTTCCATAGAGTTTGGAAGCATGAAAATCTCCCACTTTAAAACAAAAATTATGTAAAGAACCTTTCAGAGCTATTTGATGAGATATCTTTGTACACGTGACATGATACAGTAACTAATGAGATACTGGAGAATTTCAATTTAATATCATATAATTCTAAATGATTAGATGCAATTCAGGAAAAATGTGCTCTACCCCAGTGTAACAAAAGTATAGCATTAGTGCATTTATACAGAGCCCAAATTAAAAAAAGAATCTTGTTCAGACAGGGTAATTTTATGCGGACAAGTAAAAAAAAAAACAAAAAAACCTTGTCCGCATAACTTGGAAAATGTTGTTAGTAATGTCTGGGTCTCTGACTGTTGATAAAATAATCAAGACATTATTTTTTCACCCCTAGATTCCACGGCACAAAAATAACCACAAATATGAACTTTCTGAAGTGACATGGCCAGGCAAGGCAAGTTTATATGTATAGCACAATTCATACACAAGGCAACTCAAAGTGCTGAACAAAATTAGAAAGCATTAAAATCATAAATAATCACAGAACATCAAAAAGAAAGATAAAGATATAAAATCCCTCAGTTGTATGCACAGCTAAACAGAACTGTTTTTAACCTGGTTTTAAACATTGTCAGAGAGAAGGCCTGTCTCACATCTTCAGGAAGATTGTTCCAGATTTTAGCAGCATGAATCTGAAAAGCAGCCTCCCCATGTTTAGTTCTGACTCTGGGCACTAACAGGAGTCCAGTCCCTGTGCTCCTCAGAGTCCGGGCTGGTTCATATGGGACTAACATGTCACTAATATAGTTTGGTGCGAGGCCATGGAGAGATTTGTAACAAGCAGAGCTGTTTTAAAGTCTATTCTCTGAGCCACAGGAAGCCAGTGCAGAGACCTGAGAACTGGACTAATGTGGTCGTACTTCCTGGTTCTAGTCAGGACTCGAGCTGCTGCATTTTGAATGTACTGCAGCTGTTTTACAGCCTGTTTGGACAGACCTGTGAGCAGGCCATTGCAGTAGTCTAACCTACTGGAGACAAATGCATGGATAAGAATCTCCAGGTCTGCTTTAGACACTATGTTTTTGATCCTGGCAATGTTTTTTAGATGGTAAAAAGCTGCTGATTTGATGTGACTATTAAAATCTAAGTCCTTTAATACCCCTTGATTTCTGACCTGATTTGAAGGTTTTAGGGAGAGAGACTGGAGGTGACAGATGACGCTTTCTCTTTGTTTCTGGGGACCAAAGACAATCATTTCAGTTTTGTCTGCGTTTAGCTGAAGGAAGTTGTTTTGCATCCACTCACTGATGGTGAGACATGGTGTTGTAAGGTGGTCCATGATGTAGGCTCTTCTAACTGAGTGAAGTATTTCTGCTTTTCCAAGGCTCTGAGCATGTATTGCTTTAACGGCCTAATTAAATAAGTGATATATTAAGACCCAATGCTGTTTAATAATTTGCTTGTGGCGTCGAAGCCAACATTAAGAAGTAAGACCATGCTTACCATTACCATAATTAATGTGATCTTACTTTAATGCTAGAATCTTAAATGGAGGTCCGCGTGGTTCCTAAATATTTTATTATGAAGTATTTAGCAGATTAAGGGCTTAGTGGGAGGTTTGAAATAAAGACAAATTCTTCTTAGTTAAGCTACCGGGAATAAAGCAACAAGAAATACTGAAACACAGCACTGATTAGTTGTTAAAAGAGAAAGAAGCATGCATTTTTAATAAGGAGACATCACAAAATAGACTTTTTCTTTTCCATTAGTATGACTAGTGAGGGATAATGATATTATTGCAGTGGGGCCAGGGCAGCGCCTGTAACAAACTCAATCAATGATTACAAACACATGGCTCGTGGCCTGCGGTAAAGTCATAATCAATTCTGCTCCTTTCCTTTTTTCTCAAGCTGTTTGTGATGCAGGCTGGAAGGGAAGGCCACATGCACTGTAATGAAACTGCACCCAGAGAGGGACACGGCACACACACACACACACACACACACACACATATGTTGCGGAGAATCTCAATGAACCCAAAAGATGGAAGCACTGCTCTCCGGTCCGGTTAAGGGTAAGGAATTCTTAGAGCGCTTTCTAGCCTTGTCCCGTACTGCCGCCCACAAGTGAGATAACGGTGACACAGCAATCACACCATGATGAATGAGCAGTGATAGGCACCGAAAATTGCTCCTTGGTGGCGTCTGAAGTTGGGCCCGGAGACTCTATATCTCCAAAGTGAAATCAAAGCTCCGTGTTCAGCCAATTCTTTCTTTCACTGCCTCTTTGTGTTGTGAAAACATTGTCTCATTTGTCCCACCCCCTCTCATTCTCTCCCCCCCTCCCTCCTTGTGTGAAATTAACCGTAGAGTCTGAATCCCAATCACTTTCAACGAGGCCAGTCAGTGCTAGTGCGTTTCTCCCTGACTCTCCAACAGCTGATAAGCCGCCTTTCCCCCCAAAAGAAACACACTGGGCCAATTGCCTTCGCTCAGAGGCCACTTTACGTCCTATCGGATTGATCGGACGACAAGCGGACGGTCTGTGTGCGCACGTGTGGTCCATGCGCCAAGGAGAAAGACGTAAAACGCGCTGTAAGTGCTGTGAAATCTGTTTGTTTCTCTGCTGCGGCAACATACGGCCATTTATCACCTTTGATGTGCTGCAGCAGCTCATCGCCTTCAAAGCTACTGTAAAAGTGCTAATAAGAGCTCAGCGGCAGCATCAAACAGCTCACAGGTTTACACAAGACCCTGATCAAACACAGCCATAATTGGACCAGTTGGAAACGCGAAAATGGTCTTTGTAGTGAAATATAATTGTCCTTTTCCAATTTTTTTTTTAAATTGAGCCATTAATCTCTAACGCAAAACTGTTATAGCAGGACTGAAGTTGTTTTCCAAGGGAGGTACCAAAGAAAATTATAATTTGTACATCCATAAATCTACTCTATGGTCTTCTTCCTCTTGTTAAGTTTTAGTATTCCCAATCCTCCTTTATTTGCTCAAACTAATCTAATTATGGTACATAAAACCTCTTCCATATATTCTATTGCTTTTGTGTCTTGAATCCCTCCAAACAGAACATAAACTACTCTGTGTGAATCTCTCTAATGCCACTGACATTGTACATGAACCTCAAGATCTAAACTACATTCTGAACATAATATAAAATAAATAATAAGTGCATTTACATCATTTGCATTGTTGTTGAGGTCAAAGTGTAGAACAATACACATTTACCACAAAACTTTTCTATCATTGTCCACCAATTGGAAGGTCAAAGGTCAGTCCATCTCTGCAACTCTGAGCTTGAAATTATCACATAGTTCCAGTAGAAAATACAAGATGAGGGCCCTTTTACAGGTTTTACAGGTTGGTACTAACCTTTGTCCAACACAAATTGAAAGATGAAGCTTTGATACTTAGAACTGCAGCTGTTGTAACTTGAAGAAGTGAACAACTGTGTTATAGTCATTAGAGAAACAAGAGGAAGAAATAATAAGGGTACACTTAATAAATTGCTACTGTCAGGTGATAGCTCTCTGGGATGAAAGAGTAAAATGATGCAAACAGGTTGTGCATTGAGACTGGAGTGAATGAAAGTCACACTCCTAGGAGCTACAGTATATTTGCAACACGGGCAGAGGAAAGCTGACATGCTGAATTATTAGCTCTCCCGCTGATGCCCTGTGATGCAGCCTCATCCAAAGCACTCAGGGCAAAAACAATCACACAGCATCACTTCCACTATCCCCAAGAGGATCTAAGTTTGGATCTGAAAAGACCAAATGGCTTTTTGATATGGTAATTGTCTTGTCAAACGGAGGCTGTCGGGCGCATGTGGAGGACTGCCTGTATCTGCTTATGACGATGCCCTTACCAATCTTACCAATATGGTGGTGATGGTTAGGGTGGTGTTGAAGAGGGTCTCTGTCACGTTGATTGATGGAATTTTTTTCTCCATAGACAGTCCATCTTCAGAGTGCCAAAGGCCAATCTGCAAAAAGCCACACACATACAACAGATAAGTCAGAGCAAGTATCAGTTAAGCCAATAAATTATTCATTTCCAGTGTGTTTTTCCCATAAGCTAATCAGTGTGACCTTCAGAGCAAGTAGAGATCACTAAAGTTAGGAGACAGGAGGCAATGTTCTCTTCCACGAGCCGACCCAGGCCATGTGTTCACTCAGAGGCAACAGAATGCATTCATTAAGGCAATTACAGCTAAATCCTGGATCCGCAGGCCTGGTCCCGCTCTTTATTGCTTTAGAGCTCCACATAGAGTCCCCTCGACCGGCACGGCGGCCACACGTGTATGTACGCCCTCTGTTCAATCCTCAAACTCGGTTCTGTAAACATCAGTGCAGAGGGACTGGTCTGTTCGCTCTTTATGCACACTTTCACCTCGCTTCAAAACTAAGAAAGACGAAAACACGGCTCTATGTGGCCTTGAAGATTTATATGCTTTCCATTATGCACCAAAATAATATTCTGGGACTCATTAAAATGCCTGCAGATTTTGAACAATGTCAGCGAGGCGTAATATTTGCACTCAAACCAAGGTTTATTTTGTATATTCATAAAGAACGTTTCCCTTGAGCTTAACATCACACTGGACGCTGTATAATTATGGGTTATTATTTTTTTTTTTTTTACCAAGAATGACTTTTTTAAGTGTCTTTTACAGTTACTAGTGCTGCAGGGAAAACATTTCATAGCATAACTTTTAGTACTGATTTTTTCATAACAATATATACACTGGCCATGATGCCTAAATATTTGTTTAGGTGTCCAGTCAGTGTCAAGTCTCATGATGGCCACTTTCAATACTGAAATCAGGTTGTTTCAGCCCTCTCAAAAATCAGAATCAGAATATTTGTATGGTCATTGTAATAAACAGGAAGTCATAAACTATGGATTTGCTTTGTTATATGGTATAAAGTCAAAATAGGTATAAAGGCATGTGTGAAACATTTCTGAACATGAATTTAGTTTTATAATATGATAAAAAAAACACCAGCATCTGCATCAGACTGAACAGTATCTGTCCTCTTTACCAGTTAAATGATTTCCCTGGTGTTACATTAATGTTAACTTGCAAACATTGACAGAGAGGTTTAAATGGCTACTTGACCTGTCACACATCATTTAAAAAACAATCAAATCTTGTTTCAATGATATTTTAGTATAGACATCGAAAACATTGACATTGAAATTAGTCATTATACAGAAGCGTGTTATTGCAAACTTACTTTTGGTTCAGTTGATAACATTTGTAATGTATGTGCAGTATGTACTCAACCAAACATTCCATAAATAAAATGATGAGACCTGGGCAGAACAGCCTAAAAATTTGCAGCAGAGACACTGACGAGGGAGTACCACTGCTCTGTACAGGATATTAGACTGACCACACATGGTTCACTTGTTAAACCAGAAAGAGTGCAATACTGTTCCTACCTTTGCTCCAGTTTCTCCAAAACTTCCCACAGAAGGTGCAATATACCACAGTTATGGAATTCTTGATTACAGCTGCAGGACCCCCCTCCCCTCTCTCTTTCAGTGTGTGGTCTATCCCCCCACCCACACCCCCTCTGACACACCACATTGGACGAGGCGGGTCAGAGCAATGTCCCATCAAAAAGATCTGTATGTTTTCCGCATGTACTGTGTCTCTCCAAAAATGTTTTGTCTGAAATATATGTTTGTTTTGCTCTTTGCTGTCATAAGGAGCGCAGAAATGTTAGTATGCAGCCAGCCTTGATGTTTATTCATCGGACTGAATTTCTCTATTGTGATCATTTCATTTTGTGAATTTCTCATCTCATCTCTCAGATTGTAGTGAAATATCAAGAAGTAGTAAGAGTTTACGCAGCAGCCGTGTTGGGTAAGTTACTCTGAAACTGAACACATTATAAAATAATGAGTTTGTAGTATACAGAGATAACAATGTAAAGCATGAATTAATATACAAATAATAGCCTCTTTTTAAGCCAAGTGCGATATCTAATCACTTGCCACGGTTTCAGAATATTTTCTGTCTGTTTCTCAAAATCATTTGGGGTTTTCAAGTCCTTGCCCAGTTTTTGTTTATACACCCACTAAACTAGTATTTATCAGATTGCCATGTGCTGTTTATAATCTGAGGCACCATTATTGCAAATTTGTGCTGAATCTAAACCGAGAGAGCCAACTGTTTAGCTTTATCGCAACACATTACCAGGGTGTGCTCATGCGTAATTTAAATATAACGCTTTGAAATATCCGATCATGAAAATAATTGTCTATTCATGGAGATAGGCATTTTGGAGGCCGTTCAAACTGATGAATTCTGATGCCTGCAGTAGAAGTGAAGAAAGCGCTGGCTGAATCAAAGATTTCCTTTGAGAGTACACGATCAAAAAAATCTCGCCTTTCATTTTCTCTGGTGTAAACAACACCTAGTGAGCACAAAAAGACCGGCTCATATAACACAGGGCACAGCTGCTGATCGGGATGCATGGGCGTCAGAAAAAAACACAAGCAGAATATGCACAGGAGTAGAAAAAAAATAAACCTGGGGATATGCAATCAGTGTCCACAATCAGCTGTTTGACCGGCAGAGGTGTGGGAGATGGGAGATGCTGCTTTGACTCAGCTGGCGTCAGCAAAGGCCTGAGCGCTGAGGGTGACAAAGAGGCTAATAAGACTGGCTGGGTGTAGCTCTGCGCCGGAACCAGAGAGGGATAAAAGCGTCCAGGAAGGAAGGTGCGTCTCTCAGGGGGGAGCAGGAGAGGAACTGTCCTTTTGGTGGCTTTAGCGCTATAAGAAAGCCACTCCCATTTACAAGAAGAAGAGTTTTATTTGTTGGCCTAATGTAAGCGGAAAACACTGACATTTATCAAACTGACTGAAAGCCTTTAATGCACCAATTATTCTCTCTAACATTTTACTTTTGATTCAAACACTCACAAAGAGGAGCTTTCTTTTTTGCACCGAGACCACACAACTGTTTAATGGACGCATTGATCAAACCCGAGGAGAGTTAATGTGAACCAGGTAAGAAATGACTCATTATGTCATTCCCCTGGCAGTGACTCGAATATTTTAGCAGAATACAATAACTCAAGCAGGGAAACTTAACTATGTCATCAATCCTGCGATGCGCACCTTCGCATAAACCCTTATTATACAGCTGCAAAACCCCAGAATATACTTCTAGGCTTTCATCATGCAGAAGCTAAATTGTGCTTGTTATTTGCGAACAAGTAAATAAATGATGATGACGGCGGCCTGTTGTTTATTAAATCAGTATTTAGGATGTGGGAAAGGGGCAGGCTGTTGCTGGAGTGTGCACAATTTGTTTTGGAGAGGGGCACTGAGGCAGGAGATTGAGTGGGCTGTAATAAGAGTGAGGGGAATAGTCAAAAAGCAGACGCAATAAATGGAAAGGGAAGACAGAAAGGGGAATGTCAATCATGTACAGGGGAGGTGCACTGGGCTTCTGCTGAATGGCAAGGAAATCAATGACAAAGAATGAGGAGCAGCCGGCGCGGAGCGCAGAACGCAAGACGAGCAGGAGAAAGACAGTCAGAATTTATGTGGGAGTAAAATAAGGAGAACGGTATGGACGGACGAGGGGGCAGAGGGGAGCGGCATGCCTGAGAGGGATTACTCGGGGCACCGGCTGCAACTGGAAATTACAGCGGCAGAAAGGGTCTGGGATGGCTGCTCACTGAAGCGACTGGATTGGCTGGTATTTCTGTCAGAAAAGTGCTGTGTCCAATAGCATGTGGCGAAATGGTGCAATGACAGATGCATCTATCACATAAGAGTGAAGCCTCCACTATCAGACCTAATGTCACACGGCCCACTTGTATCTGGGGTAAAGCACTCAAGTGTTGCACTGCTGTAATGAGCCACAATTGAAATGCTCCCCTCACAGGTGCGCAGACATTCTGTGAGTTTAGGAGTAGCAAAGAAAAATGCCCAAAGGTAATGTGAAAGGACCTTTGTAACTTTTATAGATCCATTGTGCCATATCAGCAGCAAGAAACCATCTGAAAAACAGTTTTTACCCCTCAATAGACATTACTCCAGGATGTATCAGTGTTATGGTTGTTCCACAAACCCACTAAGCAATGAGCTCGCATTCTGAATGACGAGCTCAGCTGATAGAAAAGCAACAATGGCAATAGCTTTTCCTTGCAATGAACTGGAAAAAGGGGCCGCCTTCAACACATTGTCTTGGTATTTCTCATCCTCTGGTGAAACAAGGCTAATTTAAAACATGCCTTGGGCAAAGATCTCCATCTAGACACAAATCGGTGGTGGAAGCCATATGGTGCACAAAAGGTTGGCGAAAGTTCAATATTTTGTCTCAGTATCTACGCTTAACAATGCATGATTGAGGTTTTTAACAAAGCATGTTGAGTTGTTCATATTTTATTTTTCCTATCCTGAACTTATCCGCAATAAATTATTTCACAACCAGCGTGAAAAACAGCAAAAATATTGCTTATAGGAATGCAAGAGTCCGACAGCTGCCACAGGGCACTCTAAGAATGGAACCCCTCACAGTCTCTATTCTTGTAAAACAGTGTGAATCCATCCCTTAACATAAACTTGTAGAATATCATTCCGATGATTAGGGCCATGCAGCACTACTCTCTGTTGATCTGCTGTTTTTGAGCATACACAGTTGAGCACCTGACATTACATCAAAACAATGCACTGATATAAAGAGGAGCCATCATTTTATTGTGATGTGCTTTGGAACATTTCACTGGAGATAAAGATTGAGACTTCATTCTCTGCCTCTGATTCAGACCACGGCTCATGTTGACCCTTTCATTTCATCATTAGATTAATGTGTTTGATTTGACCTTCAACACATTCTATTTCTGCAGTGAGAGGATGTATTTGTAAGACCTGTGTGCAATGTACCCACTCCAAATTATATCAGAACAGTCAAGGACAGACCGATGCTTTTTCTTTGTCCTTGTTGTGAATAAATGGAGTGATGTTTTGTTGATTGGTGAAACGAAGTTCAGAATAACAGAACTTCAAAGCCTACGATAGTCCGACAGCAGCTCCTGGAGCACTGACACCACGGATGCCCCCGCAGCCACTGTCCCCGTGAAACCGCTTTCACTTTCTGTCCGTCCAAACGTCTTCATCCTGTTTGCAGGAAACTTACTGTTGAGCATTTCATTGATATCTTCTGTTTTCCAGGGGAGTTCTTTGTGGCTCCAGTGAAAGAAAAGAAATGTTTGTTTATACGCTTACTTCTTTAGCTCACCACAAGTCCCTGCAGATGTGAGACAGGAAACCGGAAAAAGAAAATGTGGGACAACAGTTTCATAATTGGGTCTATTTGTAAATATTGCAGATGGTTAAACAGCATTCAGATTATAAAGTCAAAAGATTTCCATGTCATATTTAAAAATGGGGTTCGTCTGTGTGGAATATAAGAAGAAAATGACATAGCACATAGTTCCAGAGCTCATATCGGATCTAACGCTCCATTATTAACCAGCGGTGCTCGGAATTGCAGGAGCGCAGTGATAAAAACACAGTTGTATTCTCTCAGGCCCTCTGCAGACACATGCATATTACACACATCTATACTGAAGGGCCCACACTGACACACACACGTACACACCCACACACACGTACACACGCACACACAACCTCAGCCAGCCTTGAAATCCGTTAAGACTGAGGGATCTTGCAAAACAGCTCATCCATTCTGCGTTTGATCTATTCCCCATCTCCAGCCTGTAAAGTGCACACTGAGAAAAACAAAAGAGGAAAGGGGACTGCTGTACGTCTCCCAGAAACCAAACAAAACAGATTCTTTCAGGATAGCGGTGTGATCTGAGTCCCACTTCCATTTGTATGCTCCTCATAATCGAGCTAAATTTACATTTGGATAAATAACAATAGCGACTTGTTCATTATACGGATTATTCTTGGGAGAAATTGTACTCAATGTGTAATACAAGACGAGTACGGTCTAGAATACATTTACCCCCTATACTATCCATACTATCGCAAACATCACTTGTAAATTCTATCCGGACAATGGTTCCATGTGGAGAGCAATATGTCTTCAAAAAATATCTGTTCACTGTGGTGCTAAGCCTCTCCCAAGCATTGAAGGAGAAATTGGAGTTTTCACACATTCTAATTTCAGGTCTGCACTGCGCATACTGTACAAGGGACTGTGGCAAGATGACCCACTAAGATTAGGACTGCATTATTGCAACCCAGTCAGGTAATTTCACTTCTAATGCATTTCATCACTTTTTAATTCAAGCTAAGCAGTGTTGGGAGTAACTAGTTTACAAGAATAACTAGCTGGTGTAATATATTCATGTTGCAGTAAAGGCAGAGATCGACTGATGTGGGATTCTGAGGCGAATTTTGTTATAGTTTATGTGGGAGAATGCTATTGCACACTTTTTGAGGCTAATTTGGTCTATATGGCTATTGATGGGAATAGGTTTATTTTAAAGAACAGAAGAAGACAAAATCCTGAAACATAACCAGTACTTTTGATTCAGGTTCAGGAAGCATTGAGTATTCAGCAGTTTTTTTTTCTCTCTCTCTCTTTCTCTCTATGTATAACGAAAAAAGAAAGAGGCAGCAAATAGCCAAACTACTTCATCCTTGGTTTTAATTACTTTAAAGCCAACTCGTGTCTAAACAAACTAAAAATGCTGCAGCAGATCAGTGCAGAACAAAGAGCATCAGTAACAGCCAGAGATTAAAGCAACAGGAAGCAGAACATGAGCAGGGTAGAGCCGACATAATGAGCCAGCAAAAGGCTGTTTGATAGAAAAACTGATAGAGAATTCACACTATTAATTTGAGCTTCCTGGCTGATTATTCTGCGGTCAGATCCCCTGCTGCTGTAGTCAGCCAGAACTGAGGAATAAACACGAGCAGATCAGCAGAACTCAATGCATTAAAGCTACATCACCTGGCACACTGCATTATCATTCAACAAAGAGAACACAGGTATAACTAAGGAACAGGCTGAATGCCAGCACCATCTTATAAAGCAATGAATGTCGCTGATACTACATTGGAGAAAACTATTTCCACCAGGAATTTTGCCCCGACATCAGAGACTTGCTGCAATGTGCCAGTGAAGATTTTATTTAACAGTGAAATAATACAATTACACAGAAACCCAGAAAGGGGCCAACAAAATTCTTTCTACCCAGCCAGGAAATAAGCATTCTAGTCTGTTCTGCAACACTAAAAGTCAATATGTATTTACTTTTCTATCCACAAGGATTTAAAAATCACAAGCATTAAATTAATGTTTTATAGCAATTTGGCCTTAAGCCACATTTGTCTCAGTAGACTGAGACTGTGATGGAGATAAAAAGTCATTTATGGCTAAATCAATCAGTGCATCCAGCTAAAATACAATGGTTCATAATTTAAGACGACAAACGGCAATATCTGAGGTGAGACCCCAGACAGCAATAACGTGATACCATTTTACTTGTGATGAAAGAACTTTTAAAGGTCCCTCAAAGGCACCATTTCAACTAAAGAACAAGAGGAAAGTATACAGATAAATTAAATACAATCTATTTCAAAGCCAATTAAAATATAAAGACTGAGACTGGGACAATGCATTAAAATGTCAGTAGAAAATGTGTGTGGTTTGACTGTGTGCGTGTGTGTGTGTGTGTGTGTGTGTTTGTGTGTGAGGGAGTGATTTTTTTTGCATATTCATTAATCAAATTCATAAAGCAATTTTACCATCTATAGCCTAAATGGGAGTTAATATACTGCTATTTGTTTCTATTGAGCTTTATCATTATCCGAGAACTGATATGCTACTATTCGATAACGTGGCATAAAAGCTGAATTCTCACAATGCTTTTCACATATGTAAGGTTGGACAAGCTGTCTAATTATATTCCATTTAGCATTGAATCTTAGTAATTTAGATAGTTACAGTAATTTACATAATACAATTCAAGTTCATACAGATTATGCCATACAAACATATGAGCTCTACATCTGAGCAAAACACACACACAGCAAATAACTCAAAGACTGGACCAACTCATCCCTCTTCATCATCCCATCACACATCTCACCGCTGCTCTTACAAAACATCCAATTCCAAACATCCATCTTTGCACAGCAAAACAGTGGCCGCAAGGCAACCCCCCTGGACTCCCCAGCTCGGCCTCCACTGGCTTTGCCTCATCAGGCTCACCGCCACCATTCTGTCTCTTAAAAGCGGCCAGTCATTCACACACATCGGCAAACGCCTGGTTTGTGACAGAACGCAGCAAAAAGAATGCATCCAGCAGGATATCCTTCAGAGATGTAACAAGAAGTATTTTTGAGTCGGACTGAGAGCTTCTCCTTGCTGCACTTATGGCTGAAGGAGTTCGTTGTAGGCTTCGTGTTGGTTCCAGTGGAACTTTTAATGCTGCTCAAAATGTTAATTCTATGTTTGACAATTGTACATGTGGTTACTGGGCTTTGTTTGACTATTCTATGTAGGGATAACTCCAACATTCTTTAGGAAAATGTGGGTACATTTATAGCTATTCTCATATTCAGGTGCAGTGGGGACTGTCCGTGGTGCTGATGCGCTTTCTAGACACCATGTTATGTATATATATATATGTAGGATTGGGGAAACAAAAATGCTTGAGAGTTCTGAGAAAGTCCACAAAAATATGTACAGTGGTGTATACCATGCATTTGAACAAAAAACACCTCACTATACCCGGCAGATGTGTGATGCACAGATGTGCAAAAAAATGATCAAGGTTAATAACTTCAGGCCCTGTATGTATAAAAGTCCTTACTATATTACAAGAGCTTGGATTTGGCACACGACTTTACCCAAGATAATATCCTTCAAGAAAAGCTAAGCGTGGAGGTGGGGCTGCATGTGGTGCCCCTCATTCGCTTAACTGCCTCTACCTGCGCCTCGTTCATGCAGCCGAGTGGAGAAATTGAATTGGTACATCTGCATTGGCTGCGAAGGGGGCGCTCAGAGTAATAGGCTTCTCACAGGCGGCAAGGGGAAAAGGGGAAGAAAGCAGATTATTGTAATAAACACACGAGCCGCACTGACAGGAAATAAATAAATTGGCGCAGAAATGAGAGCAATCAAGTCACACTTTAACTGGAGGAAGTGGTGTGTAAATAACAGGTCCAATCATTTCATGCTAATTCAGTGAAACGCCCATGCAGAGTGGCCTACAGTGAGTGCGTACGCTAAGCCCTCTCAGATACTTTAACCACGACTAGCATCAGTCTAGTTTCCAGCTCTGAGCACTCTGACATGATAACATCTGCTGCCATATTATTAACGTAAGCTGAACATAAATGTTCCCATATAATGCATAATTTCCACGAACATGCTCGAACCGGTATCAAAGGGTCTTAAAGCTAATATTGATGCGGAAGACATGGGCACGTGGCAGGAAGACGCCATTAAAAAAATCAATATCCAAGGTTAAAGAACGCCTTTCCTAGCCAGAATCCTGTTTTCCACCTCGCTGAGCAAACGCTTTGACGTATATAAGTGGTTGTTAAGATTTAAGACGACCAAATTACATGAAAGGGAAGCATCATTAAACCACTGATAATGTTAATAACTGGAGTTCACTTTAGACATGTGATGAGGGTTTAATTTGAAATACATGTTTGACATTTAAAGCTGGAGCACCTAAATTTTAAAATATGTCAAATGAATGTTGTTTTAGCTGGCATACACTAGTTCCTCGCTTTCCAAACAGTTTGGTTCTATCACTGGTTTTCAAATGTATTTCACATCTTTAGATCAGATTTTTTAGCAAAGAGAGTCCCTCCCAGCCCTCACTCAGCCAATCAGCTCTCAGTGTGTAAACTGTTTTCTAATAAGATGACGACAGCATGTTACTTAAAGGGACGGTATGTCATTCTTTATTGCATCTACATCTTATATATGTTCCCAGATAGTTGCGTAACGCCAACTCATATTTTACCTTCTCTGAACAAAAGTTTAAAGTGAGGTTATTAACAATGAGCATTATGTCCATAATATGTATGTTTAAGATTTTAAAACAGATTTAACACAAAAAAGCACCACACACAAAAAGTATCAATGGTAGTTTGTCCAGTTTCTAGATAAACCCCAGCAGGTGGATTGCATCAAAAACCAGTGCTTAAAGTGATTGTCGGCAGTTTGTCAGAAAAAGGAAAGAGGTAAATGATTTGAAAAAAAACGACCCAACGACCCCCAATGATTATGGATATAGGTTCAGTATATAAATGATTATGGATATAGGTTCAGTATATAAATGATTATGGATATAGGTTCAGTATATAAATGATTATGGATATAGGTTCAGTATATACATGATTATGGATATAGGTTCAGTATATAAATGATTATGGATATAGGTTCAGTATATAAATGATTATGGATATAGGTTCAGTATATAAATGATTATGGATATAGGTTCAGTATATAAATGATTATGGATATAGGTTCAGTATATAAATGATTATGGATATAGGTTCAGTATATACATGATTATGGATATAGGTTCAGTATATAAATGATTATGGATATAGGTTCAGTTTATAAATGGGTAACTCAGCACGGATGTTCAGAATTCTTTGTTCAGTTTTCATGTAGTTTCAGAGCCTAATGGAGGCTTGATTTGGAGGCTCTATGAAAACAAACAACTGAGCATGAGCAGCTACGAGCATGAGCGCCGATGATTGACAGCCCTTGGCATCACTTGATTGGTTAGACTGGACGCCGGCATCGTGGATTCTGAGCTATAGCTAAGAGAAGGGAAGGCGGGACTTACCCGTAATATTAGAATTCATAAAATGACTTGTTTTAAATAAACATTTAAGGCAAGGAGGTCAATTTAATACAATTCTTATAATGTGTAATTCATTTAGAGTTTCAGACTATCACTTTAAGAGCTTCATGTGTCACAGACAGGAGGAATCTGGAAACAAAAGTTTTGTAACTGTACTGTCTGACTTTATTGCAGCACTGATGCATATTAGACTCATTATGACATGTATGAAACAAAAACACAGTTAGGAACTCATGTTGGTGTTTTTAGTATTACAAAAGAAACTGTGAATGATAACATGATAACTCAACTTGATATTGACTCTAGGAGGTGACGGCTCCAAATCAGTTCTTTGTATTCATCCTTCGTAGCCTTAATGCTGCCGCAAATGTAATCTAGGCTGATAAAAAGGAGTGCGTCTGGACACTCACTTTCTATTTCAGTAAATCTGCCCGGGATGCCTCGTGAATTTGCCTAGGGAGAGATTTCTATTACTTGGGGGACAGAAGAAAAACACATTTCCGGTGAAAAAGTCAAACGGGGAACCCTCGCTCGACAAACGGCGACTTGTTAAACCTGTTACGCCGTCATACTTTTCCAGCTCTCTGTTACATCTCAGGGTCAATATAAAGCGGACTTCCAAAGCTGACCCATCCATCTTGTGTGCTGAATATAGCAAAACACCTGTGAACTCGATAATGGAAACAATTTGCCTGGAGTCATGTCAAGGGGTGCCTTTGCCCTCTCTCACTCCCGAACAACGTGTCTCTCCATACGATCCACATAACCTTCCCTACTCTTTAGCCTCTTCCAACTTCCTCTTACCGCATCGACAAGCAATTCAATAGATCTCTGTTGTTATGGCGGCGCGTACAAACACAGGTACGTTTTTAACTCACTGCGATGATCAGTGGCGGCTGGTGGAATTTTCTACTGGGGGGGCTATGAATATGATGACTAGATATAAATGCACCACAGAATTTGACACAGTCTATTATTTTTGATAGGATGTGCCTATTCTTGTCAACCTCCTCATTGTGCTTTCTGATCCCTACCCTGTAGCTTTCATCCAGCTGGGATGAAATATTTATCTTCCCAAACATAGCTAATTTGAGGGCATTTTGCATGTGGATACCAGTCTGCTCATGCTTCTTTGCCTTTTCTAAAAAGTGCTTCAGATCAGTCATACCTGTCTTGATCCATGCTGGGTCAGATCCTGATGTTTGAAACAAGAGGCATGGAAAGCAAAATAAAGCATTAGCCTCGCTACATGCTGCTAGCCAAGATTTGGCGCTGAACCAGGTCCTGGAAAAAGTACGAGTGTACCGTCTCCCCCTGTCGCTGGACTGCTGACTAATGGTAATATTTGGCTGATCAGGTCCAAGCTCTTTAACCTCAACCTTCTCCTGGTATGATCTTCTCTCAAACGGTATTGTTTTGAGTGATCTAACTGAATTATTCTTTTTTTCGTTCTCCATGTTGCGTCTCTTTACGTTCGTCTCAAACTCCCACAGCTTGACCTGTCAATCACTGTAAACGGACGTCACAGACAGTGACAGTACAGGTCGCGGGCGATCCCGCCCCCTCAGGGCGCACTTCTCCTGCGCCCCCAAATCGTCTTATCTCTTGCATTGAAGAGGAGCTACTGCGCATGTACAACTTTTAACGAGAGTCCATAGACGGCTCAGGGCGCAATCTTTTGCGCCCTGAGGCGGAAATACGTCCTCAGTCCGACACAGACAACGCTGATGAGCTTAATCAATCCAACTCAGCATAAACGATAAAGTATTTCTTCCACATCTGAAATAAAACACACATACATTTCGAAATATTTTAATGTTATTATTTTTTTTAACGTTTTATTCAAGGTAACATGGCAAGTTGTGAGTGGTGGGGCGGCGCCCTAGCGCCCTCTATTGGCCGGCCGCCACTGGCGATGATTAAGTACCCCCATTAGAGAACTTAATTAGTGATTTTCCTCTCTCCAGGAAGTTGTTTACGGCGGCCTGGTCTCCTGCAAAGCCTGGGCATAAGCATGTGTGTAAGGGCGGCACTCCAAACTGCAACAATTACTCATTTTACAGCTTCTTTCCAATTAACAGGCATGCCACTGTCAGGGAAGGCTCTATGCAGCAGATAAGGCCAGCTCTGCGGAGGGGCTGTGGGGCTGTAGCAAGCATGTCAGTGTGATCGCTTGGCTCTTCTCTGTGTTTGCACTGGAAAAGGCTTGTGCTAAACATGCATGGATGGCAGCAGCAGCAGCAGCGTGGTGTCTGGCTGTGTGAAGAGCCAAGAAGCAGGCAGCGGATTCTGGCATAAGCTCTTGCAGTGGTCAAAACGGGCTGCCCAACACACTCTTGGAACGAAGAACAAAACTATGAAAGCCGCAGTCACACAGGGAGATCTGCTGCTTAACATTTGAAAGACGCGTCGTAAAGACTGAGAAAGAAGTGGAAAAAGAATAGGCTTATGCGTAGTCAGACAACAGATGAGAAACCCGACTACATCTGTGCTACTTACAAGAAGCAGGTTGACATCCACCAGCCATTTTTATGAAACCGAAATGACAAATTTTTACAGCGCACCCCTGATGTTTGGACCATCTGGAGAATATCATCTGAAATGCCTTCTACATATGCAAACAGCACTGAAGCCGGTTTATATGAGTCTTCATAGTGCTCATTACCCGACTGGTAAAAGCACAAAATGGCGAACGATTGAAAAGATTAGAAGCAATATTCTCGAAATAATTGAATAAGAAATAGGCGCTCGTACTTTGTTACTTCTAGCACAAGGTGTGGCAACGGCTTAAAATAGAGGCAGAAGCAAAGTTGAGAACTGCAGCTACTATTTGATATGCTCAAATATTCCATCTCAGTTTACACCTTGATATTTTTGACTTGCACCGTGTCCTACTTTTCTCGAGCACACCCTTTCTGTCTCATTTAGCTCTCTTTGCCGCGCAGTTCTTCGGTGGCCCGTTGTCGGTCACAGATGCCAGTGGTGTAGTGGCCAGAGCAAAGATGTGTCCATGCCAGCATCTTACACCATCATGATTGGCCTACCTGACTGCCAGCTCAGGAGCAGCTGGCACAAACCACCGTGTCTGCCAAAACTCAACAAATAAAGATGATTGCGTAATTCGGACGCATTATACCCAGCATTATGGTGGGCCAACAAAAGTACCATCTGTAGGTATTGAAAAGCGTTCCAACCAGTTGGTTTATTCAACAAATTTATCATAATTACCTGGAGAGCCTTATGAACTAAAATATAAAGGAGCTCTCATGGCATATTAATTTTCTAATGGATCGCAAAAGTCTGTCTCTGGACAAACTTTGCAGACATTGTCACAAGTTAGATTCTCATGTTCCTCAGTGCAACAGATTGATCAGTTAAACACGGAATGATTCTAAAAATTGTAATTTGTTAGAGGGAACGTTTTTGGGGTTGAGCTGTAAAGAGGCAGGAGAATTCAAATAACAATCAAAAGTATGCAAGATTGTCAGATATGTGCGAACTGTAATGTGTGAGTGCGGCTGCCAGAGAAATTCAATTTGTGACGGTGATTTGCAACAGAGTGTTAGAGCCCCAGGGAGCTGATGGTCACACATTTTGAGGCAATCTTCAGCCCCATATACAGGCTGAGTGCAGGAGGCCATGAGTGCCACCAGGACAAAAAAATATGAGAGCCCGGGACAGGGGATGCAGTAGGGGCGGCTGTGTACATCATGCTTCATTGCTCGCTGTCTCAGTGAGTTTAAAATGACATTATAATCCTTTTCTTTTACAGGTTGCATATCTAAATGATTTAATGATATTCACACACAGGTCAGATTTAATGTGGGTGTTGGTTATACGAATGCTCGCTTGAATAGCCTGAGAGAGTGCGTGGGCAGGGAGCCACCTTTATCTTCTCTGCCAAGCCATTGACACATCCGGGTTCTGTCAGGATAAAGCTGCCCCACCCGCTGGTCACGGGGGAGGTGTCACAAACAAACAACCGTCCAGCCTATACCTCTGTCTCACACCATGCCTCTCACTATTACGATAACAAGTAGAGCAACTAGGACCTAATCTTATTTTGTTGGTATATTGTGGTCTTTTTTTGTGTTAAATAAAACTCATTTTCACAGAGAGTTTCACCCTTAGCGGTTACTATCAATAATTATCATGCACAAAGATATTCGCGGAAAAATTGCCGAGACCGGAAGTGACGTACACGTAGGGGTCTATGGGCTTTGTTGATATGCATTTATAAGCCATAACGTTGTATACGGACGTTTAAACAGATATTTGTTATTCAGTGATGGACAGTACAAGTCAAGGGCTTTTATTTATGAGCCCTTGCGTACTTGTTATGACAGTAATTCTGATTTTGAGGACTCGGTTCAGATGAGGAGCAATCTGCAAGAAATGAACATTTGCGGACATTAGGACCGTTTCCACGGGCTGGAGTCATGAATCTATGGTCCGACCGGGTCCGACCGGGTCCGAACCGTCTCGACCCAGTTTGCGGATGCGGTCATTTTGAGCTTGAGTGGAGTGAGTAGCGAAGGTAGCGCTAGGGAAGAAGGAGTACATCAGGGACATCGTAGTGCAGAGTAAAGTTAAGAAGCGTAAACGTGACTACCGTAAAATGAAAGATCCCAGCCGTAAAAGTGACAGAACTGAAAAGTCTGGAGGTGGTTTGACAAGATGGATTAACGTTATTTTTACGGACATCAGCTAACAAGCAAACATCAGCTAACACGCCAATACCCGCAACACGAGAGAGAAGCCTCAACTCTATGTCCCAGCTCCAGATGTTGAGTTTGAGAGAAATGGTGAGTGTCTTCAATCAAATGCAAACATATATCAGCGTTTCCCACACATAGGCGAATCTGTGGCGCACCGCCACGGATTCGAAACCGACTGCCACAGATTGCGTTTTTTTTTCTTCTATTATTTAAATATTTAACACTATTTAAAACACGCAGCGTGTTCGTTCCGCTGCATGTTTTTTTCCCTGGTCTCCACATGTCTCTCTGTCACCCGTGCGTCTCTCTCACTGCTCACACGCACACGCTCACACACACGGCCCCTTCCCTACCTGCACACCGCGTCTGTCTCCCCGAAAATGTCATCCTTGGAAACGTGGCCTATTTGGTGCAGAGAAGACCCCTAGCAAACACCCAATTCCGCCTTTCTTAGAAAGTTAATTAGAGTCGCAAGTTTGGGGTAAAATGTAGTTGGGTTGTCAGCAATGTTCCCTAAGCTGCGCGCGTGCGCAAAAGCGCCCGACACAGAAGTCTGAAGCTGCGTTTGATAAAGAACACGGCTCGGACCAACAGCACCCTGCACACCGTGAACTCGCTCACTCGGTCTTGCCGCGGACAACTCACGCGCACAAACTTATGTAGGGAAGACCAGGTCTGGTCAGACCAGCGTCCCCTTCAGTTCAGCACAAAGTTGCCTATTGCTGAGTAAAGTTTTTGTGGCAATATGACAATTATTATCTTAGATAATTATTGGTCCATGTGTTTTATTTTATAAGGCCATATAATAATGCATTGGTTTGATATAGCGCTTTTCTGGACACTCAAAGACACTGTACATGTCATTATTCATTCACTCCAAACACGGTGGTGATAAACTATCACTGTAGCCACAGCTGCCCTGGGGCACACCGACAGAAGCGAGGCAACCAGTATGCGCCATCGGCTCCTCCGACCACCACCAACCATTCACACACACACCAGACTCATTCTAGGCAATGGGGGTGAAGTGTCTTGCCTAAGGACACAACGACGGTTTGGCACTTTACACCCGCAGCCGCCCCACTGTGGCACCTGCTGTTCCCAGAGGTTAAGTGTCTTGCCAAGGACACAACGACAGCAGACAGTGGGAGTCGATGGTGAAGGTCGGGCTCGAACCCACGACCCTCTGGCTCAAAGGCCAATGTTCTACCAAGCTACTGTCACATATGACAATAAAACCATGTATACTATGTATAAATCTATTTAGTCCACTTTGAATATTTTGTGTTTTTAGTGAAATTCACCACATATATTCCGCAATCTACTTAAATTCACCATCTATAAAAGACTCATTTGAATAATGATCAAGTGAATATTGAACCGAATCATAGTTGGTTGAAGCTGGAGTATCTTAAATAAATGAGATCAGCAGGTGTATACAGGAGGTGTATCCAGGAGGTGTATCCAAATGTGAATGGTTTTCAACAGAGATCTCTCGCTCACGTGCCGCTCTGGGGGTTGTGTTTTTGCCCTGACCCATGAAAAATTAGAGGGGACATTGGTTGTCAGGTCAAAACACTATATGTAGCAGCTTTGAATCAAATAAACGTATTGTAGATAATGTTATGTAGTTTTTTACTCGTACACTGAATGTTTGCTGCTTCAATCCAGATCCAATCCACACATTGATTCCAATCCTGTGGGAAACACTGTATATGGTCTTATTCTGAACGTGTGTCTGTGGTTCTAAAGTCTAAAACATGATGGTATGTGTCATATCTATATCTTTTACTAAACGTAGTTAGAGTGAAACATGGATTCATGGTTCAATGACAGTTGTGTTTTCTGCTGAATACTGGGTTGAAACTCGTAAAACTGGTTTTAGTTGGAGCTCGATAGGACTAATTTCATGGACCTGGCGCTGGTGTCTTCTCTCAGTTGGTTTGGACCTCTGCCTTCTCTGAATCAGTCAAAGATCGTAGGGACTGCTGTTTACACTGTGAGACTAATAAAGGTTTATCTTACACTCTTCTTTTGGTAACTTTCATTGCTGCATCCCGGGGCCGTACAAAATACACCTATTTTAAGGTTTATTTGTGTCAAAGCGGCAGCAGGAGCAATGCCATAAACAGTGAGACCGGAGCTGCGACCCCTACAAGTACGTCATCATTTTTCTGGCCAATCAGAGGCGTTGATATTAAACATTTGTTTTACTGATTTATTACTTATCTATAACATGAAAACACATGGAAAAGGTGGGAAATACATGTTTTTAATGTGTTTTATCAGTTTTAAACAACATTAGTGCCCTTTTAAAGTACTTCTGCTTGAAATCATCACTTTGCATTAGGACCGGCTGGGTGCCAGGATGAAGAGGGGACATGGACACACAGACAAGGTTAATAAAGGCAGATGGCTGCTGTCTGGCTCCTTCATGTCTAGTTCAGCCAGTCATTCTATTGGCAGCGATCACAAACATGGTCAAGTGTTTGTGAAGTACAGTAGGTCAGTGAAGGATGTAAAAGGTGAAATGCTGCTTTCATTGTAAATGTAGAACATACATGAAAGACATGATAAATGCCAATGACAAAGTATGAACTTCTTGATACGACCACAAACATCAATATATTCACATTCATAGGATGGTGTGAGTTAGAGGGAATATTCAGACTCTGTTTTTGCAGAGAGTTCCAACTTCTACCAACCTAACTTCCAGACATGACTTTTGAGATGTTTTGTGTGAGGTGCGATAGAGAGTGCGTTTGATGATCAAACATGTTCTCTAGATGTTTAACATGTAAAAAGGTAAAGGTGCCTCCTATCACATGACTTTCCCTTTAAAAGTCTCAGCTAATATGGCCACACTTTCATTTATCCCTGAAGAAGACCTTGTGTCAATAAAGGACTTTTATTTCACAAGGTAACGAGCCTCGGACAGCAATTTTTGACTGTGCATCGACTGCTTCACTGTGTTTTTAAAACTGCAAGTCATCTCACCTGTTTTCATAGTATCTTTATCTTATGAAAATAAAGAAACATACTGTGTAAAACGTACTTATTATTATTTTTTTTTTTTACACACACAGATCTAGTTACGCACACAAAATCTTTTTGCGCACATACAAATCTATTTACACGCGCACAAATATTTTTTCTACACACACAAATCTGTATACGCACGCACAGATTTTTATAACGCACACACAAACTGGTTACGCACACACAAATCTTTTTACGCACACACAAATCTGGTTACGCACACACATATCTTTTTACGCATGCACAAATATTATTGAAACAATAATAGCTCCATACAAAAAGGGCACGAGGCCAGTGCTGAAATCCCTGAAAACATTATCAACTACATAAAAGCTAATACTGCGAGTACACAGTACTCAGTGCTCAAACGCCTGGTGTTGGGCTGCTGTTATTCGAATCTACAAACTCTAGCTTTTAACGTTCCTGTATCTGATTTTCTGTAAAATTGTCAAAATCCATTTGAATATATTTTCTGCAGCACTCTCCGCTAATTCACCACTTTCTCATCTATCCCTCATGTTCTCAGAGCTGCACTGGGACCCATCTCCAGATACTGATGCTCAGCTTGGTCAGGACTACAGGAGCTGGAGGATTTTACCTGGTGCATCAAGGAAACCTATCCAAACATGAGGAGAACATGCAAACCCCATACCAAATGCAAATGAATACAATTGAACCCACCTTCTTGCTGTGACCCATGAGTGTCGCCAATTACTGCATTGAGTTACACTTTTTGGACAACCACAAAACTGCAGCGGAGTTGGATCGTCAAGTTTAGAGAGTTTCATTATATCCCACTTACACTGCACACAGTCTGTCTCTTGACATCACCTGGGGCAGGTGCATAATGCCTGACTATAGAATCCTGGATAAAATGTTGCAAAGTATTTACTGCTTGTCGCTTTTCCATCAAATGGTTTCCACTAAGCTTTGCTGTCTGTTCTTGAGGCTCCCCGCCGCAGCCTGTGAGACGAGAGCAGCAGTGATTGGTGGGAATCAATATGAGCCATAAATACCACACCGCGATATTTCAGAAACAGGTACATTCTAATAAACTGTGAAGCACTTAACTGTGGACAAATGTAACATTATTGTCCACTATAAACTAATGACAGCTAATGGCATGGAGCACAATCACACGTCTCCATTAAAGCAGTACTTTCACATACAGGAATTATCATTGAGCTGAACCACTTATGCATCTAGAACTGAAAAGCAGTTGGTATGGCTCCCCGCTGCATGCTCACCGCAATATAACTGCGATAAAAAGCATGTACCAGGACCATTGTCGAGCACTTTATTGGTCAATTACAACAGTATGAAACGGGGAAACTGCACTGGCCAGTGGTCATTCTGAGCTGTTTTCAATTTCTACAATTGAACACATGGATCTGCTTTGGCCGCTCTCACCTGCTTCAGGCCGTCCTTGGTGTTCTGCATGATCCTCAGGGCGTAGTTGGACCGCTGGCCTTTACTGTTGAATTCAATATGTCCTGTCAGACCTTCTAGTTCTACCTATTCAACACACAAACAACAGTACGTGACTTTTCGTAGGTGTATCTAAAACCACACTATAAAACATTCTTTTCTGAATTGTTTAGGTTGAATGAGATGTTTTGGGCAATTATAGTCAAACAAGGGGAATCTTCTTTATGAGTGCGGTTTGAGGAGACACAAACTTGCACACAATAACAATACATGTTTTATACTTTTTGAGCCATAAAAACAAGAGATAGCAAAACAGTTATGCTCTTTAAATTAGATAGTATTATAGATGGACAAAGATAGTATTATAATCTTAATGATCAGACTATTTTGTTTTTTATCACAGACATTATAACTGACAAAGAGGTATACTGCTACCAAAGATGTGTCTCATTCAAGCATCTGGATAGATCCATTACTTACAGACGTTTTTCCCTATTAGGAAAGCATTTTAGGTACTGACAGCTCATCTTTATCACCCGTCTCTTTTGTTCTGAAGTAATAGATAGAATAAGATAGACCGACCGTTTAGATAAGGAGTGCGCATCTATCTTGGATGAAACCTCTGGCGTTATTGTTGCAAATGTATATAGCTTGACAAGTCCTATGTGTAATGTAAATAGTCATGGATTCAAAACATACCATTGGAGTTTGCAGTAATATAGAGATATTATCTAGTGACGTCCCACAGTGATGACCTTACCATCCTCAGGTAATTCATGAGGCTGGTCCCGTGCTCCCAAATCTTGGAGGATTTGCAGGAAAGCTGAGTAGCACCAACATTTTGGCTCCGGTTCAACTCCTGGACTGCCGCCACCACAGCGTACACTGCATCAAAGAGCAGTGCCGAGGAGAGCTGCGGAGTAAGGAGAGAGAAATACATTATGCGTGCACCCAAATCTGAAAGTGTAACATGCCCGTGGTCTGCGGTCAGTGAGGGGTTAACCTGTCCCTAGAGAAGTGCAGGGATTATTCGATTAGATCATTAGAAAGATTGATCTGCTGATGGCGATAAAGTCCATGTCTCCTCTTTAGGTGTGTGCTCGGACTCTGTCCTAGAGTGGAAAGTCTCAATAAAGACTTTCCACTCTACATGAGACTTTATCATAAATAAAATCACTCTCAATAAAGCTGGCACACCCAGATCATCCCAATTACAGCTGCCCCCACAGCCAGGGCCCGAGTCAAGGGGAGAGGCAGCTATTCCCTCTCATCTTCCTTCTACAAATAGCGCCACCTTCACTACCACCACAGTCTGTTATGTACACTTGATTAAAATGCATGATGCTCCACATTAGAAGCTGGTCAGTCAAAGATCCACTGCAGGAGGGGAACAGAGGAAGTACAGAGGAGATGGAGGATGTGTGGTATGTACACAGGGCTCAGTGTGGTGCTGGTGAGTCCGTTTTGGAAGGCAGCACAATAGGCCATTATGATGCATCGCTTTGATGTATTACAGCTCAGTATTAAAGAGAGAACATTAGGAGCAATGTGCTGTACACAAACAGGCTGTGAAATCATGTTCGACTGTGATGGATGCACTTCAGGTGCACTACAAAGAGATAATGGCTCAGTCCTGTGGAAGTAATGTCTGGTGATTAAACTGGTGTTTAAAAGTAAATGAACAAAATCTGACAAATCATGTATCATTACCCATCTCTAATTGAAGAGAGAGCCTTTTCTTAACTAACATATCGCTGTCATGCCAGGTGTTAAGGGCCCTGGCACATTTTCAGGCTCTGTGTCTGCAGTGCATGAGTTGTGTCATTTCACTATTTTATTTATTATGTTTGATTATTTTTACAAACAAAATAATCAATGGGTGAAATAGGGTCAGGCTTTTACCCTTTTCAATCACTATAGCGTTGAAAGATTGATGCTTCACATAACGCCACAAGAAGAAATATAATGAATGAACTTTTGTGTTAGAGAGCTTTTATGGCTTTATTCAATATTGATGAAACATGAACAGCTTGAGGAAAACTCAGCTCATAAATAATAGACAATACATGACAGTTCTGAACCAAGTGTTGTTGCTGTAAGTCTGAAGTCAATGTTTTAATACACGTGCAGTGATGGGGCGCCACTGTGAATTAGTCTGAGCTTGATGTCTCTATTTCAGGCTTGTTTAAAAATAAGATCACTCTAAGACCTTCAGAACTCCTCCAGACTCCTGTCGTGCAGCTATTGATTTTAGTGTTTCAGATATGGACAATGATTATATTTAAAGGCATGTCTTACAAAGTAGTGCTCAGAAATAATCCCTTCTAGATACAAACTGAAGCCAAGTAGGTAGTGCTTGATATTTAGCGCCGTCTCTGATGCGAGTCCAGAAGTGTGCGATGGCTGAACATGGAGAAGGTCACTTATTCATGCAGATCCTGTATGTACAAGTCCCGCAGCCACACCTCCCCCAGACCTAATTACTGTAGATGAAACGACCGAGTATTATCTATGTGCATGTCTAAATGAGTTCATCACATTCTTGCTCTGCCATCATCAGCCTTTATTCTCCCAACGTATGAGTTAATTAGGCAGAAGACTTAATTGCCACAGGCTCAGTAAAAGCACAATGACCTGATGTTGCAGTGTACACACTTTTCTGTTATCTTCAACTGTTCCCGACCTCTTGGTTACTAACATTATTCAAACAGGACAATTTGGTTGTTTATTTTGAGCTTAATTAATGAAGAAGGAAGAGAACAAAATGCTTTTCATACTATTGATAGCCGATACAAATAGTCCACTTTGTGTGTTCCCAGATGTCTCAGAATTTCTGTATTCATCCGATCGTCATTCAAGATGAAGCCGAGTGCATTAGAAATACAGTGCCTTGCGAAAGTATTCGGCCCCCTTGAACATTTCAACATTTCGCCACATTTCAGGTTTCAAACATAAAGATATAATAATTAATTTTTTTGTCAAGAATCAACAACAAGTGGGACACAATCCTGAAGTGGAACAACATTTATTGGATTATTTAAACTTTTTTAACAAATAAAAAACTGAAAAGTGGGGCGAGCAATATTATTCGGCCCCCTTGCGCTAATACTTTGTAGCGCCACCTTTTGCTGCAATTACAGCTGAGAGTCGCTTGGGGTATGTCTATCAGTTTTGCAAATCGAGAGACTGGAATTCTTTCCCATTCTTCCTTGCAAAACAGCTCGAGCTCAGTGAGGTTGGATGGAGAGCGTTTGTGAACAGCGGTCTTCAGCTCTTTCCACAGATTCTCGATTGGATTCAGGTCTGGACTTTGACTTGGCCATTCTAACACCTGGATACGTCTATTTGTGAACCATTATATTGTAGATTTGGCTTTATGTTTTGGATCATTGTCCTGTTGGAAGATAAATCTCCGTCCCAGTCTCAGGTCTTTTGCAGACTCCAACAGGTTTTCTTCCAGAATGGTCCTTTGGCTCCATCCATCTTCCCATCAATTTTAGCCATCTTCCCTGTCCCTGCTGAAGAAAAGCAGGCGCAAACCATGATGCTGCCACCACCATGTTTGACAGTGGGGATGGTGTGTTCAGGGTGATGAGCTGTGTTGCTTTTACGCCAAACATATCGTTTTGCATTGTGGCCAAAAAGTTCGATTTTGGTTTCATCTGACCAGAGCACCTTCTTCCACATGTTTAGTGTGTCTCCCAGGTGGCTTGTGGCAAACTTTAAACGAGACCTTTTATGGATATCTTTGAGAAATGCACTCTCGCCTCTCAGCAAGAAGGTCCTGGGTTCGAATCCCGGTCGGACCAGGGCCTTTCTGAGTGGAGTTTGCATGTTCTCCCTGTGTCGTAGTGCGTAGGTTTCCTCCGGGTACTCCGGTTTCCCCTACCACTAAAAATATGTCCAATAGTTCTGGCATGCGCCTCCTGTACTGGCGACCCTGCTCCCATCTCTGTGTTGAGTGAGAGACAAATGCCCAAAAAAATTAACAATTGTAAACCGCTTTGAGACTCAGATCTACAGTGAAAAGGCGGTATATAAATAAAGATTACTTCTTCTTGCCACTCTTCCATAAAGGCCAGATTTGTGCAGTGCACGACTGATTGTTGTTCTATGGACAGACTCTCCCACCTCAGCTGTAGTTATCTGCAGTTCATCCAGAGTGATCATGGGCCTCTTGGCGGCATCTCTGATCAGTCTTCTCCTTGTTTGAGATGAAAGTTTGGAGGGACGGCCGGGTCTTGGTAGATTTGCAGTGGTCTGATACTCCTTCCATTTCAATATAATTGCTTACACAGTGCTCCTTGAGATGTTTAAAGCTTGGGAAATCTTTTTGTATCCAAATCCGGCTTTAAACTTCTCCACAACAGTATCTCGGACCTGCCTGGTGTGTTCCTTTGTCTTCATGGTTCTCTCTGCGCTTTAAACAGAACCCTGAGACTATCAAAGAGCAGGTGCATTTATACGGAGACTTGATTACACACAGGTGCATTCTATTTATCATCATCAGTCATTTAGGACAACATTGGATCATTCAAAGATCCTCACTGAACTTCTGGAGTGAGTTTGCTGCACTGAATGTAAAGGGGCCGAATAATATTGCACGCCCCACTTTTCAGTTTTTTATTTGTTAAAAAAGTTTAAATTATCCAATACATTTCGTTCCACTTCACGATTGTGTCCCACTTGTTGTTGATTCATGACAAAAAATTAAAATTTTATATCTTTATGTTTGAAGCCTGAAATGTGGCGAAATGTAGAAAGGTTCAAGGGGGCCGAATACTTTCGCAAGGCACTGTAAATACATTTTGAATGAGCCCACTAAAGACAACATGTTAAGACGAGTACTGTGTTTATGTTTGTAGAGAAAGATTTTGTGTCTTGTGACAAACTACAAATGCCTCATATATTGATTTAAAATGTAAAATGCTTCACTTTTGGACTATATGAGCTAAAACGCTCCACCGTTCTAACGATAATTATTTCTTAATAGCAGATGTTTCTGAAACTAATAATAACAGCGGCCAATGGCAACACAATTTGTGCTTGTAATCCATGTGTCACTCCTCAAGTAGTCCGGCCACTTTGTCAACAAGCTATATTTACGCTAGCGCTTTCTATATTCAGAAGGGCCTCACTACGTTTGAAGAGAGAAGCTGGAGAAATCACTCCTGAGGTTAATGGGAGTCCGACTTTCATCTTACCCAGAGAAACACCACCATTCCTCATCTCCAACTGCACCTTCAACAGGAAGGTCCCGTTTAATATCAGTAAGTAACTAGCCTACCTGTTAGTGGCCTAGCCACGCTAGTGTAGCCACACTGCCTGGCAACGGCAAAACCTTTAGGAACTACTTTATTTACAGTCATTAGATAAACATTTCGGTATTCATAAAAGTGGACTGAAGTTTATTTTTTGTGTTCAGTTGGCAGATAGCTATATAATAATCTGAATAATGTATAGAAGTCAAGTCATTATCGGAAGAAAATTAGTACCTCCAAGGGTTCTCCCTTTCTGTACTTATTTTCCGATAATGACCTGCGTTCTATACATTATTCATTACTTACTGTACACAAATGATATATTTGTCATATTTGTTCAGTATTTTATAATGAATTGACATGTTTACAAGTTACTCTACTATGTATTTGTTTTTGCGTTTTCTGTATTGATGCCCCACCTATTCGCAAATGCAGCTTCCTGGGAGTTCCTTCTTACAAAGCACTTGACAAATTATAGTAATATAAATATATATAGAAATAGTGAAGTGTATAACATTTTGAATGTTTTGTAAATAAAGACAAATGATCAAATTACACTATATTCACATTTATCAGATATGAGGGCAATGTGAACCACAACATTCCTCGAGAACCAAATGTCCATCCATCCATCCATTTTCTTCCCCTTAATCCATTTCTGGGTCAGGGAGGTGGCCAGAGATGCCACCCAGTCCACAGAGCACCAGCCCCTCACTGATCCTCCTGCAGGTGGTGAGTCCACAGGAGCTGAGATCTTTCTCAGCAGAACCAAATGTATCAAAAACAATACATTTTGATGCTAAAGATTCAGAGACAAGTTTTAATTGTATACGTGCTTTGGTCTTGTTTCTGTGATGAGATATTTAGGTTTTCCTCTACGTTGCCGTCTGCTTCCATCTCTCTGACACATGCAGCGTGGGAGGGACAAAGCGAGACACAACTCCCAGCACTTTATTTATTTAGACTGAATCAAATGCATAACAAGTGCCCCACGGATGATGTTATGCAGGGTTCACAGGTCCTGACCCGCACAACCCATTCTAATAATCAGTGTCAGAAGCAGCACACACTTCAGCGCCTCACCTGTGTCTGGAGTCAGATTTTGCCCTTTTGTTGAATTATTCTTGTAATATTTGGTCAAGGAAATTATGGCTCACCTTGATGGCTGGCACGTGCCTATAATGTTAAAATTAAGAGATTCTCGTCCCACGGTGGGTACATTTCTGTGTTGCATCACCAGTTACAGAACAGACATGATGTGCACACAGCACGAGAACAATAAGTAAAAAGTTATGAATTATGTGGTGTATGTATAGATCTATATACAGTGCCTTGCGAAAGTATGAACCTTTCAACATTTCGCCACATTTCAGGCTTCAAACATAAAGATATAACATTTTAATTTTTTGTCATGAATCAACAACAAGTGGGACACAATCGTGAAGTGGAATGAAATTTATTGGATAATTCAAACTTTTTTAACAAATAAAAAACTGAAAAGTGGGGCGTGCAATATTGTTCGGCCCCTTTACTTTCAGTGCAGCAAACTCACTCCAGAAGTTCAGTGAGGATCTTTGAATGATCCAATATTTTTGATAGTCTCAGGGTTCTGTTTAAAGCGCAGAGAGAACCATGAAGACAAAGGAACACACCAGGCAGGTCCGAGATACTGTTTTGGAGAAGTTTAAAGCCGGATTAGGATACAAAAAGATTTCCCAAGCTTTAAACATCTCAAGGAGCACTGTGGAAGCAATTATATTGAAATGGAAGGAGTATCAGACCACAAATCTACCAAGACCCGGCCGTCCCTCCAAACTTTCATCTCAAACAAGGAGAAGACTGATCAGAGATGCAGTCAAGAGGCCCATGATCACTCTGGATGAACTGCAGATAACTACAGCTGAGGTGGGAGAGTCTGTCCATAGAACAACAATCAGTCGTGCACTGCACAAATCTGGCCTTTACGGAAGAGTGGCAAGAAGAAAGCCATTTCTCAAAGATATCCATAAAAAATCTTGTTTAAAGTTTGCCACAAGCCACCTGGGAGACCCACCAAACATGTGGAAGAAGGTGCTCTGGTCAGATGAAACCAAAATCGAACTTTTTGGCCACAATGCAAAACGATATGTTTGGCGTAAAAGCAACACAGCTCATCACCCTGAACACACCATCCCCACTGTCAAACATGGTGGTGGCAGCATCATGCTTTGGGCCTGCTTTTCTTCAGCAGGGACAGGGAAGATGGCTAAAATTGATGGGAAGATGGATGGAGCCAAATACAGGACCATTCTGGAAGAAAACCTGTTGGAGTCTGCAAAAGACCTGAGACTGGGACGGAGATTTATCTTCCAACAGGACAATGATCCAAAACATAAAGCCAAATCTACAATGGAATGGTTCAAAAATAGACGTATCCAGGTGTTAGAATGGCCAAGTCAAAGTCCAGACCTGAATCCAATCGAGAATCTGTGGAAAGAGCTGAAGACTGCTGTTCACAAACGCTCTCCTTCCAACCTCACTGAGCTCGAGCGTTTTTGCAAGGAAGAATGGGAAAGAATTCCAGTCTCTCGATGTGCAAAACTGATAGAGACATACCCCAAGCGACTTGCAGCTGTAATTGCAGCAAAAGGTGGCGCATCAAAGTATTAGCGCAATGGGGCCGAATAATATTGCACGCCCCACTTTTCAGTTTTTTATTTGTCAAAAAAGTTTAAATTATACAATAAATGTTGTTCCACTTCACGATTGTGTCCCACTTGTTGTTGATTCTTGACAAAAAATTTAATTTTTATATCTTTATGTTTGAAGCCTGAAATGTGGCGAAATGTTGAAATGTTCAAGGGGGCCGAAAACTTTCGCAAGGCACTGTATGTTACAACAATGAGGGTATGGGACAATAACGATTATAATGATAATAGTATTGACCTAATATGAATAATAATAGCCCTAATAACCATCACAACCATTAAATGGAATTCCATGAAGTCTTGCCAGAAGCCAAATCGTTTAAAAAAAATAGTTTGACAGTGATGATCTTTAATTCAGTCCTCAAAAAGTGTCGTCTACACATTTACTTTCACATAATACCACATTCACAGATGTTAAATGTAATGTATCTTAAAGTAGCAATATGTAAGATTTTTATGTCAAGTCGTCATTAAATGGCCCTGATCTGTCAAAAGGCAATAATAAACCGAAATCTTTTTATTGCTTTTATTTCGATGCCCCGCCCTCCACCATTTTACTAATCAGAAAGTCCGTGATCTGGGTTGCCAGAACTCACCGTGTCGAGCTAATCTCTCTGGTAAAGTAACATGTGGCCGCAGAACTGAAAAAGGTCTTGTCATGATTCTCAAATCAATAATGACAAAACAAGGAATACAACAAGGATTTCTATATTTGTGAAAAAGGTGTTGTTTATAGTTTTGCTGTAGACAAAACTCTTGTACAGCTATTATGGTCCCAGCTGGATTCGTCTGCATATCTGGCAACCTGAGTCAGGGAGAGTGGGAGAGGCTGCAGTACCACTTTTGACCAGATTTTTACATTTTGCTCCTTTAAGTGAATGATGACTGATAATCTCAGATTATAATATATTTTCAAAAATCTAAACTCAGAATCCAATTCCGTAGTGTGAGTATAGCCTATAGTCGAACTGTCAGTTGATAAGATGAAATACTGTAGATCAGCCATTCCCAAACTCAGTAACACCGAGGCCCCCTTAAAAATCTGACGGGTCTGCGTGGCCCCCCAAAATAATAACCAAGAAGACAACATTAAGAATAGGCTCTTCTGGTTATTTTATTTTGGGGAAATAGCCTCTGCTACGAACATTGTAATACAAAAATGATTACAGTGGATTATTCAAGTCAAATAATGAACACAAATATTTTAATATTACAAACAAAACATTATAAATTTAACATTAAATAATTATATTATTTTTTTATTTTTTTTATGACCTCCCGCGGCCCCCCTGCAGTACCCTCGCGGCCCACCAGGGGGCCGCGGACCCCACTTTGGGAGACACTGCTGTAGATAAAGAAAATATATTGAGAGGAAAGAGTGGATTCCATGTTTGGGACATCAGTGAAATGGTGAATAGGGCCTGAACATCTATAATAAAATTACATTCAGTAATATGTGCTTCTATTTTAAAGTGACATTTCCGGGCAAAAGTATTGGGGTGCTCAACTTTGAGAGCATTTATTGCTGTGTGCAAATTGCACCGTAAATTTTATTTCAATAAAACAGCAATCATGTTCAACCGTGCAGTGCCCAGAGAGTTTGAGCTGGATTTTTACGATATCAAACAGTGAGTGAGATCAATTATAATATTATTACAACTCCAGATCTCTTGATTTTGTATCCTTTCAAAGCCAAACCTCCAACATTAATGGTTGTCGGATACTGGTTAGAACATGCTAAGCAGGCGATATACCAAAAGGAACCATACATGTTGTAGAAGTCATTTTTCTTTGTATGTTGTTTTTCTCTGAAGCTGCAATAACAAGAAGGGTGCCATTAGATGTAATAACGAGACCACCAAACACTGCTAATGAGCCTTCTTGCCAAACAACAACTGCCTCCAGCTACACCTGCAACTACTGCTGTTCACGGGATAAATGTCACTGCTGTATGTCTCCCAGGCCTTGTGTTTTCCAGACTATTCTGCAGGTTGAGTAGAAAATTCATAAAATAAACAAGAATAGTATGTTGTTCTACATGGATAACAAAGTGCATGTCTGTGTGTGTGTACGTGAGTGTGTGAGTGTGTGTGTGTGTGTGTATGTATGTGTGCGCGTCTCTGTATGCATGTGTTGCTATGTATGTGCGTGTGCGTACGTTTTGCTATGTATGCGTGTGTGCGCGCATCTGTGTCTGTATGTGTGTGTATGTGCGTGAGTACGTATGTGTCGCTATGTATGTGTGTGTTTGTGTCTGTATGTATATGTGTGTACGTGTGTAGTTGTGTCTGTGTGTGTGTGTGTGTGTGCGTCCGTATCAATGTATGTGTGTGTCTGTATGTATGTGTGTGTGTACGTGCGTGCGTGCGTTTGTGTGTATCTATGTCTGTATTATGTAGTGTGTGTGTGCCTCTGTGTCTGTGTGTACGTGTATGTGTGTGTGTGTGTGTGTGCGCGTCTGTATCAATGTATGTGTGTGTGTTTGTATTTATGTGTGTGATTTTCTGTCTGTGTGTCTTTATGTGTGTGTGTGTGTGTGTGTGAGTGTGTGTCTGTATGTATGCGTATGTGTGTGTGCATGTTGGGAACTCACTGGTGTGCCAGCAAAGGGAGCATGGTCACAGTTCTCTTGCCAGGAGCGGTTGAGGCTTAGCAAAAAATCCTGAAAAAAGGGGTGTGTTTTGTTGAAGACCGAAAAGCCCAAGATGTTGACCCGTTGGTCCGCCACATCATCCAGTCTCAGCAGAGAGAATTCCTGCAATGACACAGAAGCAAGAAGAAAGAAGTAAATTAAACATGGTTGATGCAAGCCAACCACCAAATAACACCCAACAACTTATTGAATTAGTGTCAGACCAAAAAAGGTCACATGTAAATCAAACGCGCTCACATCGGTTATAATCGGCCTCACTTTGTGTTCATTAGCATCCATTATTCCACGTGATTGACATGAGAGCAGAGCCATGGCAAATTGTGCATTTTCACCAGTTAGTAATGCGCCAATGAGCAGCATCTTGTATTATGCATTGGCCATATGACTTTCCTGGCACGCTTTTGAAACTTGTAATGTTCATGAGCTAAAATTACCAGAAGACACAAGCTGATTTGAAGGAGAGAAAAACTGCAAACAGAAGCAAAACAGAGAAAGCAAGATGACAAAACCACGGCATATTGAATAGTTTGTGTTTTGGCAATGCTTCCTCCTGGGACTGGGATGGCTCAGAGTCGCCTCGGGGACAATTGTCAGCAGGACAGAGAGGGGACTAGAAGTGTGACGACCGATGGACATTTCCTGAAGGTTAATAGAGGTGTCTGCAGCCATTCCCTCCCTTCAGGTGTCCACGGAGGTGCCATCCAGGCTATGACAGCCAGACTCAGCACAGGTGCCATGCTATCCGCGCTGTCTGCAGTCCAGTGACTCGCAAGATAAGCAGGTGTGGAGGGCAAACGGGTGGAGAGCAAGGCAGGCATGACACTTCTGAGACAGTGAGCATCAAAGCAATATTAGCAAATAAGCAATTATTTCAGGAAGTTACATGAGCCGGGAAATGATAATAAGTGTGTGTCATACAAACAAATTACTAAAATGCCCTTTAGAAATTCTCATCTTGGTTTCTCATCAAAATACGCAAAGTTGAAAGCGACACCGAGAATGAACAAACAGAAAAACCGCTGGAGAAAAAACCTGATAAGAAAAGCATTTAATAAATGGAACTAATGGACACCACAGACAGACTAGTTTAGAGGAGTGATAGGTCAGGGAATGAAAAGCTGATACAAAGCTCTTTGGTCAAAGAGGTGACACCAGTGAAGTGGGATGTGCTGGTTACATCATCCTCCTCCTTTGACTGTATTTAAAAGCAAGGCCTTCACTGCTGGCCTAAACATGATTACATATATATATATGGGCTGTCAAACGATTACAATTTTTAATCGAGTTAATTACAGCTTAAAAATGAATTAATCGCATTTCAAACTATCAACAAAATGATGCCATATTTTTCTGTAAATGTTTTTTTGAATGGAAAGATAAATGACGGCATAGTGTACATATGTACTGTTTTTGTTTATTATACAATAAATCCACATAAAATTAAATTAATATTATTAACATTCTGTCTTTCTGTAGTGACTCGGACCAAAACTATTGTTTGTTACAGATGAGGGACAATTCAAAACAGTCTGAAATGCAGAATGTCATTAAATCTGTTTGATTTGCTCACACCATTACTTTTTTTTGGCACAACCAACATGAACTGGTAGTGGAAGGGAAAATTAAGTACCCCAGCTTTAATTTAGCGAGTGCGCTTCGGGAGAAAACACGGAGGAGACCGTTGTAGATATTCAGCGCTGTAGATATTGTGTGCACCAGTTACACAAAGACACATACGTCTTGGATATGAAGTTCCAGCGGCGCCGTGGTCACAGCTGCTGGAGGTGGGAGCCGCTGTCCAGAGCGCCCGCAGCTCAGCTTGCAGAGTTCATAAAGGAAACAGCAGCAAGTGCATCACAGTCACGTAAAACTTCGATTCCCAGAGACCTGCTCTGTCCCCATCTTACACACACGTGTCCGCGGCATTCTGAGTGTTATTATGGAATGCATGGGCATGCGTTAATCGCGTTTAAAAAAATTAACGCAATTAATGAAAAAAGTTAATTAACGTGCGTTAACGCAATAATTTTGACAGCCCTATATGTATAATATATATAATATATAATGTTTCTACTTATTATTATTCTTTTCTATGTTTATTTTTCCACAAACTACGTTGCTTGCGCAGATTCCAAATTCAGGTCGAGATTTGGGAGGTCTGGCGTCTGACAGAGTTTTTATGCAATCATTACTCAGCACCATGTGTTGCTCTGGCCCAAAATCTGCCTCTCGGCCTTCAGAGTCTGGGGCATTAACCAATCGGGGAAGCGTGTCTCCTGATTGGATTCACGAGACATCATTTATAGTCTGTGGTGCAGCCCATAGAACTGGAGACACGTTAATGTGATAAATACAAACAAACAGAAATGCTAATATGTGTAGCACGACAACTTGTTATAGTTTTTCAACCCTCTACGGCTGAAGAAGGGGAATACATCGTTCTGGTAACTAAATAGTTAGAACGCCTTTCAAGAAAAACAGAGACAGAGGGACCGGGAGAACCAGGACCAGGAGAGCCAGGATTTTTGCCCCTGGGAATAACAGTTTGTCAATAAGCTAACCTGCGGAGCTAGGCAATGCAGAAGACACGGCGCCGCGTCCTGCCTCACCAGAAAACAACATTAAAACTCCATCCAATACTTATATCGTAGTTGGACTTTCCCACATTAAGGCTTAAAACTGCAGTAAGGGCAGGCTCCTTTTGTGGCACCGGCACCTGCCACAGCTGATTAGTAGCATGTACACAACAAATGGCGTTTAAAACGGCATGTGGGGAATAAATGGCGTGTAAAGCGGCATGTGGACAACAAGTTGCGTTTAAAACGGCATGTGGGGAATAAATGGCGTGTAAAGCGGCATGTGGACAACAAGTGGCGTGTAAAGCGGCATGTGGACAACAAGTGGCGTTTAAAACGGCATGTGGGGAATAAATGGCGTGTAAAGCGGCATGTGGACAACAAGTGGCGTTTAAAACGGCATGTGGGGAATAAATGGCGTGTAAAGCGGCATGTGGACAACAAGTGGCGTGTTAAAGCGGCATGTGGACAACAAGTGGCGTTTAAAACGGCATGTGGACAACAAGTGGCGTGTAAAGCGGCATGTGGACAACAAGTGGCGTTTAAAACGGCATGTGGGGAATAAATGGCGTGTAAAGCGGCATGTGGGCAATGAATGCCGTTTAAAACGGCATGTGGACAACAAGTGGCGTGTAAAGCGGCATGTGGACAACAAGTGGCGTTTAAAACGGCATGTGGACAACAAGTGGCGTGTAAAGCGGCATGTGGACAACAAGTGGCGTTTAAAACGGCATGTGGGGAATGAATGGCGTGTAAAGCGGCATGTGGACAACAAGTGGCGTTTAAAACGGCATGTGGGGAATAAATGGCGTTTAAAACGGCATGTGGACAACAAGTGGCGTGTAAAGCGGCATGTGGACAACAAGTGGCGTTTAAAACGGCATGTGGGGAATAAATGGCGTGTAAAGCGGCATGTGGACAACAAGTGGCGTTTAAAACGGCATGTGGGGAATAAATGGCGTGTAAAGCGGCATGTGGACAACAACAACAAGTGGCGTTTAAAACGGCATGTGGGCAATAAATGGCGTTTAAAACGGCATGTGGACAATAAATGGCGTTTAATACGGCATGTGGGCAATAAATGGCGTTTAAAACGGCATGTGGGGAATAAATAGCGTGTAAAACAAATACAGTTGAAAGCAGCCTGTACAAAAGACAACAAGCAGCAGTATTAGAGATAGTGGTCCAGTGGCTCAGATGGAAAAGCACAGGTCTACGGTGTTGATGGTTGCTAGTTCAAATCCCCAGTGACTACCGATTACATTTGCTGATGTTGGGTCCTTGGGCATAACACTTCATGGAGAATGTCAGAAGTGCCATAAGTTGTTTGAAAAATGTAGTTTGAGTTATAATAAATTAAATTTAAAATTTGTTGAAAGACTTAATTTCATGTATTATATGTGGTTTAGATTCTGGAGACCTGTATATTCCTGTGGCGCACTTGGTTTATAACTGTCTCTCATGGGAAAGATACCTGGTTCAATTCCAGGTCTGGTCTTTATTTTTTTGTTGTCAGATTAAATACAAATTGAATATGTATGAATATATATTCATACATATGGTTATGTGTTGTTCCAATAGTAATCTTGCATTAGGATTAATATTGCATCATCGTTAGGGTAAAACTAAATGATGTGTAAAACACTCAAGACACAATTTTACTTAAAACCACCTGGTGAGTGGTATAGTTGGTGTGTGTCCGCCAATCATGCAAGAGTTCGCAGATTCAAATCCAGCCAAGATCAAAAACTTTTTTATGACGGTTATTTCTTTATACATATATATATCTATAAATATCTATATATATCTTTATATATATATACAGTTTTTATATAACTGCCATTAAAAAAAACAAACAGTACTTTTATTCGATCTGCCAATCTCACGCACTATAGACGAATGTTTAATGACTGCGCCACTTATTTTGTGTTTTGGCAAAGAAAAAACCGAAAGATTCTGTTGTTGTTTTAGGACATTTCATCAAGAATGGAGCCAACCAAAGATGGTGAAGAGTGATGGATTGAAAAACACAAGCAGAAAGTTGTGTAATTGGAACATGAGGTTTCATCTCTATATTGTTAAAATCTTCATTTCTGTTCTTGGACGGTTTAAGCTGTGTCTTATACTTTGCATTCTTTTATAAAAAAAATATATGCATTAATGCTCTTTCTTATTGTTCCATGTTTCTGATGTGGTTTTATTAAAGAAGAGAGAGAAATATATAGAATTTTTAGAATTGTTTGTTATATATATATATATATATATATATATAATATATATATATATATAAATGTCATACATATTAAATTTGTATTTAATCTGACAAAGAAAAAATAATGACCTTTCCTGGATTTGAACCAGGTATCTTCCGCATGAGAGGCAGTTACAAACCAAGTGCGCCACTGGATGACACAGCTCATCCAGTGGGCGGCACGCTGGCTGAGTGGATAGCACTCTCGCCTCTCAGCAAGAAGGTCCTCGGTTCGAATCCCGGTCAGACCAGGGCCTTTCTGAGTGGAGTTTGCATGTTCTCCCCGTGTCTGCGTAGGTTTCCTCCGGGTACTCCGGTTTCCCCTACCACTAAAAATATGTCCAATTGTTCTAGCATGCGCCTCCTGTACTGGCGACCCCGCTCCCATCTCTGTGTGGAGTGAGAGACAAATGCCCAAAAATTAACAATTGTAAACCGCTTTGAGACTCAAATCTGCAGTGAAAAGGCGGTATATAAATAAAGATTACTTACTACTACTTACTACTCATGTGGAATTTAAACTATATATAATACATGAAGTCTTTCAACAAATTTATGCAATAACATATATTATTATTACTCATACAACATTTTTCAAACAATTTATTGCACTTCTGTAGGGCTGGGATAAACGATTATTTTTTAAACGATTAATCTAGCGATTATTTTTTCGATGCATCGATTAATCTAACGATTATTTTTTCCGCTTTGATTCGATTTCGATTCGATTCGATTCTCGATTATCTCCCCATTAATTGACTAATATTGATTGAATATTTGTTCCCACACATGCCGTTTTAAACGCCACTTGTTGTCCACATGCCGTTTTAAACGCGCCACTTGTTGTCCACATGCGTTTTTTAAAACGACATTTATTGCCCACATGCGCTTACACGGCCATATATTCCCCACCATAGCCGTTTTAAACGCACTTTGTTGTCCACATGCGCTTTACAGCCATTTTACACGGCCATTTCCCCACATGCCGTTTTTAAACGCCACTTGTTGTCCACGAGCCGTTTAAACGCCACTTGTTGTCCACATGCCGTTTAAACGCCACGTTGTCCACCACAACATCTCCGCTCTTCTACACAAGCATATTTTGTTGTGTACAAATGGTTACAAGACAGAAAGTTTTTCTGTGGAGATCGAAAAAAAATGTACCTCAGACCACTTGGCCCTGACTGTCGGAGTTACCTACAGGGGTCAATCCTGGGTCCTCTTCTGTTTAATATTTACATGGTTGCCTCTATGGTCAGTTGATTCACAGTAATAAAGTCTCTTATCACAATTACGCTACGGATACTCAGGTCTATGTGTCCATGACAGGCAGGAGGGCATGAACCAGTAGGACTTCGCTCCTTCCACTGTGTCCAGCAAATCGGTGATTGGATGCAAAATAAATTTCTCCACTAAACACCGACAAAACTGAAATAATTGTTTTCGGACCCAAGAAACAAAGAGAGAGCGATATTTGTCACTCCAGGCTCTCTTCTCTACAACCCTCAAATCAGGTCAGAAATCCTAGGAGTGAACTAATGGACTCAGAATGATTTCACAAGCTCACATAAAATCTGTAACATCAGCCGCTTTATTACACCTAAAAAACCATTGCTAAATTTAAAAACATAGTGTCTAAGGCCGACTTGGAGATCTTTTACACGCTTTAGTCTCCAGTCGATTAGACTATTGCAATGGCTGTGCACAGGTCTCTCCACAAACAGGCTGTAAAAACAGCTGCAGTTACATTCAAACATGCAGCAGCCTGAGCATGACCCAGAACCTAGGAAGTACGACCACATTAGTCCAGGTTCTAGGTCTCTGCACTGGCTTCCTGTTCCTCAGAGAAGACTTCAAAGCAGCTTTACTTGTGTACTAGTCTCTCATGGTCTCGCACAAGGTACATCCACGTCATGTTAGTGCCGATGAACAGACCAGGATCTGAGGAAGCACAGGGGACTGGACTCTGTTGGTGCCCAGAGTCTGGTATTAGACATCGGGCATACGCATTTCAGATTTCAAAAGCGGCTAGCGTCTGGAACGTCTTCCTGAGAAGGTGAGGACAGGGCGTTTACTCTGGCATCTTTTAAATCTAGGCTCAAAAAACAATTCTGTTTAGCTGCGCATACCAGTATACAAATGAATGATTTTATTCTTTTCATATTTGTTTTTATCTTTATTTTTTTTAATGCACTGTGACTATTTATGATTTTAGTCCCATATGTGATTTTATTGTTAAAGGTTTTATAATTTTTGTGATTTTATTTTTAAAGTTTTAATATATCTTGTGCTCTTAATGTGTTTGTTTTATGCTGATGTGATAGGGGTTGTGAAGCGCTTTGCTTGCCTTGGGTAGGAAGGCGCTTCTACAAATAAAACGTTGATTAGATTGATTGAATACATGCCACTAATCAGCTGTGGCAGGTGCCGGTGCCACAAAAGGATCTGCCCTTACTGGGAGCATTGACACTCGTGTGGAACGTACCTTTGGGCCAAGAGCCGCACTTTTGGACCATCTGGTAAAGACGTTTTCGCGAGGTAAGAATAAATTCTTATTCCGGGTCCACACCATTGGCCCGGGATTGGTATTGCAAAGAATGTCAGTGCACGTCATTTTGAAGATTTATGAGCCATGAACCCGCCCACTGCCTTCAAACACCATCCTGTCATCTCGCTCTGGTACACGCTTGGAAAAAATACATTACTAAATAAATGAAACGATACAAAAAATAAATAAATACATAATCATGTTCTTGAATGTTAAAAACTCAATAAGGGCACTTCAGCCCCTCGGACCACTGTTATTAAGGCATGGATGCTGAGCTTGTGGAGCCGTACAGATATTCTGGGGGTTATTGTGGACCACAGGTGGGCTTTGAACCCTTAAAGAAAGTTCCTTTAGATGAAGGACGAAACGTTCGGAAAACCTGGCTAAGTACAGGATGTTGGGTGGAGAAAACTCAATCAATGTAATAAATGAACAAGTTACATATATTAAAAAATCAATCAATCAATAACATATATTGTTTCAGGATATGAACAGACCGACGGATGTGGTGCTCCAAGCTCTGGAGTTTATTTAGGGTTTCTCTCAAGTTCTCAGTGGTTTCAATGTTTCCTTTCTCTCAGACCAAAATGGTGTCAGTACATGTCAGTACATAGTCATTGTTAGTCACACCATCGAAAAGACATACGTGTCGCACCAGAGACAGTCAGAGGCAAATCATAGTCATAACATGGATACACAATCAGAACTCCTTGTAGTCTTGCTGTTGTCCTGCACGTTTGGCCAAATAGCTATCTAATCCTTACAATATAATACATCAACCAAATAAATGTATGAATACAAAGATTTAGTTTCTATTTTATTGATTGACTGATTCCTGTATTTTAATTTATAACTCCATTTGTTCAAATACATGTATACATAGATCAATATATAAATAAAATGAATAAATAAATAATAAAACAACAAATTGAATCTATAAAGAGAGTTAATTACATACAATCAACGAAATACATAACAAAATACATTGAACAATAAATAAAAATAAATACATACATTAAAGCATATTGATATTGATTGACTGATTCATGTATTTGTTCATTTATTTAAATACATGAACAAATACATAGATCAATCAATATATAAATGACAAAATAAATAAATGAATAAATACATGTACAATACAATGTATTTAATTAATCCATAAATAGATAAATCAACAAATGAATCCATACATAAATGAATAAATACATGAACAAATACATAAAACAATAAATAAGTACATACAGTACATTACAACAATAAATATATATATATAAATCAATCAATACACAAACCTATAAAAAAAGGAATTAACATACTCCACAAATCAGTCAATTTGCTCATACAGGAACAAATACATAAATCAATTAATGAATGAATAAATCAATCAATGCATAACATCAATAAATCATTAAACAAATACAAACATCAATAAATACATGAAAATTACATAAATCCAGAAATACATCAAACAAGAAATACATTAAAACAATGACCACATATGTAAATTAATCAATACGTCAAATACATAAATCAATACACACCAAAATAAATGAACATATAAATATATAATATATAGTAATTTGTTCTTGTATTTAAATACATAAATAAATAAATTGATGTATTTAGTGGACAGCACTCTCACTTCTCAGCAAGAAGGTACTGGGTTCGACTCCCGGTCGGAACAGGGCCTTTCTGAGTGGAGTTTGCATGTTCTCCCCGTGTCTGCTAAGTTTTCCTCCGGTTTCCCACACCACTAAAAACATGTGCAATAGTTCAGGGTGAATGTGTGTTTTTTGAGTGTGAATGTGGGGACAACAGATACAAATTAGCCCAGCACTGACCATGTATAACTCAGGCCCCCAGCACTACACTGCCGGAGTGATCTGATATTGTCCCAATAAAACAATCTCAAATGAATTAACAACTACATAAAATCATTCGATAAATACAATTATTAATTGGACCATACGCCGCAATTGGTGATTAGGCGTATACCATGACATTTGTATCACATTTGATATTTTTCCTCGGACCGTTTACCATGACAATCAGTCCGCAGCGCGTATCACAATTGATTTCTTTCCTGAGTTTTCTCTGTAAAAAATAAATAATGGCCGACAACTGGGAGCATTCTCCCAGTGAATTCTATTATCCGGACGAGTTTGACGAGCCAGAGGAAGAAATTACAGAAAAGAAAAAATAACTAACAGACAAGATGAGATTGACAACTTCGTTGCAGACCAGAAAACTAAAAACACGATTAGGAAAACCAAGTCGGAGATCGATATTTGCATAAATTAAAAGTCATATAATGAAACATTTATTAACCTCACTTGCTCGGTCTGTACAGAGAAATATCAGACCTTGGCCTTTTTGCACAGACCTCGCCACAGCTCGGTCTGTACATTAAGGCAGACCTCGCGCTCGGTTAATAAGCCGTTAATCTTCCTCTTGTGACCAAAGGAAAGTTGAGTTTTGTTGAAATTCATCTATATTGTTAGTGGCATTTTTAAATGTTGGTTCACAGATGTTGAATTCATCAATAAAAAATAAAAATAGATAAATAAAATATTTCCTTCTGTGAAAAAAGTAAAGTTGAGTTTTGTAACAAAAATGCTGAAATGACACAGAGCAGCATCTATTCAGCCAGAATATAAACTATTTCATTAATATTTCAAAGCCGTCCATATCAATAAATACTAAATTCATGCTCAAAAAAGAATCTCTGTACATGTTTTGTCCAATAAGGCATAATTTATCACAAGCACAGTCATGCATCCACTCATTTCACACTCTTTCCCGTGTCTGTGGTGCTGAATCGCTTCTGTTTTCGGAGAAGACCGGATTGTTAATGAACTTAGCTTTTAATGTGCGAACTCGGAAAGTGAAGTGGATATGGTTTTGTATCAGACGAGGTGAGGGCTCATGGATTAAAAAGAAGATTTAGAGCGGTGTTGTTTCGCTACATTAAAGCAGGGTCTTTTTTTTTAGGCTTACTTTTTTCTTTTTGGAAAGGTTGTTTATAGCTTTGATAGATAGACAGATAGATACTTTATTGATCCCCGTAGGAAAAACTCAAGTGTCCAGTAGCAGCAAAAATAAAAAATGATACAACTGACCAAATTATTACTTTTATTTAACACAGGTTTGTACAGTTATGTGGATTGAAACAAATCTAGACCAGTGGTAATGGATGAGGTGAAAGGATGTTATGGTAGAACAGTCAGAGCCAAAGTCCATGTTGTGTTATTAAAACACAAACACAAGTTCACAGTGTTATCCAGCCAACTTCAGCTCTGCCAACATACACATGCTGCACCTGCTGAGCTCTGACCCAGTTGTTGAATTTGTTTGACTAAAACAACATGTATTATTTTATTGTGGCACAAAATTCTGTATACAGTGGTCCCTCGCTGTAATGCAATCCACCTTTCATGGATTTGTTTGTGTGCAATTTTCATGTGCCGCGTGTATACTCTAACAACATCATATACGACATCATATAACTGCTAGTTTAAAATGACAGTTACCTTTATTTAAAGATTCAACAAACATTCTGTGGCTTTTGTGCTCCTGCCCCTCAGCGCTGCGTCCTCTGCAGCTGTATTTTACAGTTTATGCACGGCAGCGCTCAGACCTACAATAAACAAGTTTGATAGGTTTTGAACAAGTGTGTAGTGAGGGGTTTTACAACCTTTTTACAGGATTTAGCTTAATTTTAGATCGTACCCACTGCGATAGACGAGGGACCACTGTATGACAGTACATTGTCACTCACACAATAAGGACATGACGTCAAAGCTCATGTTAAAGCTCAGAACAGCCTGAATCCAGTCAAAACACAATCCAGGTTATCGGCCCCTGGATTAGTCTCGTGAACTTAAGTAGCCCTCTTACTAAAAATGTTTTGGGGCCAAGTTTATATATGTATTTATAAACCGGTGACAACAGTTTCTATGTCTTTTTGTTGCCAGGGCTGGTCAACTGTTTCATTTACTCCACTTTTAATGTCTTGTTTCGCTATGACAACAAGAAATTCTTAATATAGAAGCAGTTTGTGGGAACTTGCTCAAACTAATCCTTCTGTCCTTGGGTGTGATTTAGCACTTATTTGATGAAGGCTCTAATTGTGTGTCCAGTAGCTCCAGCCGCCCACCTTTTCGGTCTTGTCTCATCCACCCAATCTCACTCTTTTAACGATCCCATGCTATTATCAATAAATGTATCAAGGCTTCAAGCTCATTTCTTACATTGATCTGTTCCTGCGCCTCTTCCGTGTGAAATCTGTGATTCTCATGATATGTGTTAGAGATGTTATGTAGAACACAACTTATGCAAGTTAGATGTATACAAACTTGTATGACAAATTGTCTGATACTTCCATGACAGAAGTAAGCTACATCTACAATGTTTCATGCATATAAAATCATCATACTCTAGCCTGTAAAGGGGAAATTAATACACAGTCAGGTCTCAAATATTTGCTCTGTTCTCACATTTATGACCAAAATGTGTTTGAAAGGAAATACACAGGATGTGCTTTAACTGCAGAGTTTGCTTTCTCTTGTGAGGGTCAGTGAAGAGTATAGACATTATTAAAACATAGACATGACTTCTGCCTCCATTAAACAGCTCTACAACAGAGATCAATAGCACAGTGACACAGTGCCAAGCCAATTTTATTTGTATAACACAGTGCACACACAAGGCAACTCAAAGTTCTTAACAAATCATGAAAAATCACAGTACATCAAAAAGAGTGAAGATACATTCCCTCAGTTGTATGAAAAGCTAAAACTACCTGGATTCCAACATTGGAAGAATAGAAACCTGTCTCAAATTTTCAGGAAGACTGTTCCAGATTTTAGCTTCAAAAATCTAAAATGCTGCCTCCCCATGTTAGGTCTGACTCTGGGCACCAGTAGGAGGCCACTATTTTTTCATTCAACTAATTTTTCTTGTTACTAAGACTTCATTTTTGTGTGTTCAAGGTTTGGATTGAATTATATCTGTTTCTTGGGATAATTAACTCAATCTATAACATGTATAACACATTAACCTCTGACATCAACGCTGCCATAATAGTAATTGAAAATCATTTGAACCCCCTGATTTAGATCATCGTATGTCCCTTATCGTCACTGGAGCACAGTTATGTGCTCCAGTTTTGCACAATGTCCAATGACGTGTATGCTATTATTCATAAAGGGCACACATTCATTATGTATGCCTAATTGTAAGAGGTTAGCAGGTGGACCAGGCACTTTTCATAAATGACAAATCTGTGCTGAGCCTGCGTCACCCCTGAGAAAGCTATGCATTTATAGAATACAGCACTGAATAACAATTCTTGTCATTGACGAGCCTGCTTCCTCATAATTTTGTATAAATAGGTGCTAAATCAAGCCTTACGGGGCTGGAAAAAGGTCTAAACCAGCATATTTCATTAGTAACTTTGGAACTGTAAAAAGCATTTCCCAGTCCTGTATATAAAATCTCCTACTTTATAACAAAGCGTTGTTGTCATATTTTTTGTATGTGTCGGATTTTCTTGGTCTTATCGGCCAAAACATGACTCCAATAATGACAGAGGAATCTTGTTTACCCAAGGATTATACAAGTTTCACAGCATTTCTATGCTGTCATCGGCTGAATATGGGGAGGTGAAAATAAACATTTGAATGCAGCATTTGGCCCTCAGCTCTTCTCCTCAGTACAGAGACACTATAAGCCAAGGACTATAGTGGCATATTGATCATTAAGTCCCATTCCAATGCAGCTGCTCAGGTCCCTGTGCTGGATGACTCACTGTTGACAGTTGTATTCTACGTCATGGTGCTACGCCCCTTAGGGCTACGCTATGGGTAGACTCCTGAGGCACCTAGCCTCCGCCAGAGAGATACTCAGATTAAATGCTCCAATCACGACCCAGCTCCTCCTTTAAATAGCCCCGCTCAGGCCTGTACCTGCCACTTTGAACTCTGGCACCGAGAGATCACTCTACTCTGAAGAATCAAGATGTCGCTGCCTTCTGCTGTTCGTCCGAGTTCCACTTGGCCCTCCGGCGTTGGACAAAGAAGTGCAGCGCTTGCCTAGGTAAGCTTATCTAAAGAAGAGGAGAGCCCCGCCCACAGAGCGTGCTTCTTATCTCCCCAGTCAGGAGAGAGAGCACTGCGTGGCTTATGCTAGTGCCGCGGAGACTTGCCCAGACTTGCCCAGACTCCCCTCAGGAAGAGGAGTCTGAGGTTCATTGCACCCAGGCAGTGGGGAGACTGTGTTGTGGAGACAGAGTTGACGAAGACGAGGGGTCTCTCGTCACTCGGGAGGAGGCCATTCTGAGGAGAGCGCTGCCTACAGAGCGTGCTGCTATCTCCCCAGGGAGGAGAGAGAGAGCACCGCGTGGCTTATGCTAGCTAGGTTGACAGTGTTCTTCAGGCGTCCTTGATAGGAGCGGCCCTGTGACACTGCTTATACTTCCTTTTTCCTGCCCTGAGCCCGCTCACCATGGTGGTGTTGGGGGAACCTCGGGCAGAGCTCCAATCACTCTACGATGGCCTGATGGGAGTACATCTTCCCAATGGTGTAGGTTTGGTTCCAATCTTGGTGGGGACATTCACTACAACCCTTCTATACTAAACTCAGCTGTAGACTGAATGAGGAGCAGTTAAGGATTTTTTCTAATAGTTAAAACAAAATCAATTGGATCAGAGCTTCTGAGTTTTGTGTTGCGTTCATTCTAACTTTGTCCACAAGATGGCTTAAATGTTTATAGTAAATAAGATAGTAAATATATCCTGTATTCAGGATCAGGCTGATATGGTTTACAACCTATCTCAAATATGCTGTCCCTGGCACTTTCTTGAGAGTGACTCTCATTGGCTGCCTCCTAAATAGCAAATACACTGTTATGAAACATTAAAAAATCCCATATTTTATCTTCATAATTCCAGCCTCACCTGAAGCCCAGCTTCGATATCTGCCTGCACTACATCTTCCCTGAATACCTGAGTTCCCTATAATAAATAAAACACATGTAGTACATTAAACAAATCAGATCTAAGCATATACAAAAATAAAACCACCAACAAAACCAAATAAATACTTTCAACCTCACCTGAAGCCCTGAAGGTCCAGCCACTTCCTCATCCTCTACCAGCACTGCACATTACCTGTTTGTCTGACTTTCCTTTATGGTATTAATAAAAACACACATTCTACATTGAATAAAATGAAACCTAGGCATGGTACACCAGTCGCTAAATATCTCATGAAACTAGAATTGGTTGATGGGTCTAAGATTATAACTGCTTAATCCTAACCTCACCTGGAGTCCTGTCTTGTCCTTGTCTTTATCTCCTTCTTGAATTTCCATTATATCTCTCAGAGTGTCCTATATTTAGTAAAAGATTTCAGACAACACTTTTTTCATCATTATAGTTTGTTTGAGTTTGAGTTGGCATAGGTAATTTCCAACCAAATGATGTTCTTTAACTTTAGTATGATTCTATACTGACTTAAACCTAATCCAAATCTACATAATAGCCCTCACCTGAGGCTCTAACAGTTCAGGAACTGCTCTCGATACTTGAAATAAATCATGCTCTGATCTTTCAATTGCCTATAATAAATAAAAACAGAGGAGAAAATATTGAATTAGAATCTACAGTGAGTAGCTCACTACATTGTTTGACATATATGATCAATCTCTAAAAACAATTCATAGTCCCATGCATACCTACAAAATTCCAACCTCACTTGATGCACTGAAGGGCCTGTTGCTTCTACCTCAACATTCCCTATATTGTTCTCTCTTGGTGGTTGAGTTTCCTATGTATGTTAACAGAAGATTAATCATCACAATTCATAATTTGCTATTACTTGTGCTTTCTCTTACTTACTTTCCAACTGTTAAAAAAGCTCTTGATATCTTTTATCTTTTTTGTGGAGGTGGCATTTTTTCTAAATTATATAAGAAGGTATAGACAATCAAAAACAGACATTCATATACATGAACTGCAGAATCATTTATATAACTTGGCCAATGTCAAAAGTTACATAGTATTTCTCAATACAATGAGTTAACAAGAGTTTGGCAATAAGTAACAGTGTGGATTTTTCTATATTTTCTTTTTTTTATTCCACTCTCAACCCAAAAAGGCAAGTAATGACTCACAGGGCTCTCAAGTATGCAAAGTAAAAACTTAAATGACCTGTTGTGGTGTGTTTTGCGCACAACCAGCATGCATCGTTAACGCAATGGAAAATTTAGGTATCCGAGCTTTAATTTCGGGAGCGCTGGTTGCGCTTTGGGAAGAGTCAGGGGAGAGACATGTCAGAGACACAGGGGAGAAACGCGGGAGATACGAGGGAGACCCGCACTTGCAACATGGTTCTGTCTGCATATGGTCCGAGCTCGGTACCATGTTAGAGCTGTGCTTTCACTGAGCGCCGCGGCTGTCATTACAAAGCGGCAGCAGCTGCACCAGGACGTGCACATTCGAGTGCATCGCTTGAATGTGCTTAGAGCAAATAACAGCAAGTGCCCGCTGTCACACATTTCACAGAAATTACATTATCAGCAGATAAAGGTTGTAAATCGTGGATCCGTGGAATATTTTCATCTCTAGTTTATCCTTATTCACACAACACACCCACTTATACATTTTGGATAGTAAGAGCACAATAAGTATTTTTTCAGCCTTTCAACCAACCTGTTTCTTTATTGGAGCCAGTTCTGTTCTGTCTCTGTGCCGTGTGAGCTCCTCGGAACATTAAACAGTGCGCTGACAGATTAGAAATAACGTAAGTACTTTGAATGGTAATAGATCCACAGTACTTTCCTCTGATTACTCACGTGCTACAACGCTCAGGGAACGAAAAAAAACACTTGCTTCACGCTGGCTAACTTTTAAAAATTAAACAGTTGCTCAGTGCTTCAGTTTGGCGCTGAAGAAGACAGCCAATCACTGCAGAGAACGGAACGGGTCACGTGCTGCTGCTGCTGCTGTTGCTCTGGAGGCGAGGAGGAGGCGCGACGTGTGCACAAACGGAAGACATGTGTCCCGGACCGTCCGGGTCACGGGACACATGTCATTTTGGTGGGGACTTTTTAGTCCTCACCAAATATTGGTGGGGACATGTCCCCATGGTCCCCACGCAAACCTACGCCCTTGCATCTTCCTACGGCCTACGCATGGTTACCCATAGCGTAGCCCTAAGGGGCGTAGCACCATGATGTAGAATTATTGGTTACCTAATAAAACTGTAGTTCTACGAATAGGTGCGTAGCCCCTTAGCTACGGGCCCATCAGGCCAGCCTGGCTTTTGCTGAGTTCAAAGTGGCAGGTGCTGGCCTGAGCGGGGCTATTTATAGGAGGAGCTGGGGCGTGATTGAAGCATTCGATCTGAGTATCTCTCTGGCGGAGGCTAGGTGTCTCAGGAGGAAACAAAATTGCTCACAGATTTCAGGTTTTTTTTTATTTCAAAGATTTGAAACCACCAATGCAAAAATTGTCCTTTCACTGTAACACTGAAAAAACTGCAACAACGATAACATTGAAATTTCCCCACTGTGGGACATATAATGGTCTATCTTATCTTGATATAATATTTTATATCTTCACCTGATATGTTATTTTCTGTCTAAAGTCCATCTTTGGTTGTTCGGCTTGTTCACACTGAGCACGCCTCCGCGACAATGGTTGATTTGTTTTGACACACCAGCCCATGTTGCTCAGCCACAGTAGCTCAGTTGGTAGAGCATTGCCCTTCAGGCCTTTACTTATACTTTGCCATAAAAATATATATATGTATATATACAGGAGTAATGGGAAAACAGTTTTGATTCGCCACCAGCTCAAAAGTGTGCACAAGACAGCTGTTCGGGCACTTTCCCACACTCCGTCTTTACCTGATGCATCAGCGACAACTGAGACTAGGCTTGCTATAGCGGACCGTGTCAGTGACCTAAGAGTCTGTGGCTTTATCGCAGAAAATAACCTGTCGTTCAGAATATCACTACCGCTGGTAGATTTAATTAAATCATTTGCGGTTGATCAAAGTGCACTGTGCACTAGCCACCAAGTTGATAGGGAAACTGTTATTGCTGTAATTTACAGTCAATCCTGACAAAATCACAAACATAAAAGACATAGTTCGGCATTTTAATTCTTGGTTGCCTTTTCCAAAGTGATTTCCAAACCAGAGAGAAGGCAGAAAGCTGCTCTCTCTTTGGTTTCCAAATCCGATCTCCCAGAGATCAAGCGACAAACTCCTTTTTAAAGTACAAGACCGCTTCATATGCATACGGGCCAGGAAGAGCCAACCCAACAAACGGACAATGAGACCTGGCATCCTCAAAACCTGCTTCCTCCTGGCATCTGCATACAACCCCCAAGCCCTCTGGAGTCAACAGTGGATTATGATACATACAGTATAATTTAGCATTCAGCATATAAATCTAGCCACATATGATTTAGCAAAATGATAACTTAAGTTTCTGAATTGTGTTCAATATCAGAAACCTTTTACTTTAAACATTGACAAGTCCACAAACAAAAATGTGGACAGAATTTTGAATGTCCTTTTGCAATATTTTGACGAGGACAGAACTGAAGTGTTGACGCTCCATCTTGCCTCAAGTAAAGCCAATGTTGCGGATGCAACTACTCTCACTAATATTCTGTCAAAAAGTTGAGAAGTTGCTTGATCCACTTTTTGTAATTTCACATCAAAATACACCTGTTTAAATATTTGATCTGTAATTAATTATACAATAATATATTAATACAGGAATATATTAATAAATACATTCATTTTGGACAATAAAAACTAAATATTTACATTGATATGTTAAATATTACTATGAAATCAAATAAAATAATAGGTTATATATCAATATCTACATTTTTTCCTTTATTTATTTATCCATTTATTGCATATATTTTTTTATGTATTTCTACATTTCTTCATTTATTTATTTATGTATTTCTGTGTCGCTACATTTCTTTATTTATTTATGTATTTCTGTGTCGCTACATTTCTTCATTTATTTATTTATGTATTTCTACATTTCTTCATTTATTTATTTATGTATTTCTGTGTTGCCGTATGCTAATTAGGAAGGTGAGCTTCAATCATACATGGAGGTAAAAAATAGGATTTACGGCCAAACTTAGCCTTCTCGGTTTGTGAGAGGATGTGAAGCTGCTGCTTGTTGAAGAGCGTCCAGCACAGTTGCATCAAAGTTTACCTCTGGGTCAGCACTGTGATGAACTAAAACATCTAATAGTCTTTCCAGCCGAAAGAGTAGATAGTCCTCAGGTGCATTATGCTCAACATCATTAACATCATTTGCTAATGCTCTTAATTGATGAGCAATGGCTCCTAAAAAACTTACATTCAAAACTGCCATCATACCACACAAAAGTGCACAGAGGATCTCTAGCTAGCTAACAGAGTACCGTAATGTGAGGCAGTAATGATCGAGACCAGAGTTCACGCAATCCTAACCAATCCTGTTCTAGATTGAGTTCAGCACCGCCCACCTAATTAGCATACAGGAACACAGAAATACATAAATAAATAAATGAAGAAATGTAGAAATACACAAATAAATAAATGAAGAAATGTAGCGACACAGAAATACATAAATAAATAAATGAAGAAATGTAGAAATACATAAATAAATAAATGAAGAAATGTAGAAATACATAAATAAATATATGCAATAAATGGATAAATAAATAAAGGAAAAAATTTAGATATTGATAAATAACCTAAATAAAAGTATATCTATTTGATTTCAGAGTAATATTTAGCATATCAATGTAAATATTTAGTTTTTATTGTCCAAAATGAATGTATTTATTAATATATTCCTGTATTTATTTATTTATTTATACTTTAGTCATTTTTGGTCCTCCATAGAACAGATGCCAACATCTCAAATGTAAAAAACCATTTGTCTTTTTGTAAGCACTGTTATTTTTGGACTGTTCTGTTGTATGGACCCACTGCACGACTGGGCTAAACTACAAAGGCTCCGAGAACAAGGGGCCAAAAGAAACGTCATGATGATTTCATGATTTTGACATTTCTCTCATCTTCATTTATCTAAAAGGTTGATTAATTTAATTCATTGAATTCATTGCCCAGCCTGAGGTATATTCATCCATCCTGTTAAACTGCAGGTGCAATGTAAAAAAAAAAGTGCTATTTTTGTAGTTTACTGCTATCAGACATCATAAAGTTTGCCACATGTGCTATTTGTACTCAAGACAAATTAAGCACTTCCCTTTTATTGGCTCATGACTATTTATGATTCCTTAGACAGGGCTGTGGTTAACAGTCAATATCAAACCTAACTGATGGATCAATCACTTTAAACATAAATAAATAAGTGTTTTTTACACATAAATGGCTGAGAGAGATTTTCTTCTGTAGTTTCAGATATACAAGTTTGTAACTCTACAGGCTTTGTTGATATTTTTGAATTATACTCACTGGGGCAGACTGAGATTGAGGTAACCAATATGAGCCTTTTGTAACCTCTGACCCCCACCAACCTTTCTAGGTCTCCTATCACAACACTAACCAGGTCCATCCCTGTTTAACTGTCAGAGGACCTGGCTTTCACGTGCAGGTCGCTACCTTAGTGTCATTGGCACTGATCAAAAGTATTTTTGGGCCCACAAATCCCAAGCTCCCTGTTCCTGCACCCTGCCATTGTGAAAAACATAATTGAAAATGTTACATTGCTTCACGTGGATGATAGGATTGCCATATTCCCCGGAGTCTTGGTGCACTGTGGTTGAAGATTGATTTTGAAAGTCAGAGTTTGTTTTGAGCCTTGTATTTTGACAAGTTCCTGTCTTCCCCGTCGTGAAAAGCAGGATGAATCAAAACAACACACCGACCTTTCTCCCTGGGGTCCACGGTCAACACGGCTCAAAAGTGTAGCACCTGGATATCAGAAGATTCTTCTTTCAAATCATCACATTTGGAGAAATATTGTTAAATAACTTAAACTCAAATCAAAATAGATAGATAGATAGATAGATAGATAGATAGATAGATAGACCTTCATTGTCCCCTGAGGGAAATTCATTTTCACAGGCACTGTCACATACAGGTTACAATAGACACAAGAGACACCGAAGGGAGGGAAACACATACAACGCAGGAACAAGGGCAACATTACAGACTGTTTAGAGCTGCTATCGCTGAAGGGACAAAACTTTTACTAAATCTTGCCCTCTTCCATCTTAGGGTTCTGTATCTGCGTCCTGAGGGCAGCAGAGTGAAGTGGGTGTGGAGGGGATGGTCTGGGTCAGTGCTTACTGTCCGGGCCATGCGTGTTACTGCTGTGAGGTTGAGCTGAGAGAGGTCTGCGGTGGGGAGACTGATGATTTTGGATGCTGTGTGTGTGACTTTAGTGAGTTTGTTTCTGTTGGTGATGGAGAGCATGTTAAAGTAACAGGGGGAGCAGTAGAGGAGAATAGGTTGAATGATTGAAGAGTAGAGTTTCAGAAGCAGATTTGGAGAGACAGAGAGGGCACGGAGCTTACGAAGGATGTAGAGTCTTTGTTGGGAACGTTTATGGATATCTGTGACATGTTGTTCAAAGGTGAGTTTATTGTCGAGTGTGAGTCCAAGGTATTTGAAGTGATTAAACAAACAGCATTAAAACTGATTTGACATGTATTGTATAATATTGTATTATATTATTACTCGTCTGTCAATATGAGTCTGCAATTGTCTGCAAAAACTGTAGGCTTATTTTGGGGCTAAAAGGTTTATAACCCCTTGGTGAATTAAAGATTGGACCTTTTTTAATTCACACTTCTCTTTAGCCCGATGTAACCATAACACCAGCTTTTTTATGCAAATGTCCATGTCGTTTTTACATCAAAGACTTTCAATTTCTGAATTTCATAGGCGTGAGCTGTGATATGCTGTCTTTCCATCATAAAAAAGTCAGCTGGGGCTCAGAAGAAAAGCTCGACTGTTTCATATTCCAAACATATGCCTGCATGTGTGTGCAATATTCATGCTGTTTTGGGCCCCTTCTAACCGAATTATTCTGGTCTTAAGGTCCACGCTTCACAAATGCCTTGTTACTGTCACAGGTCAGTAATCATTTTATCAATAATTAAATTAAGTCGGCCATTTGTTTTGAGGAGTGCTCCCTGGTGATGTATGTTGTTATTAGATAATTTAAGAAAAGCGCATGCCTCAAAGCAGCGCACTCAGCTCAGATGGATGCAGTGATCATTTCATGGTCATGTTGCTCTGAATTGAAGATGCTGACCTTAAGAATGATGGAGAGGACAGGTGAGTGACATGTGAAGAACGTACTGGCAACCTGCACTATAAAATCGCACTCGGGAAAACCAAGATCTTGCGTCCGTTTTATCCAGTTATTTTTCCAATTACAAATACGCACTCAGAGATACAAGTCTTTAGGTGTGACATTCAGTGCAGTTTAATTAAGTGGAGAAGGCGACGAGCTTTAGGGCTTACTCTGAATTTATGTAGGCGCTGATACAAGCATGAAATGAATTATTACCAGAAAAATTGCACATGCTTTCCAGAACAATCAGTTAACCAGCCAAATGGATTTCATTCCAGAGGGGAGACAAGATGAGGTCTATCGAAATTAGCATTGTGTTGGCTTGCCCTGCTATTACGGGAGGCCATTAATTAGCAGTATCAGTAGAAAATCAATATGCAATTTGCTGAAATGTTACTCAATCAAGTTTGCAGTCTTGTATACGCCTTTCACAAGACAATTCATTCTATTGTGATCAATCCCTGCAGTCAATGCCATATTAATCTCTGTTGGGAGATTGACAAAATTGTTTCATAATCTGTTTCCACACAAATTATAAGGTTTTCCTGAAATTATCATTATAAATTACATACATACAGTGATGGGCAAGCTACTTGATTTGTGTAGTGAGCTAAGCTACAAGCTACTCTAAAATTAATTCAGCTTCACTACACAGAAGCTACCACCCATAAAAATGTAGCAAGTTAAGTTACAAAATTCTGTCAAAAGTAGCTTTCTATAAAGAAGCTACTTTCAATTAAACAAACTGCAGTCCATGCAATGTTAGTGATTAAATATGACTGTCAGTCAGATAAAGGTTAAAATTTAGATATATATTGATCAATAGCCCAAAACACCAACAACAAAACACAAGAAGGCCCTTTGCAATTATAAATCAAATAAATTGAGAAATTATAGCAATAAGCCATTACAAATTAACATGTATTTCATTAGAACTGTTTTTTAACTGTTGTTTATAGCCCAATAAACACGTAAAAAATTATAATCCGAGGGTAATGACTCTATTTAAGCAAGAATACTGTTGGATGTTACAATATCTTTGCCTAAGAGCATACCTGCAAACAGTTTAGTGTCTTTTTCTTTGTCAGAGTCTGTCGTATTCTCATTTTCACCCGGTGTCACTTCTCTAACACACAGAATGTCCTCATACTCACTTTCACATTCTGTCACATTGTGCACAGATTTGTTCTTCTTAAAGTCTGTGCGTGCTTTACACATTGCTGCGAAGTGGTTATCTTTACCACACTTTTTACACTTCTTGCCAAATGCTGGACATTTCTGTTTATTCCTCTCGTGCGTCCTGCCGCAGAACTTGCACTCCACCGTGTTGTCGTTGTCCGGCTTCCACTGGTGGCGCGAAGCTCCTTGCACAACGTGGACTTCCTCGGCGGTGGGACCCGCTATGGCTCTGCAGTTTTCCCGCGACAACTCCGCTGCTCTGCAGAGCTGGATGCAACTGTCTAAAGTCAGGGCTCTTTCCCTCAAAAGTCTCTCTCGCATGTTGGCGCTGTTAATACCACACACGACTCTGTCCCGAATGAGGGAGTCTCTCAAAGTGCCAAAATTACACGTTTTGGTGAGTAGTTTGAGCTCCGTAATGTAGCCATCAATGGATTCACTGGAGCCTTGAATTTATACCTCTCAACAGTTTCATTCACCGTTGGGCTGCAATGTTGATCAAACTTATCGATCATGTCCTTCACAATCCAGTCAGCCTCCACTGTGTCTCCCATTAACGTATCCAGAAGCTCCCTGCCACTTTCTCCGACTAGATAACTGAAGAGCTTCACTCGCCTTTTCTCGTCATCTTCGGCAACAGTTAAATCAACATAAAGTTGAAACTCGTCCCTCCATGTCTTCCATGTTTTAGACAGGTTATTAGAGTCCAGACACAACGTCTGTGGAGCTTTTAGTCCGTCCATCCTATTAGCTTGTCTTGCGATGCTAATCAATGCTCGACGGTTAGTACTTTACCGTCTTCTCTAGTGACTCCGCAGCAATTTCCAAAAACGTCTCAAAAAATCCGGGCAAAGTTTATTACCGCTGCCACCATGTTAAAGTGTGGGTTTGTAACAATAAAACAAGTCCAGCTTCTTTGCTCTGGCCCAACTGGGTCGGCATTTAAAAAATGATTTAATGATTTAAAAAAAAAAATGATTCTGATTTATTCCAGTGCCCCATTCAAGTGAGACGTCATTGAGGTACCAAACTCCGGTTAAACCTCGCGAGCCTGCCCCCTCGTGGCGTATAACATATATGCAGTATAAACAATATACCATATTGTAACAAATACTCTCTGAAATTGAAAAGAAAACACATATAAGTTTACAAATGAACTGTGCTAAGAACTATGTCTGACTAGTTTAGGAAAGCAATCGTAACAACCATCATACAACCTTGCTATCAGTCACAGTGGAACTTTCTCTTGGGATTACCAAGTAGGCCTCTGAAAACATATTTCTGTTCGCTCGTCTCGACCAAACTGACGTACTTTTGGAGGTTTGGCCACAGTAACAGTTTAGTCCTCCGAGGCCGCGGCTCCTGGGCTCTCTGCCGTCCTGTCTCCCTCCAGCAGCGCGCGACTGTGTGCGTGTGCGCCGTCACCATGGCATGCACACTAGCATTCTGTCTTCCTGCTTTGTTTGTTCGGCTGCGGGAAAATGCTGTAATATATGAACATCAGAAATGTCTGTGAGAAAATAGCTTTGGAGGACGCTACCACGCTACTTGCTCAAAAAAATAGCCTAGCTACCGAAAAGCTACTTGGTTTTGTAAATAGTGACGCTACCCTCAAGCTACTGAAAAATGTAGTTAAGCTAGTAGCGACGCTACTGCCCATCACTGCATACATATACCACTTGAATGGTTTCCTCAACCCTTTGGTGGATCACCTTTTGTTTCACTATGTACTTGGTGCATGTTTGGAGCTGAAAACCTCTTTGGGGAATCTCTATCACTTGGTTTTTGGCACAATTACCATCAAACTGCATCTCACAACCATTTGCTAAAGGCCAATAATTAAAGAATTACAGGGTTAAAGAGTTATTTGTGGTATACTCCGTCTCCAACATCTTAGAAAATCAAAAAAATAAACATTTGCAATGCTTACTTCAACAAGTGAACATTAAAGGGTTAAATATATTGCGTGCAGACTTGAATTCTGAGTGTCAACTTTTTTGCTAACCTGATTTCTGCGATCATAACTTCAACTAAAAGGATTCAAAATGGGTGGATTATTTCAACCTGTGCTGATTAGACTTTTTGTTTGAAACCGGCCAACACCCCGGTGCTTTATACAAAACTCGGTTCACAGCCAAGCACACATTTCAAAGCATAATCTGTGGACAGAAATTCATTGCGCAGTGAGTGTTGTGTTGTGTTGTGTAGGGCTCAGAGTCCATAATGCATTGAGCAGAAATGCAAGAGTGTTCAATGGTTGTCCTTGGAGCCTGCAGAATCACTATAATCTCGTCCTATTTAGGGAGATGGGATCAGTGGACAAAGAGAATGGAGGTTGATCGAGGGTTTTGCACTTCATTGTGGATATCCTGCTTCTGTTTGTGTATGTGTAGCTGTCAGAGTGTATGTAAAAGTATGTGGTGGAGAAGGCTGTTGTTTTGGTGTTTCTATGCAGGTACATACATTTTTCAATCTCATTTTCCTTTCTGAAAAGACATATTTTTATGATATGGTTAATTCTCCCTTATGTGATAGGCAAGGCAAGGCAAGTTTTTTTTGTATAGCACAATTCATACACAAAGCCACTCAAACAGCTGAACAAAACTATATTGAAACAATTATACAAGGCCTTGAAATTAGGATTGCACAGATTGTGAAATTTTGGACCGATACCGATGTTTATGTTATTGCCTGCTGGGATTTTAAGTTGAGTTGAAACAAACAGAGATTCAGAGATGAGAATTTTCCGTCTATTGGCAGATTTCCAAAAGTACGTTATTACAAGTGTATGTAAAATTTTCACCAAAAGTGATGTGTAAACAGGCGGGCGCGAGGGCGGCTATGTGCGCAGCAGGGTCCTTTGGAGACTTTACAAAGCTGTCAAATAACTTTACCGGTGTCTAAATCCAAGTGAGTCAGAGACGGGAGTGATGCTATGGAGAGCACGCCTTCACCTGCTCATACTGTGCCAGGTGAGAACGCGTTGTGCGTGAGTGTGTGTGTGTGTGTGTGTGTGTGTGTGAGCGGAGGAACAGACATGTGTGTGCGCTGCTAATGCCACAGTGATTTAGAATTCATCAGAAGTCACCATTTCTTAGTGCACTTTATTAAAAAAGCCCATGCTGAAGGGGCATTTTTATTGCGTGCATTGCCTGACATTTCAGACTTTTTTAAAATGTCCCAGTATCTCTTTGCACGTGCCTTCCGTCAGCGAATGTCTTCTTTTTTTTTTTTGCTGATGGCAGTTAACAAGGCAAATATCGGTGATACCGATGCACTGATGCATCCTAATTAAAATCATAAATAATCCATCCATCCATTTTCTTCCCCTTAATCCATTTGTGGCGAGTCCACAGGAGCCTTGCTCTTCCAGTGGGGGCTTCAGGCAAAGTGGGGTTAAGTGTCTTGCCCAAGGACACAACGACAGCAGACATCAGTGGGAGTTGTAAAGTAGGTCTTGTGGTGGGCTCGAACTCACGACCTTCAGGCCCAAAGGCCAATGCGCTATACCAACTGAGCCACTGTCGCCCCAATAAAAATAATACGTAAATAATGCCAGTACATTAAAAATAAAAATATTAAACCTGTCAGTTGAATGCTTTACAGAACTGTTTTAACCTGCATTTAAAAACTGTCAGTGTTTCACATTTTCAGGAAGATTGCTCCAGATTTTAGCTGCATGAATCTGAAACAATAGGAGCGCAGTCACACGGGAGGAACTCGGGGTAGAGCCGCTGCTTCCCCACGTTGAAAGGAGCCGTTTGAAGTGGCTCGGGCATCTGTGTTAGATGCACCCTGGTAGAGGTGTTCCGGGCATGTCCCACCGAGAAGAGGCCCAGAGGAAGACCCCGGAGACACTGATGGGGCTGTGTTTGTGGGAATAGCTCGGGTCTGAGGTGCAGGAATGAGCCAAAGAAAGTGTGTGTGAAGAGAGAGAAGTCTGGGCGGATCTCTTAAGATTTCCGCCCCTGCAATCTGTCAACGGATAAAGTGGATGCAAATAGATGGTTCAACCTGGAGGAAGTTAACATATCTTTCTGTACTTAAAACAGTGTCACGTGGGGTGAAGATCCAAAAATTCAGGAATGTCAAGAATAATGATTTAATGATGATAGTAAATAAAAGACCTGGGTAAAAACAAATTCCAATATCCAAATGGAACTCAGGAACACAGGCGGACAAAGACAATGGACCAGCAACAACAGAGGAGCACAAGGCACATATAGACACAGAAAGACACAGATGAAATATTAGGGCGGGGCAGACAATCAAGGCGGCTTAACAGGACAGGAAGTAAAACTGAAACCAAACCAACCGATGACAACAAAAAAAGTACAAAGAAAACACAAAATCCACACCTTGACAAACAAAGCAGAAATAGACATGGGCTTTCCCACAGAAGGCGTGTGGCAACTTTTGATTGAATAAACATGGTTCGTCTGAGGAGCACTGTGGGATTGTGGTCTTTGGAAAGGATAAAAGCAGGAGCTGAGGCGTTGGTTTGTGGTTGGTTGGCTTGGGGCTGCTGTGCTGATTGATCTCCAGGTGACAGGCACGTCAGGGTTTTTGGCTGGACTGTCGCCTGGACCCTCCTCTCATCCTCGCTCCATCGCACTCTCCTCATTCAGCCTCATTTTCATTGCTCTGTTTCTTCACCCCTCTTCCCTTCAGCGCTGGCAGCTGGGTGTCTGTTGTTGTTTTTCCTTTTTGTGCAACCAAAAGTACTTTGCTAAGTGCTGTCCTTTAGGCCCATACAAGTGGACAATTTTTTACTCTAATAAATTGGGAAACTTGTCTTAATCTGAAGTCTTGACATAAATAATAATAATAATAAGTCTTCATCAATTTCATAATGGGCTTGTGTCACTGTGATGTGTTGGAAGAACGCAGGGAGGATTCTTTGTGGGCACTATGGTCGTATTAACATCTTAAAATCTCTGATTACAGTTTTATGGAGAGGAAGAGATAACTTGGCTCCAAATATTCTAACACACACAATGATATTTCACAGAATGATAATACAATTGTGGTTGAATGCGATCAGATTATGTGTATACGGCAGACAACGCTGGACAGAAGCCAGACATTGAATTTCCACTTCTAGCTCACAATCAAAACATTAGACAACCAAAGTGCAGTTTAGTTGTGCTCATCTTGTATTCAGTTCTTACTTTCTTCAAGTCAGACGACTTCAGCATATGTACAGTGGAAGTTCACATGTTTCCATACATAGATTATCATGTTTAAAAGGGGGCTATCCTTATTAAAAACAATTTTTTATCTGATAAAGCACATTAAAAATATGTATTTCCCACCTTTGCAATGTGTTTTCGTGTTATAGATAAGTAATAAATCAATAAAAAACCTTTTTTAATATCAACGCCTCTGATTGGCCAGAAAAATGATGACGTACTTGTAGGGGTCGCAGCTCCGGTCTCACTGTTTATGGCATTGCTCCTGCTGCCGCTTTGACACAAATAAACCTTAAAATGGCCTCTGAAGCGTGTGTAGCACGTGAGTAATCCGAGGGGAAAGTACTGTAGACGCTATTATTCAAAGTTTACGTTATTTCTACTTGTTAGCGCACTGTTATATGTGCCGAGGAGCTACACTGCACAGAGACAGAAAGATCTGGCTCAATAAAGAAAACGTAGGTTTTGAAAGGCTGAAAAAATACTTATTGTGCTCCTTACCATCCAAATATGTCTAATGGGTGTGTTGTTGGGTTGAATAGGGAATAAAACTGGGATGAAAATATTCCACGGATACGATTTACACCTTTATCTGCTGTTAAGTAATTTCTGTGAAATGTGTGACAGGGGCACTTGCTGTTATTTGCTCCTAAAGCACATATCAGGCGTTGCACTCGCATGAGCACGACCTGGTGAGTGCAGCCGCTATGTAATGACAGCCGCGGCGGCTCGTGCAAAGCACAGCTTAACATGGTTACCGGATGCTCGGACATATGCAGATGAACCATGTTGCAAGTGCGGGTCTCCTGTATCTCCCCGTTTCTCCGTGTGTCTTGAATGTCTTCCCTGGATTTTCCAAAGCGCACCAGCGCTCCCGAAATTAAATGCTGGATACCTAATTTTTCCATTGCGTTAACGCATCAATGCATGCTGGTGCTGTTGGGTGCGCCCAAAACACACCACAAACAGGTCATTTGTTTTTATTTTGCCATATTGAGTGCCCTGTGAGTCATTACTTGCTTTTGGGGTTTGAGAGTGGAATAAAAAAAAAGAAAAATATAGAAAAATCCACACTCGTTACTTATTGCAAAACCTTTTGTTTTATATTTTGTATTGAGATATACTATGTAACTTTTGACAGTGGCCACAGTGATAATAAATGATTCTGCAAGTATGTTTATGAATGTCAGTTTTTGAATTGTCTATACCTTTTATCTTAATTTAGAAAACATGCCACGCCCACAAAAAAAGATAAAGCTATCAGGAAGCAGTTAACAGTTGGAAATTAAGTAAGAGAAAGACAAGTAATAGGCAAATTTGATTTGTGATAAATTTACTGTTAACAACATAGGTAATAACCAACAAGAGAGGAAAATATAGGGAATGTTGAGGTAGAAGAACAGGACCTTCCAGTGCATCAGGTTGAGGTTGGAATTTTGTAGGAATGCAAGGGGATATGGAAATTGTTTTTTGGATGATCGTATATGTAAACAAATGTAAGTGAGCTACTCACTGTAGATTTAATTAATATTTTTCCTTGTTTTTATTTATTCTCGGAAATTGAAAGATAGACGCAACGATTTATTTCAAGTATCGAGAGCAGTTTGAACTGTTAGAGCCTCAGGTGAGGGATATTATGCTAGATTTGGATTAGGTTTAAGTCAGTATAGAGATGAAGCAAACACCAAAACTCAGAGACGTTGATCCAATTGATTTTGTTTTTAACTATTAGAAAAATCCTTCAACTGATTCTCATTCAGTTACGTGAGTTTAGTATAGAAGGCAACCAACACTATTGCAAAAATTAGAGTGTGATACACAAACAACAAATTCTGGGGGAGAAAAACTTTGGACCGGGTGTCATGGGTCGAGGGATCAGGTCGTCAGTGAATGTACCCACCAAGATTGGACCAAACCTACCCATTGCGCTAGGTATAAGATGGTAGCAAACCTGTTTTGCCTAGTGACGCACACTGTGGCGCAGAACTAAAAAAGGTTTCTGGTCTCTGACTCTCAAATCATTAATGACAAAACAACGATTAAAACGAGGTTTTATCGGGATGCCTTTGAACAAATTGATAGGCAGCTGATAAAAAGTTCCGTAATGTGATGCAGAATTTTCTTACTTTACTCGTTTTCACAGTGTCTCATTCGTTTTGTGAATCGGTGGCCCTAGTGGTCTAATACCCGGCGGTGTTCACTTTATCAGATGCGAGCTCATTATAAAAAGGATCAAGTCCAAAATGAATCTACTACAAAAATGCAAATCATATATTTATTTAAAAATATTCTTTATACCTACAATATATGTTTATGTACATGAAACACGCATGAGCCATCTAGCCAAAACCACAATTATCTATGTACATTTTTTGTCATTACGAGTTTAATCTTATGACTTGCACTGAATTGAATCGGCCAGGGTGCATTGTCCGGAAAATGGTGGTAACTCGTGGGAAGTTTGTCGTGTTTTTTTTTAGCTTTCCTGCATGAGCGCGTTTGTTGTTTGCGCAATGTGCAGTCACTAGGTTCAGTAAAAAATTAATGAGTAAAAAACAGATGTCATTTGACTGTGGTGCTTGTCCATGTGCCATGCAGGGTTTATTTAATCCAAATATTTCCTCCTCCGTTTATATAATAATTTGCATCACTCATCTGCGTTATCAATCACATTCCAATAACATGTGCGTGTCTTACGGTCCTGTTTGCGTTGGGGAAAAACACAGAAGTGGCGGGAGTCTGAGCAGAGCGGTTAACGGCACTTATACAGGTATAGAAGACAATCAGAGTAAAGTCGTTTGTGTACAAGCACTGTCCCGTCCTCAGCCCTGGTTTATTTAGTCCTTGGTTTTAGTCCTGGTTTAGTCTGGTTTAGTCCTGGTTTAGTCCTGGATTTAGTTGTTTTCAAGCGTGAGTCCCGCGAATCACTTTGATGCTCTTGATGGGAGGGATGTTCGCTGCTCGGCATCTCACAAGTGAAAAGTTTTTAATGGTAGTTGCAAAAAATTTTTTTTTCCAAGCTTCAGTGATCAGAGGACTTTAGGGGGGTACTGTGGCGTGCGAGAACGCAAAACTCGATTATCTTGTCTACACACAAATGCATTATTACGGAGTAGTTTTCAAAAAATTCTAGAATGTGTAATATTTTATTTATTTAATGCGATGTCTACCAATACTACTTTGCGATCGATGGTGATCGCGGATGACGTATTGAGCACCCCTGGTCTAAACTGTGTGTTACAATGTAGGAAACGGGGTTCGTATCCGGGGTTATGTCTTTTTGTATTTATTGCACTGTTATCTCACTTCTATGACAGTTGCTCTAAAAACGGTTAAAAGATGAAGGTAGACGTTTCTTTTGGCAGATCTATACGCATAATTGTTAAAAATAATCTTTTAAGACCACATGTACCCATTAAACTAATGATAGTCTCTTTTGGATGTGCGAAACTTTTACATGTTTGTCTAATAAATAGGGAATAAATAAAATTGGAAAGGTGTTATCTTTTGAGCAAAACCTGATGTTGTTACGCTGAAGAAATACGTTCCAAATACATCTTCCCATCCATTTTGGGACATCAATTTCTTATTTATTTTGCATAAACTATGTATAATTCATTGCTTTTTATTTTTAGCGGCCGCCCCCCACCAAAGTATTTTTCAGGACATCTCTGAGTGTTCGATATTACAGCTTTTCCCGAGCATAAAACAAAATATAGTTAGACAGAGGCAGGGCTTGGTAACGACAACACACGAGCGTCGGCACCAACCAAAACACGCACACACATGCGCGCCGATATGGGGGGAAGCAAAAGAAGGTGTTTTCAGTGGCCTACTCTTTGTGTTTTTGGTGTTTTGGGCTATTGTTCATTTAAATATCTAAAAAAATTTAACCTTTATCTGACTGGATCAAATAAGAAGAGATAAGGCTTTATTAATCTCACACAGGGACTTTTACATGTACATTTGGCATGGATAAAACATCAGAATTGTGCAAAAATAAGAAATGAGAAACATGTTTAATGCAGGAAAATATTAAAATTGCATGAATGCAGTTTGTTTAATAGAAAATAGTTTCTATATTGAGAATGAGGAGTTGATCGGTCCACGGCACAGAGTCTCCCCCTCCCATCCCCCTTTGCGACAAATTGGTTACTGCGCCACCGGTGGCGCAGTACAGTTTGTTTTACGTGTGTTGTGACGCCGGTAGTAGCGGACGGTTTTGCTATTCCGCATGTTTTATTCTTGCCTGGAATAACTGTGCGTTAAAAACGGCGTCAATACCTCACGATGGATCTGGAAAACTCGTTACACGGGATACAGTTTTTTAGGTTTACCGAAATGGGAGAAAAAGCATCAAGGGAGACTTTTGTCTGACAAGGAGACGTGGAGATTTGCTTGGTTGGCTGCAATTTAGAAGGAAAGGACCTTACTTGCGATCACACACCCTGTCGACGAGAGTGGTGTGTTCTCTGCATTTTCACTTGGTAGTTTCTCCTAAAATGTATTTATGTAGTTGTCTCTTAAAGTAGGAAGGGTAGGTTAGCCATATGTTGTTATGGTTTCTGTAGTGCCTTTGTCTTTGTGTCTTTGTTACCTTCAGGCTGTTTTTACTTAGCACGTGTTCTGCGAGGTCTTTGCAGTGTAAAGCATTGAATTACATAGATTGTACACTAATCTATTATTCTGTTGTACATAAACTTTAATATGACCATTAGGTGGTGACTAAAAGTATTGAGATGTCGTTTATGACATAGTTGCCAGTTAAAGCATTGATTACATAGATTGTGCAATTATTATATTAATTATATGTAGTTATTATTCTCGTGATAGGGTAAACCAGCATATGCGATGTTGGAGAACACCCTGATTGGACCATCATGTTGTTAGGCCACAATGATGTACAAAAAAAACAGATGAAGGAGTATATAGGGCAAGTAAGGCCGCAGGTCCTGCCACTGGAGCGGCCAGCAGCCACCTCAGCCCAACACTAGCGAGGCGGCGCCGCTCAGCAAGACAGCTGAGCCGCCACTGCCCTAGACAGCTGCAGGGCCACCAGCCTAGACCAGCCGCAGGCGCCCCGCAGCCACAGCCCTGACAGGCAGGGCCGCCGCCACCAGCCCTTAGACCAGCCGCAGTCGCCGCCGCGCTGCCTTAGACCAGCCGCCAGCTGGACCAGGACATGGAATGTGGACTCTGCACATCTAGACGAGATGTTATCATCAATTTTCTTGAAGAAAAAGACAGCTTGAAGCGTGAGTTGATACGTACGGATATGAAAGAGACTTTTGGTGGTGGGGTGATTGATAAACCCCAGTGGATGTATTACTCGGGGCTTCCAAATTTGCATTGTCCAGGACACTTCTACTCTACCTTAATCCAGGATTGCCTCCAGGTTATAGAAAGAAGAAGCTCACCATTCAGCTTGTCTAATGACTTTAATGCGGCCTAGACGGACTTCCAATACAGACCTCAGCCATTGTTTCGAGTAAATAGGACAAAACAGTCGCCTGATCGCCTTTCACATAACTTGGTGTGATGTACGCACAGCTGTGGTCCATTGCGTGATGGCCAAGTAGGGAATGCTTATTGACGAATGCCACACCCGTTGTGGGTCATTGGGAACAATGTGGTGCCATGTGGACTGAGTGCGGTGTATCGGAAACCTTCCATTGTACTAGCAAGGGACAGACTTTTTTCCAATCCAAACTCGCATACACTATGAAATACCTAATCGTGATTCACGCTCCCAGGGAGTAATTTCCTTCCAAATCGAGGGTGGTCTGGTGGGCGCACAGAGCGAAAAGCATATAACCGACAAAGTGGGATTCCTGACAAGCTGTTACCAGGGTGACATTTGCTGCGCTAGAGGTTTAATATAAGGAACATTGTGGGCCACTGATGTGTGCTGATTGAAATACTACATTCACCAGGGGTCGGCTCAGCTTGAGGCGAAAAGATGTGGAGGATGACAAGGCCATAGCACATATCAGAATTCAGTGTATTGAGGGTGATGGTGGTTGTGCGCATACAATTCAAATTTTCTACATCACTGCTACATGTGCACATTGCATGGTTCAAATGTTGAGGGTGAAAAACCTAATGCTTTGGATAAGATTGTCATGGTTTGCTGTGCCTTAACGAACATGTGCAAACAGTGTTGTTTGAGTACCTTTATTCTTTAATGTTATCTTTTATTTTTAAATTAATGCATGAAAAACTTGATATGTTTACAATATTATTGAGAAACTGATTATTTTTTTGTTACAAAACGTGTGCATTCAAAGTACTGTTTCAGCATGTAACATGCACAGCATAGGAAAAAATGATCATAAGAGTATATTTCTTAGTGAAAGGGAACAAACCTGCAAAACAACGTGTGCATTCAAAGTACTGTTTCAGCATGTACACATGAAACATAATAAAATAAATTTATAAACATTAATAATATAACAAACTAAGATGTTATTAGTGAAATGTACAAAAAAAAAAAAACTCTGCAAAGGCAACAGCTTATAACAAGTATCAATTTTAAGAAATAGGGAAAAAACCTATTTGACACAAACAAGGGCCAACCATGGCGTTTGTCCAGTGCAGGGAGTGTATGGTCGATGTTTTTGATGGTCCGCAAGCTTCTCCAAATTGTTTGCGCTTGGTTTATTGAGCTTGTTCTGTACGGTCCCTTCTCTTTCGCCTCGTATCTCTAAGCATTGTGTTCTCTGTCTTCCCTTTCCCTTGTTGTTATCAGTAGATCGTCTCTGTCTCGCCGAAACGTACAAATGCGTTTAATTTAACGTGTCTTGGATATGCAGGAGCGCGTGATGAAATTCTGGGAGCGTGCCCCGTTGCGCAGCAAATATGTCCGCTCCCCAACAGGCTAGAGCCCCCAATTCACCCCAATCGGCAGTGATCTCATTCTCAATATAGAAGCTATTTTCAATAAACAAACTGCAGTTCATGCAAATATTATATTTTCGGCATTAACATGTTTTTATTTCTTATTTTTTGAAAATTCTTGAGTGTTTTATCATGCCCAATGTGACAGTAATGTTCCTGTGTGAGAGTAATAAAGCTTATCTTCTTATTTGAGTCTGTCAGATAAAGGGTTAAATTTTTTTCGATATTTTATTGACAATAGCCCTAAACCAAAAACAACCAAAAGAGTAGGCATCATGAAAAACAGTCATTGCTTTGCTTCCCCCAGTAGGCGCGCGCATGTTGTGTGCGTGTGTGTGTGCGCGTACGCTGTGTGTGTTTCGTTACCAAGCCTGCCGTGTTTCTATATGTTAGTTTTATGCTGCGGGTAAAATGCTGTAAGATAAGAACAATAGAGAATGTCCGTGAGAATAGCTTGGCGGGACCGCTAAAATAAAAGCAATGTAAATAATACATAGTTTATGCAAAATAAATTAAGAATGTGATGTCAAAATAGGTGTGGGAAGAATGGATGTTGGAAAGTATTCTCCCCCCCTCAGGTATCAACATCAGGTTTGTCAAGAGGATATCCTTTCAATTTTTATTTATTCCTATTTTTTAGACAAAAATGTAAAAAGTTAATCAAAGAGACTACATTATTTTAATTGGGGTACATGTGGTCTTAAATGATTATTTTTACAATTAAGCTATAACTGCAAAAAAAACGTCTTGCCCTTCATCTTTTACCGTCTTAGAGCAAATCTGTTCATAGATGTGATAAATGCAAATAAATACAAAAAAGACATACCGGGATTCGCACCCGGTTCTACATTGTAAGCACCGTATAGACAGGGGTGCTAATATGTCGATCGCGAATACCGTCGAACGCAAAGGTAGTATTGGAAGATGCATTAAATAAATAAAACCTTACAATTCTAAATTTTTGAAAAAACTCGTTAATGCATTTGTACCATTTGTAGACAGAGATTATCGGAGTTTTGCGTTATGCACGCCACAGTACCCCACCTAAATTCCTCTGATCACTGAAGCATGGATCATACTACTTAAAAATGTTCACTGGTGAGATGCTGGCGCAGGAACATTCTCCACTATCAGGAGAGGCAGCAAAGTGATGCGGGGACTCACGCTTGAAAACACTAAACAGGACAAAAACCAGGACTAAACCAGGACTTAAACCAGGACATGAAACAGGACTAAACCAGGGGTGACTGAGGACGGGGTCAGTGCTTGTATACAAACGTCTTTACTCTGAGTGTCTTCTATGACTGATAAAGTGCCGTTACGGGTTTGCATCAGAACTCCGCCCACTTCTGTGTTTTTCCCAACGAGGACAGGACGTAAGCTCGCATGTTTGGAATCGTGATTGATAACGCAGATGTGTGGATGCAAAATTATTTTATACGGAGGAGGGGAAATATTTGGATTGTAAATAAACAGGGCATGGCCATGGACATGGCACCACAGACAAATGACATCGGTGTTTTACTCAGTATGTTTTTACTGAACTTAGGTGATGCCATGCGCAAACAACCGCGGCTCCAGTGCAGGTAAAGGCTAAACCTCGACAAACTGCCAGCGGATTACCACCATTTTTACCGGACTTATGCATCCTGGCCGATTCAATCAGTGAATTATAAGAGTAAATCGGGTAATGACAAAACATGTACATACGATAATTGTGTAGTGTTGTGCTATATTGGCTCATGCGGGTTTTGCAGGTACATAAACATATATTGTAGGTATAAAGACTATTTTTTGAAAATAAATATATGATTGGCATTTTTGTAGTAGGTAGATCATTTTGACTGATCCTGTTATAAGTAGCTCGCATGCTGAAAGTGAGCCACCCCTGGTTTAGACCAATAGGCCAACCCGATTCACACGATGGACACTGTGACGAACGGATTCAAAGTTAGAAAATTCTGCATACACGTGAACTTTTATCAGCTGTATCAATGGTTCAAAGGCCACCCGATATTAGATCTCGTTTTAGTCTTTGTTTTGCATTATGATTTGAGAGTTCTAACCAGACCTTTTTTAGTTCAGGCCACATGTGTGGTCACTAGGAAACCAGGGCTTTGCAGCTGTCTTCTACCTGCGGCGCAATGGTGTAGGTTTGGATCCATCATGGTAGGGGAACATTCATACGACCGGAGTCTACACCCATTTGACACGGGTCCAGAGTTTTCCCCAGAATTTGATGGTGTAATCACCCTCTATATTGCAATAGTGTGTTGCCTTCTATATCTAACTCAGCTGTTGAAGACTGGAAGCAGTAAGGATTTTTTAATCGTCTAAAACAAATTCAATTGGATTGAGCTTCTGAGTTTTGTGTTGCGTTATCTATACTGACTTAAAACTAATCCAAATCTAATAATAAGCCTCACCTGAGGCTCTAAACAGTTCAGGAACTGATCTCGATCTTGAAATAAATCATGCTCTGATTTTCAATTTCCTATAATAAAATAAAATCAGAGGAGAAATATTCGAATTAGAATTACAGTGAGTAGCTCACTACTTGTTTGACATATCCTATCATTTAAAAACAATTCATAGTCCTTGGCATACCTACAAATTCCAACCTCACCCTGATGACATGAAGGGCCTGTTGCTTCTACTCAAATTCCCTTTATTGTCTCTCTTGTTGGTGGAGTTTCCTATGTATGTTAACGTAAAATTAACATCACAATTTAGCGCCACATCTGGTTAAAACGGGCAACTCCTTGTAGCAGGCCGGTCTCTGGAATAACCCGCAGTGACATTAAAACTACTGCATATAACGTAAACTTTTGCATCACGTTGGTGATCTTTCCAAAAAGAGAGATTATCGTTATGGAAAGAGAAACTATTGGTAATATAACGCTGAACGTTATCTGACTCAAACAGCTCCGCTGGTGTCTCCTCCCACTCAGAAAAAAAGTAGACGCCTTTTCTCTGGCATCTCTAACATTTATAATAAATACATAAATATAACAATCATAATGAAGATGCTTTCAAATAATTTAGCAAGCTGTAATTCATTTATTTTAACTCCACACGGCTCCTCCCCTGCCAAACTTCTCTCGCTGCTCTCTCCTCCGCAAACCACTAAATGAGGAAAAGGGAATATTCACTCAATCTATTTTGAATGTTACACATACAAGTCTAGTCTAAGCACATGTAACACCTGTAGCCCGTGTATTTACCACAGACTGTAAGTATTAAAGTAATGAGGCCCCTGCTTTAGGCCTCTGCTGTGAGGCCCACCAGTAGCGGCGCCAGGTTTGCAATTTTGGGTAGGCCTGCAGATGAGTAAGTAGGCCAAATTCGCTTGCAAACTACAAAGGCTAGCTGGAATTGGGGTTTCAAAGAATATGGCTCAAACGCACACACGCACGCACACGCACTCACGCGCGCACATACACCCAAGCTCATTTATGAAACTTGCGTAGAAAAAGGTGTACATTTTGGGTGTATATTCCATTTACGCAAAATCCACTGTCGGATTTATGAACATGTGAGATCTGCCCAGATCTGAGCGTACGCAGCTGCGGGTGTTGATAAATCGACTGAATACGAAAATATTTATGAAAGTCACACCTAGAATTATGCAGCAATCGCGTGTTTCACGCCGCGTCTTCGTGACAGGTCAGCAGGAAGCCGGCCTAAAAGACTGTTTGGAAGCCTCAAAAGGGACGTTTGTTTGTTCATGTTTATGTAAAAATAAATATACTCTATATATTCAGCTGCGTTTTGAACAAATTTGCTAAAATGTTTTGATACATTAGAAAAATCTCTCTTGAATTGTAGAAGTGAATAAATATAGATTGATTGAATGAATGAATAATTCATATATATTATGCAGCGGTGGCTCTGAATGAAGCGTCTGAAGCGTCTTGGACGCAGCCTGGCTCGGGGTAGAAGTGTAGACTGTAGACTTCAGAGAGCGTTTGCGGTCCAGATTTCACAAAGAAACTCTGGGACCAAAACTTCTGCACATGTGGCGCGACCTCTCACGGCACTCGCTGCGCACTCTGGACAGGGCAGTGAGACATTTGTGAGTGAGCAATACCATCGATGCGTTATTGGGGTGTGTGTCTGTGTGAGGCTTACACAAATCTAATGAAATAACACATTGCTTTAGATGTGAATGAGGAATACAAATAGCCGTGCGTAATTACGCAGCGCAGAGCCTGCCACAGCAATAGATGGGTCACACATCCCTGTTGCGTAAAGTGTATTTATATAGAGCCTTTCACTGTCCAGGATCACAAAGCGCTTCACATTTTAAAAACATACAGATCAAAATAATACACACACAAGTCAGATTTAATAGAGGGTCCTCATCATGAGCTGTGATTTATTCGAAGTTTGCGTGTTTCCATTAGACTTTTTCTGATGCGCAAATTTAAATTTTGAAACATGATCCTCAATGAAAACACAGCATATAATTTTGCCAGAGGGAATATGTTTATTGTTGTCCATATCTTGAATTTCATGCGTGTTTTGGCGTGTTGTGCCGAAGGTTGAGTTCAGCGTATAGATTTACACCACCTCCAGACCTGGCGTATATTTTGTGCGTATTGTACGCTCACGTCCAGATAGATAAATGCGGAAAAGTGTAATATTTTGCGTACGCCTCATTTACCCTGATTTGTCCGTACGCAGGTTTCATACATGAGGCCCACAGTGAGGCCCACAGTGAGGCCCACAGTGTGTCTCACACAGGCCTAGAGTTTACCTCATCAGTGCGAGGCGAGCCTGGCCTGACCCTCCTCCTCTGGGACCTACGGGCCCGGGCCTCTGGCTCCTCTACCTCACAAAGTTCACGCTGGACTGTCTTAAAACTAAAATGAAAAAGGCTGCTCTTTTGTGAATGTTTTGAGAGCGTTGTCAATCTTTAAGACGAGGAATAGCTGTTGTTCTCGGGAACGAGCTTCACGCTGTGTGATATGATATTGGACAAAATTGTTCAGCCAATAAACAGGACTATATTTGAAGCAACGTAGGAACGTGATGACGCTCAGGGGGTTATATTTTCTTAAAACATTAGAACGCAACATTTAGGCATTACCAATAATTTGTGTATAAAAATAACAATATTTAAATTATGACTTTTAATAAAAAAGGCTAATGACTTGAGAGGCGAAGAACAAATTTGAGTAGGCCAAGAAAAAAACTGGTAGACACCGGCCTACCCAGGCCTATCCCTGCCGCCGCGGCTGGTACCTACTTTGCATATGAATGCAGCGAAACACTGCGGCCGGCCGAGCGCTAATGACCCTAATTAGCATATGAATGCAGCAGCATTGGCGGATACCACTACTTTCAAACTCGTGATTGGCTGAAAAATCACACGTGGCCAGCCCACGTGGGATTACTCCCCATTGGTAGCTTACTGCCCATTGTATGAAGCTTACTCCCCATTGGATGAAATCACTACTTTCAAATAAGTATAATCTCTCGTGATTGGCTGGCAGATCTGTCACTATTGGTCACCCTGCCTCATAATTAATGTAATAATATTTATATAAATATATATTTATTCATATTATTATTTATAGGGGAAATGAACATTTTCCAGGAATATGTTCATACAAAGAAAGCTTTATTAAAACACACACACAGCTTTATGCTCACACATAGGTAATTAAAAAATTACAACTCTGAACTGTCCAATCGCCTCCTCGGGGTTGTAATTTGGCAGCGTTCTAGAGAGACGCTTAATGTGCGTGGCTCTGTACTTCCGCGCCGCCTCTAACCAGGACTGCAGCTTGACAGAGGGCCATAGGGGGCCGTGCCCGTCCCCCAAGATGCTTGTGCCCCCCAGCCAGTGGTCTATAGTCCACGTGATATATACACAGGTACAGTATGGGCCATATTCCCCCCTCCCCCCACAGACACACACACTCTCTCGCTCTCTCCGGTGTGCGCAATGCGAGACACGGCAGGTGAAAGTATTGATTATTCCCGCATGATGCTTGATTTGTCCTAGCCTGATTTATTCAGCTTTGAACCCAAAAAAACAGGCGGAATTGGAGTTTTTACAGATTTGTTCATTATGATCAGTCAATTGAAAAACGAAACAAATCCCATCTGCTAAAATCTTAGTTACTAATATGCAGTGATGGGCAGTATTAGACATTGCCAGTATTATTCTATCAAATTACGCCGTCTAAATATCCACAACCACCAAGCATTTTTAATGCAAGGAGAAACTTAGGTAACTTTAAACACAAATAAAACAAATGGACCTGTCCGACTCGAGTGTCTATGCTTCGTGTGTCTCTGGTTCTGTCCAAGTGTCTATGACCCGCCTGTCTCGCGTGTCTCCGCCTGTCTGGGTTCTGTCTGCGTATATGTAAATGTAAATGTAAATGTCTGTCTGTGGTTCTGTTCGGGTGTCTATGGTCCTGTCTGTGGTTCTGTTCGCGTGTCTATGGTCCGCGCTCGGAGCCCAGACGGCAGTGCGTTCACTGAGCTGTCAGAGCGGGGGTCACAGCAGCTGCTCCCGGGGCCAGAGCGGAGGATGTAACGTAACGTTCGGTTTATCAAAACATAATCACAATATTTAACGTATAACACTAGTGAATTTCACCTAGATTTTTTTCAGACATTAAAGACAAGATGTTATATAATAATTGTTTAATGAAAAAACAATTTTGCCAAAAAAATGACAATCGACTTATTTTTACTGTTTACTCGGAACGTGCCAGCGTGACATCCGACGGGTTTTCCCAGATCGCATCACATATATACGTTAATGCAATTTAATTATAAAGATTAACATTAGTACAAAATATGTATATGTTGTCTGTTATGCTCTTACTTTGAAAAAGCATTCAAAAGCAACACATATACATTCACATGCACGGCTTGAACACACAGCCAATTTTACACATTTCCTTTTGACAAGGAAAGAAGATAATAATCTGATAACGTTACGTAATTGCACACAAGCAACCAAAAGATGTGCAACCAAAATTGCATCAGACAAGAATCGAACCTGGGTTCTCCAGGTCCCAGCCTTCAATGTTAACCATTCGGCCAAGATAGAATCTCTGAGCTAGACAGGTTTGCACGCAGTGTGATACCTGAGCGTCTAAGTCGCTGGCAGAGCTAAAGCGGACTTAACCTGCCACCTTGTGGCGATAAGATGTAATATTTTTCACGCAGCTGCGTGATTCCCGAAAAGCGTGAATGAAGACGACAAAACGAAATGGGACCTACTGTACAGTAGCTAACAGCTCAGTACGGATCGCGCTGTTTAGGGAAAGACACATCTCACACTTGTCCAAATTGCTCTGATGCAAAGTGCAGCAGTTCAGTGGGTAACATGTGGGTAACGTGAATGCACACGTGTGTGTGTGTGCACTTGTTTTCAACTCCTGGTGGGTTCCATAACCTGAGATTCCACTCACGTCATGGGGACTGGTTTTACGTGGTGGGGCCCGAACACCGGACCCCACTGGTCCAAGCTTAATAATCAATGGGTAATGCTTTTCTAACGGTCCTTATGCAGTCTCTGTAAAAATATGGAAAGGACCCCTGGAGGTTTACTTTCCTGAAAAAAGTGTGTTATGTGTCGGAACCCTGGTGGTGGGTTGCGGGATATCAAGGAGGGGCACACTGGGGCAATTTCAGTCCAGCAGGCTGGAGCCAATCATGGAGCAGCACAACAGAGGAAATCAGGTGTCAGGCTAGAAAAAGGTGCAAGTGTGTGGTTCATTAGGCTGCAAGAAATCATGGAGGAGCACACTGAAGCGCACGCTTACAAACCACTGGTAAGTGCTGACTACAAGTCATGACTTCAAATTGTTATATAGAATGATTACAAATTATTTGTTGTTTGTGCAGCTTAGTCAAGAGTCCCTAATTGATGAAGTCGACTCAGATTCTGACGATTTAACTGTCAAGAAGAAACCTGTAAAAAAGTATGGAAAAAGAAAAATCAAAAACACTTTTCTTCAAGACTCGGAAAGTGACGAACCAAAGGCAAATAAGATTGTTATCATGCAGCTGCAAAAGAAGAAAAATGGGGGGCGAGTTTACAGCAAGAGACACTTCTGCCTCTACTGTTCAATGTCCTGCCACAAAATGTCCCGTCATTTGACTAGAAAACATGGAAATGAAAGTGACGTAGCCAGAGCATTGGCTCTACCTGTGAAATCTAAAGCACGTAAACTTCAGTTTGATTTGATCAGGAATAGTGGAAACCGTGAGCACAATTTTGAGGTTTTAAAGGCCGGCATTGGAACTTTAGTCCCAGCTAAACAGCCAAATTCCCCAGTTAAATCCAGTGAGTTTTTGCACTGTATAGACTGTGGGGCATTGCTTAAGCGAAAGTCGCTGTGGAGGCATGTGGCCAGGTGCCGGCTTTCACAGAAAGATGCCCAGGCTAAACCAGGTAGAAGTAGGGTCCAGTCCCTCTGCTCCCTAGCCCAGCCTGTACCGGAGGGCATCAGCAAAAAGCTGTGGTCTTTAATTTCGGCAATGCATCAGGATGAGGTCACGGGTGTTGTCAAAGCAGAAAAGGGGATTCTGAGACTCGGAGAGCACCTGTACTTAAAACACGGGCATGATAAGACTAAGCATGATTACATTAGGCAGAAAATGAGAGAAGTCGGTAGGTTAATTAACGAAGCAAAAACCGCAGGGAAACTGAAAACAATTAAGGATTTCTTTATTCCTTCCAACTTTAACCATGTGATTGATGCAGTCAGGTCTGTGGCTGGATATGATGAGGAAACAAATCAATACAAGACTCCATCCTTGGCCCTCAAACTCGGCCATAGCCTCAGAAAGCTAGCAGATATTCTTGAATGTGACTCAAAAATGGAGCATTGTGTTGATGAACTATTTATTAAAAACCTCCAACGAAGCCGGCTGCTTTTTGAGAAGAGGTGGGACGTCTGTGTTTCTTCTGCTGCCCTACAGACCCTCCGGCAAGCCAAGTGGAACACTCCGGACCTGCTCCCTCTGACTGAGGACGTTAGAGCCATGCATGCACATATTGAGGTATGTCGACCTGAATATGTGCAAACCCTAATAAGTGAGCCAACGTCTAAGCATTGGTCTAAACTGGCAGTTTTGACTCTTTGTGAGGTCATCATTTTCAATCGAAGAAGGGAAGGTGAGGTTTCAAAGATGCCACTGACAGCCTTTACCTTAAGAAGTAAGACTGGGATCCATTCTGACATTGCTCTGGGACTGTCCCAACTTGAGAAAAAGCTGTGTCAGCATTTTCAACGCATTGAAATTAAAGGGAAAAGAAGTCGGAAAGTGCCGGTTCTTTTGACTCCTGAAATGATTGCTTCGATGGAGGTGCTGGTGGAGAACAGAAGGGCCTGTTCCATCTCTGACCATAACCCATACTTCTTTTCCCGCCCGGGCGCAGACACCCACATCAGGGGATCAGACTCCCTACGCCAGGTAGCCAAAGAATGTGGTGCGGTGCATCCAGAGATGCTATCCTCTCAACCAAACTTAGAAAGCACATAGCTACTATGTCTACAGTTCTCAATATGAAAGAGAATGAGATGGACATACTTGCCAACTTCCTCGGCCATGACATTCGCATCCACAGGCAATATTACAGACTACCAGAGGGGACACTGGAGCTGGCCAAAATCAGCAAAGTGTTGATGGCCATGGAGCAGGGAAGAGTGACGGAATTCGAAGGAAAGAGCCTCGACCAGATACAAATTGAGCCTGAAGGTAATTCTTGATATTATTAAAATATGTATGATTTTTTCCCCCTAAAGGCCACTTGTATTTTTATTTTCTGTGCGACAGGGAGAGCAGTAGAGATCCTCTCACAAACGGACGGGCTAAAAGAAACTTCAAGCGGAGAACCTTCAACCATTCATCCAGATGCACCCCATGGTAGTGGCAGTGCCCCTTCTGGTAAGTGTACCAGGTGGGGGATTACAGCCAGGCTGCTTGGTCCTAACCCTGGGAGTGTATATTCTAATATATTTTTATTTCTCTCCCTAGAACGTGTAAGAAAGCCATGGTCTGCATCTGAGGTGAAGGCTGTGGAGAAGACCATGACACCTTTCATACAGACTGGAAAGGTCCCTGGGAAGTCTCACTGCCTGGCCTGCATTAATGCCTCACCAGATGACCTTAGACATCGGACATGGAGTGGCATTAAATTCTATGTCAAAAATAGAATCACTGCAATTCAAAAACAAAATCTAAAATAAAATTCCTTTAAAATAGTTGTTTGGTTTCTATTGACTGTTTTGTATTACTTAAAGTAGTCCCAGTAAAAAAAGATTATGTCTATGGGTCCCATTCTGAACGGCCCTGTCAAAGGGACCCACCAGGTAACAAAAACGTGTATGTGTGTGTGTGCGCGTGTGTGCGCCGCGGACACACACACACACATACTCTTAAGCAACGAGCGTAAGAGCGCTGAGAAATGAATGAATGAGAATGAAGGAATGAAAAGTGTGGAGTATGAGCATAGCGACCGCAGACAGGGAGGTTACAAGTGTGTGTGTGTTCTGGTGATTACATAAAGACTGATTCTTGAATGTCTGAAGTTTTATTGTAATAGCACCACATTGAGAGCGAGGGTCAGGACAGAAGAGAGCTACACCCGTAGGAAACGCTTTTCTTTGGCCCTGCAGAGAGAGACTCCCCCAGCGCCCCTCGACCACGGTCCGGGGCTTATATGAAAGGTTTAACACAAGCGGAGAATACAAAAGTGCAGGAGAGACGTGTGTGAAAATGCACGTCATAGGAAGACGTAATGTGACGCGCAATATCAAGTCCCCAACACACCTAATCCCCCACTCCCCACCACCCGCCACACTGACCCCCCCTCATCGCCGCAGGGAAGATAGAGAAATGTATAGTGTAATGGTAATTCAATTTGGAGAGACGAGAAAACAAGAAGCTTTTGAGTATTTTATTGGGAGGAGGTTTGGCGCCCTAGGCCCCGGTGCGGCCTTCAGATCGGAGGGCCTCCTGCGATGGAGCGTGCCAATCCCCCGGGACCTAGGCACTGGTGGCGGCATTTGGCAGCGGGAAGCAGATTGAAGGCAGATTGAAGGCAGGGTGAAGAGGAGGAGGAGGGGAGGCGGTGGTTGCAGGCTTCGAGAAGGCCGAGAGTGGGAGTTTTCTCCGCTTTTAAGCGGCTTGCCTGGCCGGTACGGTGATTGGAAGGGGGCGTTTGCTGTGCGATAGGCTGGGGATGAGAACCGGCCTGGAGGGGTTACCTTTGGCTGACGTCTACCAAATTGAATTTCCGCTGGCTGCATTTCAATTTGGAGAGACGAGAAAACAAGAAGCTTTTGAGTATTTTATTGGGAGGAGGTTTGGCGCCCTAGGCCCCGGTGCGGCCTTCAGATCGGAGGGCCTCCTGCGATGGAGCGCGCCAATCCCCAAAAAGGCTGTGTGTTGATGGAGTTTTGCAGCCTGGTTTGGAGGGGACAGAATGTCGAGACTACTATATGCTGTGACCGCTATCGCTATATACTCTGACCGCTATCGCTATATACTGTGACCGCTATCGCTATATACTGTGACCGCTATCGCTATATACTGTGACCGCTATCGCTATATACTGTGACCGCTATCGCTATATACTGTGACCGCTATCGCTATATACTGTGACCGCTATCACTATATACTGTGACCGCTATCTACTGTGACCATAACTTGCGGATACTCAGCTGCTGCCGCCACCAGGAAGTTTAGCGAGTGTTTTATGGAGATGCCAAAAGCCGCTGGGCTGCCAGAATGGTCGAAGTGTCAGGCCTGATGTATGAGGAGAGGGCCGATGATGACCAGCGGCCCAGCTGCTGGAGGGCGGAATGGGGGAGCCCCAGTGACGCGGCGCGCGTGGCCGCGCCTATCCGGAAGGAGTGGGCTGTGTAGAGATGGGGAGACAGGTTACAAAGCAGCAGTACGGACTTGAGTTGGGCTCTGAACCAGTTGGATGACATGGGAGGTTATCGGGAGTAAGAGATCTCCTTTCCGAGAGCAGGGGCGAGTGTAATGCATCATGGATCTATAGGGACAGGGAGAAGTGTCAGACCGAGCTATGACTATATTGCAAGCGCCTTTGCGTTTGGAATGCTTGAGGTGGGGGTTGAAGTAGTCGGGATAATATGACAGGTCAGAGAAGGCAATGTCTCGGGATGCATTTAAAGGTGGCGTGAGAGTTTGTGAATTCGCTTATGCGTAAGAAGCCCATTTTCATGTAGGATGCAGCGGAGGAGAGAAGGTGAAGAGACGGAGGGACTAGGCCGGGGCGAGGGATTCCGTGCAGGGGATCTGGCATGGCGATGGATTGGCAGAAGGGCAGAGGCGTCAGAACTCCTGGAATTTAAAGCGAGAGAGAGAGAGTCAGCAGACAGTTAGGTGACGAGGGACGAAATTGTTCAGGACTGAGAGCCATGTGATGCGTCTAAGGAGGATGTGATTTTGGGGAGAGGATGAACGACCTCTGTTAATTATTTCAATGACGTCGAGGTTGTCGCACGTCACGGAAATCCTTTTCCTATGCCACGTATGGTTCCGCGGCACGCAGGCTACGGTCACGGGATATATCTCGTGGCGCGCGGAGGAGATGCTTCGAGGGAAAGCCACTCGAACCACTGGTCCTGAAAAAACCCCCAAAACCCACGGACGGGGCTGCGTCCGTGAAGAACCGCGGGGCATCTGAGACAGGATGATGACACTGTAAAAAAAAAAGAGATGCACCATCCCAGCGGCTCTGCAGACGGGACCGGAACGCCAGGTCGGAGCGGCGCCCCGCGTCCGGGCAGACACAACATTGAGGGAGGAGACGGAGCCGGCGAGGGAGAGGAGTCTGGAATTAAAAGAACGACCTTGGGGAATGATACGGACGGCATAATGAAGATGCCCGAGGAGGGAGAGCAAGGACGCCTCGAAGTGACGGGAAGGCCAAGGCAGACCGGGAGAAAGCGCGGATGCGTTCGAGCTTGTCCAGCGGGAGGGAGGCCTCCATGGCGCGTGTGTCGAGGCGGATGCCGGGAAACTCCAGAGCGTTGGCGGGGCCTGTGGTCTTTCCGGAGTGGAGGAATCCGAGGGCAGAGAAGGCGGGCCTGAGCTTGCGGAGAGAGCCCCCGGAGCAGTCTGAGGGTGGGTTGACTACGAGGGAATTATCGGGGAGATGCAGACAGAGGGGAGCCGCGCGTAATTAAGCAGAATCCGACAAGGCGCCTCCGAGAGATTGTTGAACGAGAGGGACTACTCCGGCAGTCAAAGGTGAGGCGCACTGCGAAGAAGAACTCCGACGCCACTTGACCCCTGAACAGCGCCAGTGGTCGGGGTGGATGGCAGCAGCTTGAACGCGTCCGGGATGACGGCCTTGGAGAGCCAGGAGCCGGGGCCGAAAGTCTTTATCAGCCTGATCGCGTGGTCCACGGTAGCGGACTGCAGGGAGAAGGGCGCTGGAGGGAAGGGGCTGTGGATGCTCGGGCGGGCCCGGAGCGGGGACAGGAGAGGACGAGTATGAGACGCTTCTTCCTGGAGTGCTTGCGGGTGGCGATGCCCATCGGGTTAGAGCGAGACGGAGAGAAGGGGCCAATGACGTAGCCCACGGACACCTCCCGCGCCCGAGCTGCGTGCCGACTTGGGGCTCACGGAGAGCCGGGAAGAGGTTGCGGGACACGAGACGCCGAGGGACCTAAACAGAGCTTGCAGTCTAATGTGAGGGATTTAAATAGAGCTTGCAGTCCAAAGTGAGGTATTAAACTGAGCCCGCAGTCCAAGTGAGGCGTTTAACGGAGAGCCTGCAGTCCGGTGCGAGGGAGTTAAACGACCTGTAGTCCGAGGTGAGGGATTAAACTGAGAGCTTGTAGTCCAGAGTGAGGGATCCAACATTGCCCGCAGTCCTAAGAGAGATTTATAACTGAGAGCTTGAAGTCCAAGTGAGGGATTAAACCGAGAGCTGCAGTCCAGTGTGAGGGGTTTAACAGGTTTTACGGTCCAAGTGAGGGATTAACTGAACCCGCAGTCCAAGTGAGGAGTTTTTTTTTTTTTTTTTTCATTTATTTATTTATATTTATTTATATTTATATTTATTCATATTTATATTTATTTATATTTATTTATTTTATATATAAGCGTTCCAGATATGAGCAGTACCATATATGCAGTTCCAACATGAGCAGTTCCGTATATAAGCCGTTCCATATAAAAGCCGTTCCATATATAAGCAGTTCCATATATAGCAGTTCCATATATAGCAGTCCCATGTATAAGCAGTTCCGCATGAAGCAGTTCCAGGTACGGTATAACGGCTCCAGATACAGTGCCTTGCGAAAGTATTCGGCCCCCTTGAACCTTTCAACATTTCGCCACATTTCAGGCTTCAAACATAAAGATATAAAATTTTAATTTTTTGTCATGAATCAACAACAAGTGGGACACAATCGTGAAGTGGAACGAAATTTATTGGATAATTTAAACCTTTTTAACAAATAAAAAACTGCGAAGTGGGGCGTGCAATATTATTCGGCCCCTTTACTTTCAGTGCAGCAAACTCACTCCAGAAGTTCAGTGAGGATCTTTGAATGATCCAATGTTGTCCTAAATGACTGATGATGATAAATAGAATGCACCTGTGTGTAATCAAGTCTCCGTATAAATGCACCTGCTCTTTGATAGTCTCAGGGTTCTGTTTAAAGCGCAGAGAGAACCATGAAGACAAAGGAACACACCAGGCAGGTCCGAGATACTGTTGTGGAGAAGTTTAAAGCCGGATTTTGATACAAAAATATTTCCCAAGCTTTAACATCTCAAGGAGCACTGTGCAAGCAATTATATTGAAATGGAAGGAGTATCAGACCACTGCAAATCTACCAAGACCCGGCCGTCCCTCCAAACTTTCATCTCAAATAAGGAGAAGACTGATCAGAGATGCAGCGAAGAGGCCCATGATCACTCTGGATGAACTGCAGATAACTACAGCTGAGGTGGGAGAGTCTGTCCATAGGACAACAATCAGTCGTGCACTGCACAAATCTGGCCTTTATGGAAGAGTGGCAAGAAGAAAGCCATTTCTCAAAGATATCCATAAAAAGTCTCGTTTAAAGTTTGCCACAAGCCACCTGGGAGACACACCAAACATGTGGAAGAAGGTGCTCTGGTCAGATGAAACCAAAATCGAACTTTTTGGCCACAATGCAAAACGATATGTTTGGCGTAAAAGCAACACAGCTCATCACCCTGAACACACCATCCCCACTGTCAAACATGGTGGTGGCAGCATCATGGTTTGGGCCTGCTTTTCTTCAGCAGGGACAGGGAAGATGGCTAAAATTGATGGGAAGATGGATGGAGCCAAATACAGGACCATTCTGGAAGAAAACCTGTTGGAGTCTGCAAAAGACCTGAGACTGGGACGGAGATTTATCTTCCAACAGGACAATGATCCAAAACATAAAGCCAAATCTACAATGGAATGGTTCACAAATAGACGTATCCAGGTGTTAGAATGGCCAAGTCAAAGTCCAGACCTGAATCCAATCAAGAATCTGTGGAAAGAGCTGAAGACTGCTGTTCACAAACGCTCTCCATCCAACCTCACTAAGCTCGAGCTGTTTTGCAAGGAAGAATGGCAAGAATTCCAGTCTCTCGATGTGCAAAACTGATAGAGACATACCCCAAGCGACTTGCAGCTGTAATTGCAGCAAAAGGTGGCGCTACAAAGTATTAGTGCAAGGGGCCGAATAATATTGCACTCCCCACTTTTCAGTTTTTTTATTTGTTAAAAAAGTTTAAATTATCCAATAAATTTCGTTCCACTTCACGATTGTGTCTCACTTGTTGTTGATTCTTGACAAAAAATATATTTTTTATATCTTGAAATGAAATGTGGTAAAATGTTGAAACGTTCAAGGGGGCCGAATACTTTCGCAAGGCACTGTATAAGCAGTTCCAGATTTAAGCAGTTCCGTGAGGGATTAACCTGAGAACTCGCTGTCCAAGTGAGGGATTCAATTTGGGAGCCGCAGTCCAGAGGGATTTAAACGGGGCTTGCAGTCCAAAGAGAGGGATTTAAACAGAGCTCGTAGTCCAGAGAGGGATTTAAAGAGAGCCTGCAGGCCAAAGTGAGGGATTAAAACAGAGCACGCAGTCCAATGTGAGGGATTAAACTGAGGTCTTGCAGTCCAATGTGAAGAATAAACGGAGCTTGCAGTCAGAGTGAAAGATTTAACGGAGCTTGGTTAAGGGAGCCTGCAGAACAATGCGAGGGCCTTAAACTGAAGCTTGCCCACCAATGCACGGGGCCAACTGAGCCTGCAGTACAAGCGCGGGGCCAACTGAGCCTGCAGTATAATGCGAGGGGAATAAAACCGTCCGCAGATCTCATACTTACCCACAACGCCAGAAGACAAGGGACAACACAACGGGACCACGCCGTACCGGCACGAGGAGGCAGGGATGCGCACGGCTCCCACCGCACCGGGCCAGACCGGCCGTATGCAGCAGCGGCCGCGACGAGACGAGCAGCGGCGAACCCGCAGAAAGAGCCCGCAAAGGAGGAGAGCGGCAAAGACCCACGGACCACAGCACGAGACCTGCAGCAGGTGCAGCGACGCGGAGGAAGAGCAGACCACACGCAGCAAGACAGAGGACAGCAGGGACCGCAGGAGTAAGCGTGAGTAGACAAGCGATTCCTCCAGAACGATTCTTTGCAGGCTTCGAGAAGGCCGAGAGTGGGAGTTTTCTCCGCTTTTAAGCGGCTTGCCTGGCCGGTACGGTGATTGGAAGGGGGCGTTTGCTGTGCGATAGGCTGGGTCTACCAAATTGAATTTCCGCTGGCTGCATTTTCCATTTACTCCACACACGATGATGACAGAAGCAAGACGCCGAACAGCCTCTGACCATCACCGTTCATACACTCTCATTTCATTCATTCCTATTGCACATGTTTTTAGTGGTAGGGGAAACCGGAGTACCCAGAGGAAAACTACATGGAGAACATGCAAACTTGTGTGAAGCACAAGCGCATATTTTCTACGATTTTAAATGCATACATTTTGTGTACACATTCATAAGATTATTGTGCAGACAAAGTATGGGGGTTTTGCCTTTCTCAGAACACTGTGGACTGCCTTGTGAACACTCGCTGCACGGCTCAGATAAACAACAGAAGCCTCAAGAAGCTGAGGCCTAAAGAAACAAATCAGAGATACTGAGAGCTGATCCTCCTTTATCACTGAATAAACTGATCCAAAGATGTGACAGAGGCTATGAATACAGATATGTGAAAACTTTTAGAGAGCAAGGAATGACTGACTGATTTCATTATTACATTACATTACTTTTTTGTAATTCCAAAGTTAAGTATTCCATCTTTAGGAACAAAAACACAGGCACAAAAAGCCAAAATGAAGACAGTCAAGTTGAAGACCTCTGTCCAGTGACAAAATGTGAGGTGTTGCGTTGATGAGCGCGCTGAGATGATTCAGGGGAAACAGATTAGGCAGGGGAGCAGTCTGGCACGTCGTTAGTCAGGGGTGTCAGCGGCGCAGATAAATGAAGTGTCAGCAAAGCAGCCAGGCACCACAAGAGGGAAATGACGAGAAAGAAATAAATAAATAAAACTACACAATAGATAAAAAGTGAAGAAGCATAAGAGGAGAAATGGCTCAGTTTTTGTGTAATTAAAGTCATTTGTTTCATGTCAGATATTTTGCTTAAGAAATTAGTTTTGTCTTTTTTATTGTACTTATTATTATCATGCATATATTTATGAGCAGTTTAGAAAAAATGAATACTGCAATAGTTTTAATTGTAAGGCTGCTGCGAGTAAGGCAAAAGATAAATGCTATTTATAGTTGTGTAATATTTAAAGGGGCCGTATGTAATATGCACAATTAGAGTTCAGTACAATTACAATCCAACTTTTGTTGCCAGAATTTTCCTGTCTGTGACACGTGTAGCTCCTACATGTAAGTACCACTTATTTTTGTACCTGGTTTTATTCAAACAAACGAGTGGGACTGACATATGTGTCTGTGAATTTTGTTCCAAAGAAATTAATGAGTAAAAAATGACGAGTGCCAAAACCAGCTAAATTTGCATTGCCAGTCACCTAAGAAACTGGAAACGCAAGTGAAAGACTAATTCTACACTCTCCCAAACATAAGTATTACTATTACATCATGTCCACTGTATTTATAATTAATAAAAACCCCATTTTAAAGTCAAGTTTTTTTGACGGAAATCCTCACATTCGTTACACATTTTCAAGGGTAATCTAAATTTGTATTTATTATTTTTCCAAATTGATTCCTTTTCAAATTGAGTGATTTACTGATGTAATAGCCATGTTAATGTTGTGGGATTTCATCTGCTGCTTTGTCACTGATGACCTTTTATTTTATATGTAACTGGCGGCACAGTAGAATTATCAAATCAGAAGCTGATCTGGTCTTTAAACATTTCCCTTTGATATGTCTCTGTTTGATTTTTTTTCCTTATCTACGATAGTAATTCTAGTTTTTGATTTAAAACCTTTTAAAGTCCGGATACTATAATTGACACACCCATATACAGAGAGTAAAGCAAAGAAGAAGAAATTATTTCCCATCACTCAAGATTGTTGGGCTTTTTAAATATCGTATAAAGCATAATGAGGCATTTCAATATTTCACTGCAATTTTACAGATTTGAGTTACTTCAAAGGGAAGGTTCTAAGGACACTTTCATTCATAAGGTGCCTTCACAAAACCTTCCCCGGTTTGAACTGGTTCAAGTAAAAAATGTGCTTTGAATGCATCAGCCTTCAGTAAAAAAGTGTAATACTGTAAAGCCTTGAACCCACCCAATGATTGCAATTCTATTCTTAAATTTACACCAGTTCCATGAGCAACAACAGTGTTACAACATCAACAATTATCCTAAAAATCAAATCCTTGCACTGCTGCACGGTGACAAAAGCTAATTAAAAAAAAGATAATTAGTGTCATTACCGCAATATTGTTCAGTCATTGATCAACACACAGCCTCTTGTTCAGATTCATATTTCCAACACTGAAAGCAATGTTTTAAAAAAGAACAACACTGTAATTAGCAATACTTGTAATTAAAATCTCTCTTGAATATCAACAATATGGTTTTTCTTCATCTAGACATGTTCCATTTTCTGACTTTGAAACACATTACATGGATTTTAACTTGGGCGACTTCTTCAAAAACTCAGTCTGAGCACACAAACCGTTGGATATTTGCTAGAGCAGTTTTTCTAGCTTCGAGGTCAGGAGTCTCAAGGACACTCTTAGCAATCTAATCACCTACAGTGATTCTGTCATGTTGATCCTGTGGATGTGAAAACTCCTGCACCCAAAACTTATAGATTTAGGAGAGGAAGCATGAGAGGCTTCACAGCAGAATCAGGTTGAGTTTATTTACCATTTGTAGCAAAACCACATTGGAATACATGTGCAAAAAGTACCCCAGTGTGCACCAGACTAGTACATACATAACACAAGCTAAAACGTGCAAGAAATAATTGTCTCTGTGAAACAACTCGACAATAACAGTTTCAATAGCAAGTGCAAGATCGTTAAAATGTGGGAAGGAGCTGGAACATGGCTTTTCCAGGGGCTAGAGGAGTCATTGGTTATTTGATTTAGATTAAAGAGTCTGGATTCATAAAGAACCTCCAGACCTCACAGCTCACAGTCTTCTTTGCAGAGCGGAGCACCTTGTTTAGGAGCAGGTGAAAAGAGCATGTCTCACTCTGACGTTAAAAGCTGTGGAGTACAACATGTCGAGCTGTGGCCGGCTCTTAATGACTAATAAATCAGACTGATATGAATCCTCCCCACAGCACTATTAGAGCAAAGTGTTTCCAACCTCATTCATTTCCATTAGGGAGCAGCTATGCTAAGTTTACTGTGGTATCCAAATTTCTCCCAGGCACCATAATTATGAGCTTGTGTTAACCCTGTTTTTGCCCTTCAGTTCCCAAATAACAACGCTCAAAAAAAGTCAGTTATTTTTCAATTTCCACAGACCAATGATCTACCCTAAATCTTCTCATGGCTGAGATAGATCAAAAGTGAAATATAATTACGGTATTAACTATTCTAAAACATTTGCCAAACTTTATTAGTAAACCAAACTTATTTATATAAACCAAACAGGTGCCATGAGTCTGAGTCAGTGTCATAGACTGTATATATTAACGGACGTAGTCACACCTATCTCTGCCGTTCTAACTAATGGGCCAAAAATTGGGCTCTCATGGAGTGATTAAAAATGGCCGCGGGGGCTGGAAAATGACAAAAAACGCATCTACGCATGCGTCAGCCGGCACGAGCCCCATTCATTTAAACGAGTGACTTCAAAAATTCACTCCCCTCAGCATTGACACAAAACCAAGAGCCGACTTTTGGACAATCCTGTAAAGGTGTTTTCGAGAGATAAGAAGATGCTATATGTTAGTATTGGCTAATTCTTAGTCCGGGTCCACCCCCATTGGCCCGGGGTGGTATTTGCAACCCTGTTAACAAAACATCTGCCTCTACTACAGCACAAAGCTAACCCAGTCAGGGAAAAAATGCCCATATACGGAAATTGGCTTCTTCTGCATTTCTCACACACTATGGCGACGTCAGCACTCAGTCAGTCCCTTCCTAAAATACGGTCTATGAAACTAACACGAGAACTAAACCAGGGATGGACCAGGACTAAACTAAAAAAGCACTCGTAGAGCAAAGACCTCTGCCATTCTTTAAAAGGAAAAAAAAAAACTACATTCAGGCCGTGGATCACCTCAGAAATTTTTACAACTTGTTCCTTGATCAATATTAAAGATTTAAAGAAAATATTGTAAAAACCATAACTTTTGAGAAACTAACCAAACCCAATTAACTACTTACTTATTCAAATCCTGCTTTCAATAAGTTTGACAGACAAAGGTCACCTAAACCGTTTACAATGTTCAAAGATATTGTTCCATTCTCTCCACACACAGTGATGATGGAAGCCAGACAGAAGTGAGACGCCAAACACCCAGAGGTAACCTACGCAGGCACGGGGAGAGCATGAAAGCTCCACTAAGAAAGGACCTGTTCTGACTGGGATTCAAACCCGGGACTTTTTTGCTGAGAAGAGTGAATCCGATCCACTCAGCCATCGTATCACCCTGAATAAGACCAAACCAAGTATTCAGTGGACTCATTTCAACACCAATGGCATCTTAAGTATTGCCAATGGTGTCTATAAGTCTATAATCAAACCAAAGGAAGGGTATCATTTATGTTTTTATGCAATTATAAAACAAGAGTTATATACATACAAGAACAATTCCTTACCAGAGACGTGAAGATGTAAGTGTAGTAGACTGACAGCATTCCCAGCTCAGACGCCTGTAGAGAGAACAAAACTCAGGTCAGAAAACCAAAGAAAAACAACGTAGAAGGAAGAGACAAATTGAGGGTTGAATTTTAAACCAAAGGACGCTAGGCTCGGAGGCTCTGCATGACAAGACGAGCAAAAGCATCAGGCGGGAAAAAAGGTGTGAGGTGCGAGGTCAGCGATCCAGGGGAAGTCCAGTCCGCTGCTGCTGACAGATCAAATCCACATCTTGATAACACCAGACACGTTCTTATCTGACGCTGCCTCTCAATGGAGCAATTAATTTCTTGAGAGCATTAGTATGCCGCTCGCTGTCCTGTCTCACAATTTGAGTAAATCAAAGTCACGGGAAGCAGTTGTGAAGGACAGGGTGAACTTTCATCATTTCATTTCATTAATAGCAGTAGGAAAGATGCAACGTTCAGACTCGGTGGCCCCAGGGATGCGATATGGGGATGCCAAAACAAATATAACAATTGCTACAAAAACTTGCATACAATTTATTATTTTCCACAAAAAGCAAGTTATCCACAAAATAAAAGGCATAAAAGGAATACTCTTGGTAATTGGTTGGGTAAAGTTTGTTGGAAAGTTGTTGTACACACTCAATGAATACACAAGACTGTAATTAACAATTATTTAGATAATTTTTCTGTTGGTAGATTTTTTTTTTTTGATTTATTGTGAATATTTTGGGGGGGGGGGGGGGGGGGGGGGGGGTATTAGTAGGATTTCTCATACATTTGACCATATCAACGTTCAGAGATTGATAAAAATAAAAAATAAATAATGTCATTCTGCACTCATTCCTACATAAGTCAAGTGTGTTAATTTATTTTGTGTTCATTGTACATCAAACATTAATTATCAGATATCACTACAGATAATTTTACAGCAAATCATTCATTTACAATAACTTATTATAATATTGTACATAATTAGTTATGTCATAATTCAATTATTGTTTGAAGTGTGGGGAAACTTTTTGAAATCTCACTTAAAGCCTTTTATCACCTTGCAAAAGAAAGCCATTAGGATTGTACCTAATATCCTTCAAACCTACTGTTTATGGAAAAAACAAAAAAAACAACAACAAATCCATGACAGAGAAGCTTACACTAATTACAGTTTAAAAGAAAGATTTAAAAAATGACTGTGTCTATCAATGTGTGGAGCTACTATTTGGAACAGATTAAGAAATGATAAAAAAAAAAAAAAAAAAAGGTTCAAACCAGGATAACGGAGGAAAGAGTGATGTTTGGTCTGTGATGAATGAATGAGGGGAATTGGAAGTTTGAAAGTGTCTACTTCATCCGACCCCATTCAGAATCTATGAATGCATGTGGTTTTGTTTGGTGGATTTGTGTTCTTGACTGATTATAGAATCACCTGAGTCATAAAACCTTCTCAGTCATACTGTAAGGTGAAAAAACAACGAATCCATTACCAAATTAGTTGCGACCTATTTCAATGATTGATTAGTTGCGATTGATAAATTAACTTGTTGTGACACACTTACCATTTTAGGGCTAAAAAAATGTAAACTGTTATATTGTCTGTGTAAATCCAGATATGGGTGCGACAGTGGTAGAGCATTGGTCTTTTGACCTAATGGTCGTGGGTTCAATCCCACCAAGACCCATGTCATTTAGACCCACTGATGTCTGCTGTCAATGTGTCCCTGGGCAAGACACTTAACCCCACTTTGCCTGAAGCCCCCACTGAAACACAAAGGGTGGCATCTTGGGTGCCATCGAACTAGGCCAAGTGGCCCGGATCGTCGCCACAGGGGTGTGAAGGGGCCCACGGTCACATGAATGTGTTTTCGCAAACGTGCCAGAGCGAATGTGCTGTAGTACAACGCTCGGTCCAGCTGGTGGCGCTAATACTAACTCCAGCGACGACCTCGTTGTCCGAGTTAAGTTTCTCTTCATGTACGGATCGCATTGTTTAGGGAAAGACACATCTCACACTTGTCCACATTGCTTTGATGCAAAGTGCAGCAGTTCAAAAGGTAACGTGTGTGGACATGTGTGTGTGTGTGTGTGTGTGTGTGTGTGTGTGTGTGTGTTCTGGCAATTAAATAAAGACTGATTCTTGAATGTCTGAAGTGTTATTGCAATAACACCACACTGTGAGCGAGGGTCAAAACAGAGGGAGTTATTCGCTTTTCTTTGACTCCCCAGCGCCCCTTGACCATGGTCCGGGGGCTTACATGTATATGAAAGGTTTAACACAAGCGGAGAATACGGAAGTGCAGGAGAGACGAGTGTGAAAATACACGTCACGACGGAAGACGTAATGTGACGCACAATATCAAGTCCCTACCACACCTCATCCCCCACTCCCCACCACCCGCCATACTGACCCCCCTCATCCGGGCTTTAAAGCGGGCCCAGGCCCAAGTCTTCAAGCGCGCCTGGGCACGGTTGAAGCAATCGTCCTCACGCTCACATGCCGCGGCCCTTATATTCCGTGGTAATCATCACATGTATGGTATGACCACAAGTCTTTAATATTTAAATTCCCCAATGTCACTCAGAGTCCTTGTCCATCATACCAGACTTGCCCGAGATACATATGTGAGCATTCCTCTGTACAAGACTATATGTTAATACTAAAGCTTCACTCATTAAAAAACAGCAGAAATACATCAAACCTGCGGGAGGAAGAAAAAACATCGCCATCCTGTGTCGCTGCATAATACAGTTCAGTAATTATAGCATCAGGTGGCTCCTTCATGCCTTTCTTTCATATACATAAAAAGTGTACGTCTGAGGCAAGATTGTCATTGTGAGGTGTTGCATTTTTAAACAGAGAGAGTATTAAAATATTGAACAGACAAAACTGAAGTAGAAAAACATCAATTACTTTACGCAAAAAAACGACTTGCATTATTAAACTTCTTATATTTGAAAGCTTTTACAGAAAAGGAAGTCTCTAGCTATTGCTCCAGGGAAGGCATAGCTGCCTTGAGTCCGCGCCAAACAGAACATAACATAAACAAATTAGCAAAATGTTTCAAGTCGACGTGACATGTGATTATTCATCGTCTTCCATGTGTTCTCGATGAGGACCATAGCGGGTGTCTATTGCATCGGGGGGGGGGGGATTTCAGCTGAATGGCATCGGGATTTGTGGTTCACAGGAACATAATAGCCATTTAGACATTATTATTCGGAAATTTGAATGTGAACTAGACAAAAGGAGGGACTTGAGAAAAGGAACTGGTAAATTTAATTTAATTAAATTTGTCTCTGAGGACTACAAAATTGTCAATTAGCAAACAACAGCGAGAATCAAACCATTAGAACACAGGAAATGCGATACTAAGAAACACAAAGGAGTCATTGCTAAATAGGGTACTGGGAAGACAAATGTTCATAATTTTCTCTAGATGTCCTGGATCATCACTGTCCTGAGACCCTCCTGCATCGACAATCAATGACTGAAACACATACAAGGAGGAAGCTAACGTGAAGCCAGGTATGCTGTATAGAAAGTGCCCTGGGTTCAGGAGCTCATGTGATTCTGATACTTTGACACCTTAGGGTTAACTTGAACGCTCTCATATTTTCTAACTGGAAGTAAAGGGCTGCACGATTAATCGGAGTTGAAATGTTTGTGGTCGCAATTAGTAAACGGAAAAGAGGGTAAAGACATATTATTTAAGTTCTTTGAAAAGTTAAGCAAAGAATCACTTGAATTTGGTGAAAAATCTCTTGATTTGAGATTATTTTGAAGATTTGCCAATGAAACAAGAATATATCTTTTGTCTCATTGTCAGGCAGAAGCAGTATTTTCTAAAATGAGATGTCTTTTTTCCATAATTGATAAAAACTTGTCAAACACAACTCAGGTCTGACTATAAGAATTTACTAGATGTTAGAATTCTATAAAGAAAAATCTGAAATATGTGGGAAGAGGTGACAGGTGATTGCTTGAATTTGTGTGTGTATGTTCCCAGCTTGACTTTTTATACATGCAGGTACATGTCAACAATTGCGATGAGATATTTTGCCAAAATCCTGCAGTCATAGTATGCAAGTTTTGGATAGCGAGGCAAGGCAAGGCACGCACAATTCATACACAAGGCAACTCAAGGTGCTGAACCATAAAAAAAACAGAGCCCCAGAGCTATAGCCAGAATGTTGAACAACTTTGACCTCTTCACAAAAACACATCCTGATCATTCATCTTTAACACAAGTATATCACTCAAGGAACAAAAAAAGCAGCTTACTACATCGCTCAGTTGTTAGCGAGCATTTGAGAGTTGAAATGCCAGACTTATTATCAATCTTTTGTCTGGTCCAGCTATGCACAGCAGCGGTGGTCTGACTGAGCGTGATTACATTCACAATGGTGGGCAGCAGCTTGAAACTCACAGACAAGAGACCATAGTCACAAGAGAGAAGTGGGGAATCCTCGGCAAAACAAAAGACAGACGTTTCCATTTACTCAAATTAACAATCACACCAGACGAAAGAGTACGGACGGAACAAAAGCGAATCAGCTCTGCCAACTTCACGGCGCGTACTTCGCACAGTGGAACCCAAGGTGGAAAATGAGAGGGCTGCGTTTGGATGAAACTATGAAAGATGAATGCAATACCAAACAGAAAAGGTGTACAAAAGAAAGAGACATCCCACTGTGAGGCCCGACTGATTTCAGAACCCGGGGGTGGGCGGGGTTGCCTTGGCGACTAGATGACCACAGCGATGGGAAGGCGCCAACAGTTGATTGAGGTGAGAGACTTGAGAGAGTTTGAAAAATGAGGGGGACGAGCGAGAAGAACGTCTTCTCTCGCGGCCCTCGGTTACTGTCACCTCCGCTCGCGCTGCACATCCATCGCCTTCCGCGTATAATGAGGTGTGTATTAATTACTCGAGGGCCACATGCTGTGGCTGAACGTCCTCCCCGCGCCTCCAACAAGCTCCTTTTTATAAACCCGTAACAAACAAGCCCAGCCCGGATCAGGAAGAGGAGGCAACGCTGAGCCAGGTTTAAGGAGGCCGCTCTGCTGAGATGTTAATTAATGCCATGGCTATTAGCGAGGGAAGAACATTAGTGTCATGCTATTAGGTAACAGTTGAAAAAAAAAAAGACCGCATGTGAGACCAAAGCAATTATGAACTCGCATTTTAGCAACAAGTAAGAGAAATAAAAATAATACGAAGAAGGATGTTGCTTTAAAAAGTAGCCAAAAAGCACTCTTACATTATGAGCCAGTAATCGCAGTAATCCTCTTAACGCAGTGCTAAACAGTGGCTGTACAAGATGAGTCACAGCTTTACAACTTGATTTAATGCTGTCAAGCGTATAATTTGATTGAGTGTTTGTTTGACAAGATGCCTTCGCTTATTTCCTCTTGGACCACATTACACGAAGCGACTCACTGCCAAATGTTAATCAATTCATAAACAGCCAAATGGTTCAGGACTTGTTTTACTTTGTTTATCGGCCATTATCTCCGTATAACCGTTCACACGTAGGCGTCTTACAGAGTCTGCAAATACAAAGGTTTCTCAACATGCATGAATGACTTTCTTGAAGATTTCAGTAGTAGTAGTAGTAGTAGTAGTAATGATTTAGATTTAAAACATGTGAAAATAAACGATAAACAAGATTCAAAATACATACAACGCTTATTTGGCTCCAACCCCTATCACTCCTGTAAATTTCATTCATCTGCAAATAAGTAAATTCTTAAATCATGTGCAATACTGCAACTTCGGAATGTCCACTGAACAATGTCACTTTTATATAGGGATGCATCAGCGCCGATACCAGAAAAAATACTGGATCGGATATCTGCGTAGAAATAGGCGCCGTGCTGCCGATCCATTTTCTTGTCTTTTTTTTTTTTAATTATATATATTTTTTAATACATACCAGGTACCGCACAATGTCTTAAAATACATTATGCATAATGTACATATACGTATAAAATGAATTAATTAAAAGTAATTTATCAGATCTGACGTACACGTCACTTCCTCGTGGCGCTCTACAACAACAACAACACAGCATGGAGCACAGGAAAGAATCAGCGTTGTTCACGCGGCGGTAAACTAGCGAAATACAACACGACTAAGCACCACGAGAAACAGCATGGGGAGTTTTTGCATCGAAAGGAGATTACGTGAAAACAACGAGACACAGATGACACTGACGCAGCGTCACAAAAAGCTTTTCAGCAACAACCCGAAAGTGTTGGAGTTCATCAGTTTGGGCTCGCAGCCCCAAAGACCATTTGGAACCCAGGTACATGCCGTCGCCAAATGCATATCTGAAATCCAGTTAAAGCTACGGTACTATTATTTATTTACATTTTCATGCAGCGTGTTTTGTTTGTTGTAAGTGTTTATTTATTCAAACACAGTTAATATAAGTACATTTCTATTCAATAAATGTATAAGGTATAATACAGTGTTGGAATGTTTAATGTGAACATTGAGCAGCTCTTTATAGTTGGATTATTGCACATTTATGTTGAATCCATTTTTATCTGGAAAGTTTAGCGCTTTAGTTCATCCACTGCTTTTGCAGTTACTTGAACAAAGAGTTCAATTATTAAATACATTTTAGCATGATCATTTCCGGTATCGGTCAATATTGGTATCGGCAGAAACCCATAGCTCTGGTATCGGTATCGGTAGAAAAAAAGCTGATTGGTGCATCTCTACTTTTATATATAAATATATATATATATATTTATTTATTTTTTGACTGGTATTGAAGAATGTTCAGCATCTACAGCTAGTTATGTTAGCTAAGAAACATAGCTACTACTTATTTGTATATATTGTGTGTGCTCCCTGTGTGCTCTTACTACTGTACTGTATTTGCACTGCAACCTCGAAATTTCCACACTGTGGGACAAATAAAGGAACTCGTATCTTACGCTTTCAACACAACCCTAAAACAACACACACACACACGCTCTTTCACCTGACACGACACAGACCCAAACACTCTCTGACCTCACACCTCTCTCCTACTACTCTGTGCTGAAGGAATCCTTCTCTTTCCGCCACCAACTCAGCGACTGTATGTAATATGCCCCTAAAGTCATTACAATGACTTTAGGGGCATATTGTTATTGTTTGCACTGTTTGTATTTGTATTTAACCTGTATAGTGTAGTGACTGTGTCCTACTTTGTATTTTATTGCACTGACCGTAATGTTTTATTGTTTTATTGTCTTAGGGAGACTTTTTACATCTGTCCAGGGACTACGGATGAAAAATAGCCTTTTGGCTAATTCCGGTGCATTTACAGAAATGTTGATTAATGTACACTGTCCCTGTCAAATAAATAAATAAATAAATAATAAACAATTACAATCCAACTCTTCCTGCCTGAGCACTGATTACAGATGCAATCCACCTGCTGGGGTTTAGCAAGATAAAGGAAGAAACAAACTCTGTGTAGTAATTATGGCTTCTTATTTTTGTACCTGATTTCATAACAATTGTGTGGTGCTTGTTTGTGAATGAACTGAAATGAGAGCCACATTCTGTTCTCTGATTGGATATTCTTTAAAACTGGTTTGTAAACGTTGACCTATTTTCTGGGGGCACATATAAACCATGTCGACGGCCCCTTTGAATATGCTATTTAAAAAATAAAAAAAATTATCATCTGTTAAGTTGTTCAAGAGAGACACATTGATTTTAAGGTAGAGCTAAAATCAGACACATACATATTTTTTTGCTTCTACTGTTGAGAATCTCTATCAGGAAATACGATTTGCACATTATTTTCTAAGGCATATCATATCACAGCATAAATCAAAATAAATCAGGGCAGTTTTTTCCATACAAGTGCCCTTTACTGACCCGTTCTAGAATGATATGTGACATGGTGGCATTGGCGTCCACGATGATGGTGGCGGTCTTGTCGTCCCGGATCTCCTTGAGGAGCGGGGTCGGGTCCTGGCTCTCGTCAAGCATGCGCACCGACAGCGTCTCCTTGGAGATGAGGAACTGCCTGAGGAGCTGCTCCAGGTTCAGTAAGCCTGCAGGAGAAAATAACATAAGGAGATTAACGGTAATGAATTAGACATCACAGACTAGGCTGTTTTTTCATTAGGGAATTTCTTTGTGAAAGAAAAATTGTTATGCTTATTGTTTTGGAAAATGGGCTCAATAACTTTAACACAGACTCATTGTTCAGCGTTTGCTTGATCTGATGATAACTGAATATACTTTCATGCACAACAATTGGGCTGATGATTAAATTACATTTAAGTTAAACCATCAACTGCAAAGGGAGGTTTGAGCAGCTTCCCTCTTGTCTCTGTCCTGTGGGAATAATAGTCTTATGTAATTATAAAGTGGTATAGGATTTGTCGTTATTAAAGCAGAAAGTGGGTCACTTTGGATCAATATATTACCATACACTAGGAGGTTTCTAGGATAATTGTCAACTATATTTCTAAACATACAACTATATACTGTATTACTTAAAATAGAATATCAAGTATTTTATATTTGCTTATTATTATGCTAAAGTTGGGGGTCTTTGTACTTAAATCTTGCCTCTTCATCATGCTAAAGTTGGACATTTTAAACTGCTTCTTTTTATGCTTGAGTTATAGATTTTTTTTTTATACAGAGTCATTGTTCATTTAGTTTGCTCTGTTTCATTTCAGACTGTTTGGTATTGGCATTTTTTGTTGTTGTGATTGTATGTGACATTGAAATGTTATTTAAGTTATAATTTTTAATAATTCAAGTAAAATGTGGCTAAAATAGACTGTGTTGTAATTCACTTTGGCGGGAAGGCTCCAGCCTGTCTGGGCTGGGTTTGCATGTTAAACACCAGAGGAAGCAGGCTTTTGAACATAGCAACAACAGTATGTCACTTTGAATAAAATAAAAACAACAGAAAAATACAAATTTGTATCTTGTGCTGTGTGCTCCTCATTACTACTGTCAGTAACTTGGGATTTCAACACTAAAATTTCCCTACTGTGGGACAAATAAAGGATCTCTAAATCTTAATATAAATCTAAACTAGGGATGTAAAAAACTATGAATTTTCATGACCGACCACCGAGCCTCATTAACCGGTTGAAACCGGTTAACCGCGTAGTTTAAAATAGTCCACGTTCTTTGAAATAACAGCCATTTCGAGCCGCGTACTTTTCATAAGTGCAGCTCTGCGTTCTACTGGATCAGAGCCGAGACAGCGGCGCCCAAACCCGCAACAGCTCCGGCACCTTTGCGCACAGAGAACTGCTTTTTTAATCTTCCCATTCTGCTGTGCTGCGGGTTAATACCAAAACTTTCTAGCAGCAAACGACGGCTCGTTCACATGGTCAGAGCAGCGAGTGACGAGCCGCGTCTCACAGGTCTTCACAAAAGTTTAAATACAAGTGATGTGTGTGGAGCTGATCCCGAGGACCATAAACACAAACATGTTTCCCCTACAGCAAAACATGTAGGGGAAATACGCGGCTCCCAAAGGAGCCGCGTATTTGCGCGAATCCTTTGGGCTCCGTGACACAGAGGAGCGCGACAGACCGGTATGTGTGTGTGTATGTGTGTGTGTATGTATGTGTGTATGTGTGTGTGTATGTATATGTGTGTGTATGTAAATGTAAGCTCCAATGTAGTTCTGACCCGCGCCAGTGTGCAACTTTGACGGTAACAGAGGGGAGAGATGATGCGTGTGGATGTTACGTATAGAGAGGGGAAAGTGTGTGTGTGTGTGTGCGCGCGTGCGCGTGTGTGCATATGTGGCTCGTGCGGCGTGAGAGTCGTCCCTGAGTTTATAATACATTGGCGCACACAGCTAGATACAGACCCGCTCGTCACACTGTGCAAATAGGGCTTAAAATAGCGTTATGAAGAGACCTCCCCTCTCCCCTTTTTCTCTTTTTTTAACCGACAGCTTTGACCGGTTAACGCTGTGACGGTCAACCACCGGTTAAACGGTCGCCGATTTACATCCCTAATCTAAACCTTGACACTTAAATTGTGGCTTCTCTGGCAGATTGAACAACATAACTTTGATATGCTGTTAGTAAATCTCTGGCTACATACTGAGAGCCAAATGAGGGCTACAGGTTTTATTGAACCTTCCAGCGTTTATATGTCTGCATTCTAAATTCTGGTTCCTGATGGAAGATTGGCTTTGATTCATTGTCAGCCACATGAAAACGCTGGACTGTTCTGGTGAATAACGACCACTTGACCAGAGGCGAGCGTTAAACATTACTGTGAAGGGTGAGTGCCATTTGGGCCAAGCTGACTCTTCTCCTTTATCTGCCTAAACCAGGAAAGTTTACACTGAGCTAGAGTGGCGCGAGATGATTTCTCTCTGAAATGAATGCATCTTTTCACTGTGCAGGTGAAACGAGGAAAAGTAGAATATCGTTCAAAAGGACATTTACTTGTGTAATTCAACTTACAATGTAAAACTAATGTATGACAGACACATTACAGGCAAAGATAAGAGAATCGTACAGTTCAAACACAAGAAGATAAAAAAAACACATAGAACCATTGGTTATTTAGAAATCAATTATGTAAAATAACAGTATTATGAACACTGTATAACTGTACATGTTGACACAATGTTACTTTCCCATTCTTTTGCACTTGCTTTATGGAAATCGGTTTTAAATTATTTTAAGATGACAGAAATGTGCACTTTTTTTGTTGAGTTGATTTGACTTTTGTTTGAAGTGTGGATGTAACGCAGTATTTCATACATAACTGTAAAGTGACTGTCAATAGCCACACTGTCACCAGAAGTCTCTTTGAGACAAACGCACACAGCACTTTCCAGGGGTATCACAGTGTGAAGACATTAAGTGAATTACACAAGGCAGACGAGGCACATACCCAAAGCGAGGAGCTGAATGAAATGGAACACAGTGAAGCCACCGTCAAACCTTATATGTCACTATACCTTTTCTTTTGCCTCAACAAGCTTTATGAGTCTTTTATGGGCCCCAATTGCTTTACGATATTTTAATGGCAAACCCACTGTCTAAGGATCAAGCCAATTACCATAATGGTAAATAGAGACAGTAAACATGATCTCACAATGAGGCTCTGGTGTCCCTGTCAATCACCTTGTCTCTGCTTTACTCCTCACTCTCACTCTTGCGTCTGTGAATGATTTATCCACCCAGATGGATCCTTTTTAAAGCTTTAATATTTGAGCATTGCTTTTGATTGAAATGTGTGATGTTGCAGAAGCAAATACTTGTTACTATCTATCTTTCCTATTTTCTTACTGACGATGACTACGGACAAACCCCTTGTGTGGATTGTAAGGATAACAGCTTAAGTAATCATTAGTATTTTGATATGATAGTCACAACTTTGGGTTTGAAACAGGCTAAAATAACTGAGAACTACACTATTACTGTCAGTCAGTTTTTTTAAAATAGTGGAAAGACCTTTTCCACTGCAGTTTCTCGCCTATGCCAAAACACCGCTGCAAACTCCACACAGAACAGAATCATTTATTTGTGTTATCTGTGAGCAGATATTATGTGATGTGATTTATAACAGTTAAACTCCGCAGCATCAACAGCAGAAGGACAAAGACGCAATATACAAAAACTTATTAAACTCAAGAAGTTGTACTGTGTTAATTTCCCTTTATTAACAAAACAGAAAAGGCCAATTTTAAAATAAGTTACCTGATCTAAAAGCCTGATTTGATCCAGGTCTGGACCTCTGGACTCATAACCCTAGCCTTAACCCAATGAACCCTGAAGTGGTTGCCTATAACTTCGATCCAAACAACGTTGACCTTAATTACTTGTTCTGGATCCTTAATTACTTAATGAAATCAGATAAACTTAATTTAACTCGACCAAACCTGGAGTTTCCCTTTCTCATTAAATTATTTTAAACCATGAGGACAAAGAAAAAGAGGTGTTTCAGCTCAATTGGATGACTTCTTGATTTAGACCACAAGAACAGAGAAGCTATGGATCACAGCATGAGGATTATATGAGAATTAAAAACTGATGTAAAAATACGAGTGACACTGAAAGCATGATTACACTGTACATGGTCACAGAGATGTGGCCGCTGCTGTGCACACCCTTACCTCCACACTCTGCTCCCAGATAGAAGAGACAGCTCTGAGCTGCTCTGAGCCAGGACTAAATCAGAATTGAAAAGAGGACCAGGATCTCTGGACTTGGATGTGTTTTTTTAGCTGGAGAGCACTTAGCCAAGATCCAGATCCAGATGCTATGTCTTGCTCTGCTAAGACATGGCGTCTGGATCCTACAGTTATTTCTTGGACGGAAAGTGTAGGTTATGGCCATACAATGATGAAGCTGTGCTTCCTTTATACAATTTAAACGGCAACGGCCACTCAAGCAGAAGACACAATTTGACACAAATATGATGAGATATTCTAAATGTGTTTAGAGCACAAGCTGCATTTTGCCTGATTGGATAACACATTTGCTTTCCTTCTCAAAGGAACAAATTGTGGACAGTAATGTGACCACCCAACAGCTGTACAGATGTTCGTACAGTCATTGAGGTGTTTGAGATAGTGAGATTAATGCTTGTCCTGGTGTGCACCAAGTCTTTGGGCAGAACTCCAGCTCCTCTGCTCCTGTCTCTTCAACCACGGCTGCAAAATATTCATGAATTGGTTACGCTCTATTAGCCTGTCACCGACTCGTGTGATTAATGAGGCCGGGACACGTGGCCCGATCACAGACAGTCAGTAACCAACCCACTGCACAGCGATGGGACTTTGAGCTAATGTTCTTGCTGAGCGCAGACTTTGGCTCATGAAGACGCACAATGCAGCTCAAGCTTGCTGCCATTTTGTGTCTGTTGTGTTCAATGAATCAGGATTGTATGTGGGCGATCAATGCCATCATGTCACTTCCTGGATGTACTTTCTCTCATGTAGCCAATTCCAGCTATTTCCCGTTTCCCCTCTATCAGAGTAATCAATTTAGTGCACCTCAGACATTTGATGAGAAACAGGGCCCTCCCAGTCTTTATTCAATGACCACCTTCATCTTGAATATCTGACTCTCCCTCTCGCCCCCATTCCTCACACTCAGTCTTTCATCTAATTTAATCTCCTCTGTGCTCGGTCTTAGCCTACTGACACAGAAATCTCCCCACCAACCTCTAGGGGAACAAAAGTTGAGGTAAAAATGAGATTCTTTCCTTGAAACTTGCTGATACTAGTCGTAAGGTGCCTAAAAGGTCTATTTCTTATCAGGAGGTTTTGCCAGCATGGTGTTAATCAGCTCACTGCAGAATAAATGTGTCAAAAACAGGATTTGAGCTGAAAATACAGGCAGCCTTGGCAGAGTGAAAAAAGCCATGACCCTGCCTTTTAATTAAACTGGAGAGGACAAAAGAAAAACTACATATGTGGCACAGACATGTAGGCACTTTGTGAGAGCCGTAATGGTGGTGGAGGAGGCAAGCGAAAGAGGAAGGCAGGGAGTATAGGAGTGAGTCAACGACTTCATGGAGAGAGAGAACGAGAACGAGAGAGACCAAACCATTGAAATCTGACCCGTTATTACAAACATATGTTGTGAAAATATCAAGTGTCCACTTCTGTGTTGTGTGCCACAGATGTTCCCTAAATGGGTATGTTTTAAGAGTCCTGCCCAAACAATTTGTTCTCCACATTAATGGAACTGGAGTGCTTTGTGTTGACATGCTATTTGGGGACAAGTGTGCAGCTTGTGTGTGATTATATGTGTTGAAAGAGTACGGACAATAAACTAAAGTGTTTGAACACTATATTCAGACGTGAGATGTGTGGTGCGGCGTTCGGCTAGAGGTGTGATACTCACAGTCGGCCTGTGCACAGATGAGGCAGGCTGTGGTGCTGTTATAGAAGGTGAGGAGGCCGGCCACCGCCAGGCTGATGTCTGTGTTGGTGGGCCGCAGATCTAATGTGGTGAAGCGAGGAAACTGCACTTTCAAAATGTCTTCTGGCGCCACCTTCACATAAGGCACCTGCAGAAATAATTCATTTTAATGTATGAGCTGGAATTGTTAAGCCTGTATTTACGATGCATAACATATTTACGTAGCCAGAGAAGCCCAAAACAGAGAAATTGCAACAACAGTTAGAGGTGATTGTGACGTAAAAATAGCAGACAGCCAGCAGATCACTAGAGAAAACAAATCTGTTTACCCCGTTATGATGAATTGCATGTAATGATAACCCTGGGGTCCTGGGTAATGTGCCTATTCACACTACATATTGTTCATTGTTTGCAGTGTGCAGTAGATCATGTAATGCACAACCATGGATCTTATTTTTGTAACACCCACGCAGACAGGCCTTGTTAGAGCATTCTCCAAGCGACACCCCCGCACCTACTGTTCTAAAACAGTTTGCAGGGGCTAAGTTGAGCTTGCACTGAACATGACCTCTATACTCATGCCTGGGTTTCCACGCAATCAATGTTATTATTGTTTACAAATACAATAGATATGCAATAATCATACTAGAGTAAAAATGGAGCGCCCACACAAGCCCTTTTTGGTCCAGGTTTTAGCCCAGCTTGAGTCCAGTTCTGTTGTGTCCTGTTTTGTGCAAATGTGAGTTCAGTCTAATATGTAACATTTCGACACAGTCCGTATGGAACTAGTGCTTCAGTGCCATAAGCAGAGCCAGAAGAAATATGAAGGGACATAATTCTAAGTTATATTATCCAAAAGCACAGAACTACATTTTTATGCACTGGTACTATTGGCCATATCGTTTTTCTTTGCCCTCAGCTGTCACTTTGTTAAATTGCATGAAGTACACACATTGAAGAAGCTGGTTAATTAGAGCATGTGTGGAGCCACACTTCAGGCCTCATATGAAAATGTAGGAATTTCATTTGGGTGCATTTGCTGCAAGACATAATCCATGGGTTGTTTTATTTTCTTTCTTTATCATGAGCAACTCTAAATGTCAATATAGCTGCAACATCTAGCAGGTATTATGGCTGGAAAACAACAGCATCTGCTAGAACACACACGCACACACAACAAAAATACAAACGTGAAATGCAAATCACAGAAAGCTGGACATAACGTTGTGTTGGTCCTGGGGTGAGGGAGCTTCCACCTTGTAGTTACCCTGCTTTTAACCACCGTAAGTCCCACCAAGAAAACCACTCCTTAATGTTGTAATAGAGACTTGGAAATATGTGTGGTGGAGAACATGACTTTATTCTTGTGAAAGAGTAGAACGAGTATTGTAATAGCAGAATACCGGCGGCACGGTGGCTGAGTGGATAGCACTCTCGCCTTTCAGCAAGAAGGTCCTGGGTTCGAATCCTGGTCGGACCAGGGCCTTTCTGAGTGGAGTTTGCATGTTCTCCCCGTGTCTGCGTAGGTTTCCTCCGGGTACTCCGGTTTCCTCTACCACTAAAAACATGTGCAATAGGTCTGGCATGTGCCTCCTGTACTGGCGACCCCGCTCCCATCTCTGTGTGGAGTGAGAGGACAAGAGCCCAAAAATAACAATTGTAAACCGCTTTGTGACTCTGGTCTGTGAAAGGCGGTATATAAATAAAGATTACTACTAAATAACGATTACTTACAGAATACAGGATTGTCTGAAAGAAAGCTGAGAGCGGAAAGTAGACTGCACGAAAAGTCTTCACACGTCACAACATCTACACATGAAAATTAACAATGTGCCAAAGGTTTGTGAAAGTAAGAAACTGTAAGCGAGATAGATTTATGTTCTATGTGTAATACAGACACAAAAAGAAAGAATGATTTGAATCAGGAGTGAAAGGCACTCTGCGGGGAGTGTTTATCCTTTGATCTGAAAATTGATGAACAATGTGTGCGTTTCGAGGTTTTGTGAAAAACACAAATACTGAGCTTTGAACTATTTTGTTCTGTTCAGACTGATGTCAGCAGCATACCAGCTCTAAATCTAAAGAAACCTAATCACATCTTGTGTAATAAAATGTTTTGATTTCCTCCATTGAGCATAGAGTTTCATAGAAATTCAATATTCCCACACTGAATGCGTGTCCATTTTTGCATTTTACCCCAATTTACATCCTGAACGGCATAAATTCAACACCTCTCTGCAGTCTTGCCATGTCCCGGCCTGCTTCAAATCCTCCATCATTGTCCCCGTCCCGAAGAAGCCCAGGATCAGAGGACTCAACGACTACAGACCTGTAGCACTTACGTCTGTCGTCATGAAGTCATTTGAACGCCTGGTTCTCTCCCATCTCAAGTCCCTCACCTCCCCCCTCCTGGACCCCCTGCAGTTCGCCTACAGAGCCAACAGATCTGTAGACGACGCCATTAACCTGGCCCTTCACCACATCCTACAGCACCTGGACTCCCCGGGGACCTACGCCAGGGTCCTGTTCGTGGACTTCAGCTCTGCCTTCAACACAATCCTGCCGTCCCTGCTCCAGGACAAGCTCTCCCAGCTCAACGTGCCCGATTCCACCTGCAGGTGGATCACTGACTTCCTGACGGCCAGGAAGCAGCGAGTGCGTCTGGGGAAGAATGTCTCGGACCCTCGGATTATAAATACAGGAGCCCCACAGGGCTGTGTTCTTTCTCCCCTGCTCTTCTCCCTGTACACCAACCACTGCACCTCCAGCCACGACTCCGTGAAGCTGATCAAGTTCGCGGACGACACCACCCTCATTGGACTCATCTCCAACAACGATGAGTCCGCCTACAGGAGGGAGGTGGACCGGCTGGTGTCCTGGTGCAGTGGTAACAACCTGGAGCTGAACGCCCAGAAGACAGTGGAGATGATTGTGGACTTCAGGAAGAGCACTGTCCCCCCACCCCCACCCTCCGTGATGGACTCCCCCATCACCTCTGTGGAGTCCTTCCGTTTCCTGGGCACCACAATCACCCAGGACCTCAAGTGGGAGCCGACCATCAGCTCCCTCATCAAGAAGGCCCAGCAGAGGATGTACTTCCTGCGGCAGCTCAGGAAAGCCAAGCTGCCTGCACAGATGTTGGTGCAGTTCTACACGGCCATCATCGAGTCCATCATCACCTCCTCCGTCACCTCCTCCATCACCTCCTCCATCACCGTGTGGTTCGCTGGAGCCACAGTCAGGGACAAACAGAGACTACAGCGCATTGTGCGCTCTGCAGAGGAAGTGATCGGCCGCAGCCTTCCATCGCTGTACAAGACCTGTACGTCGCCCGAGCTCAAGGCCGGGCTGGTCGTATCACAGCCGACCCCTCTCACCCTGCACATGGACTATTCCAACCACTCCCCTCAGGCAGGAGGCTGCGGTCCATCAGGACTAGAACCTCCCGCCACAAGAACAGTTTCTTCCCTTCTGCTGTTGGACTCTTGAACACTTCTTAACCTGTCCCCCCGCCCTTTATAAAGTCACTTTACTGCCCATCATACGTCACTTTACTTCACTGTACTGCTGTTCACCTTACATTGTGTGCACCATGTGCACTTGTATATTGTAAATAGTAACTGTAACTCTATTTTAAATTTAAATTTATTCTTTAGAAGTGTTTTTTATTCTTATTTTTATTATCTCTTTTTGACTGTTGCACTAAGCCAAAGCAATTTCCAAGTCTGTGACCTCCTGTTACCTACGTGGCAATAAACATGATTCTGATTCTGATAAATGGCAGGGCCAGGGCTCCCGCAGAGAAGCCTGGGTGGATAAAAGGTACATGTGGGGGGGTGTAGGGATGGAGGTAAAGTGGCAGGTGTTTGGCTGGTCAGACACCCAGGCTCTGTACGGAGAGCAGTGGGGCATGAAGGGGAAACAGGAGCACGTGCTGGGTCCGAGAGTCGCAGCCAAAGGGAAGCCTCTTCATCATGCCAGATTGCCTGTCTGTGTGTTTTCTGCTGTTACGTCGCCCTCCCCATCATCCCCACATTCCAGGGATTGGTTTTCCACTGCTGCCCATCAGGGTGTAATTGAATCCCTATAGGCGAGTGTGGATAGATGGAGGCACAGTCACAGCTGACAGCTCAAGTGTCGCAGTGCCCTGAAACTTGACTATACAGTAGTCTAAGTCTCAAAAACCTTTCAACTTTATTACAGTATTTGTCTCTGGCTAATTTGCATATCGGTTCATACTTCCCCATTGACTAAAGCAGAACTGGTTGGGTGGATTTGAGGGAGTAGGGGCACAAAACCGGGAGCGTACTTATAGAGCAAACATGTGCGGTACACTATGTCCTTGTCACCTGCTGGACCTGAGCTCGGGATTCACTTCTGTCTCCAGGGAAGTTCTTGGCTCACAGTGCTCATTCATCATCAGGACCAAAATGGAAAGCTCAGCTAAAACTAGATACATTAACTTGAAGGCGAAAAACATGGACGGGTCATTCATGTAATAGCAAGGCTTTACTCGTACCAATGATTTACTCAAAATGTAGATGGGTGGGACATTCTTCACCTCTCATTTCAAGCTAATAATTTGTAAATAAAGTTGAAAATACATTTGACAAATATGGCGAAGGCTGTTATACAAAATATTGTGTACGTATATGTACTGTATGTAGATATCTGTGCATCTATGCAACTATTTCTGCTCAAATTAATAATGAGAAATAAATTAGAAAAAAATCATTACATGTGCGAATTAAATGGTAAAATGTAATAGGAAAAAGTATTGATTTATATTGGCCAAGACCAGGTTTTTTAATTAATGTCATTAAATTCCCAATGATATTTCTTTGAGCAGGAAATGTGAATAGGGAAACCCGAGAGATTCTCCCATCATGTCGCTCCAGACTTCGGGAACAGCAGGTGCAGGGTCTTTCCTTATGTGTGTGTTTTGAAAGTCTTCATAAAAATAATCCCAGAACGCCATGCCAACAGAAAACCCTGAGCCTTGTTGTGTTTTTGAACAAATTGGTTCTGCACATAATGGCGCCACAATCACATGTCTAATTCAGAAGTGTCTCAGAGAATTTCCCAAAATGTTTTGTAGTTATGTTCAAGGCGTTTTGAGAATTGCTGTGTCCCTAAAGTGTGACAAATGGCTTGAATAAAACAGAGTGGAGCGTAAGTATTCTAAGACCTCTATTCTCATTGCTGACTCTGATGGCACTTACCATCAAGACTTTCTCAATAACAATAACAGCAAAGCAATTATAATAATCTACACACAATTAGAACTGTTATGGCGACAATAAATCAGAATTACTTGCATCTTCTAAAATAACGGGGCAACAAATGTTCAATTATTAATGTGGAAATCTACTCTCAAATCTGCACATTTAGAGATCAAATAAATAAACTAAAATGGTTAGAAGCATAAGATCTGATGGAATGATCGCACAAATGACATATAGTGAAATTCAAACCATGATCTTTTGGGTAGGTCTCAGTCAGTGATAGCATAGAGAGGCAAAACCTGACCCTGTAGTATACAGTGCACCTCTCTTTGTTATGATGCCTTATAGGGAAATCCAACAACTACAATATAATCATGTATTGGTAATGGAAAAATGAATTAAACAAATACAAAATATAATAAAACACTTTCTTCTCATAAGAGCTGCTTTGTCTCCACACAGGAGCTCACTGCTGAACACTTTCAGTCATTTCCTTCTCTACAGAAGTAATCAGGGAAGAGGCTAGTATGGATCTATGGTTTGCATCAGGACTGAGCAGGTGTCTGCAGAGTGAGGAGCAACGTGACCGAGAAGTTTCAGAGCAGTTTCCCCTATAGTCAATTCAAGTACGTAACCGCCAACGTGCACTGAGGTTGTAGTGTGTCTAGTGAGACGGGCGTTTAATGAAGGAACTCCCAGAACACTGACCTAATACATAGTTTATAGTACAAACACTGCAGCACGTTCTCTTCCATCCATGTAGCAGTCTGTATATGGCAGGGGATTTACACAATTACACCTCACTTACACTGCACATATATTATACCTGCCTTGGTTACATTATGCAGTGATAAACTAAGCACATTCAAAGGCACATATCTTCACCTGGCAGATGTATGTGTCACTCGGATTGGAGTGGGACCCAATCATAAAGTGTCAAATACTACCCACCTGATAAGCAAAAAAAACTTTTGCAGACTGTACCTACATATACCGGTGTTTTTATTTACACATGAGGAACGTTTCAGCATCTTCCTTTTTTCTTGTGAAGGCCCTGGCCGAAATGTTATTCATCTAAAAGTGTGCATGAGTTTTAAAAGAATACTTCCCACCAATCAGTTTGATCTGAACCAATCACAGCAATGAATAACAATGATAAAGTTTGCTTTTGGACCGAGGCCTGGATTTCCTGTTGTTTCTGTCACATGTTCATTTAGTCACTATTGAAACTCTGCACTCCCCGCTTCTGTCATCTATTATTTTCTACACTGCTGCTCCATTGTCACATCAGGCCGATGTGCGGAGGCTTTAACTGTAAATGTTTTTTGTCGCGCCCCGAGTGAAAATTGATCTGACAAAATATACGGGCTTGTAATCAAAGCCACATACTGCTTAATTGATTGCATTGAACGCTTGTCATCCACCTTCCCCACAACAACTTGTGTTCTACAACAGATTTCTATTTTACACCATTTTCATTTGATACAGTTTACAGTTCAATCATATGGGCTCAAAAGAACACTTGTTGTCAGGAACGTGCTGTGAGGAGCTGCACTGCACACATATTTTATTAAAGTTTCTGAAGTAAATACTGAAGATACAGACTTTATTGCATAAGTTCAAAGAGTTGTTTAAGATCCATACACTGTAACAAATTTCTGTAAAATTTCAATGAAATTTCAACATTAAACAAATGTTATTTTGAAAAACAATTCAAACATGCAAATTTAGATATAAATTGGTTAAAAAAACATCCAGTGGCGTTTTATTACCACAATTTTAATGTGACTACAAAAAAACGTTACAATACCATATATTACCGTAATTTAACATAAACTTGTTGTATTTTTGGAATGCTGGGAAATTTTTGCTAACGAGCAACCATGAGTGTAAAAGGTACTGTACCTCTTACACATGTAACCTCCTGCATTAGTTATGCTTTTGCATTAAGCATCTTATAGAAGTAAAGATTTCAACTACTTTCTTGTATAAACTGAAGATGTTGAAATATAATTGAAAAGTAGGGTTCATTAAAGGAAAACAAAATTAAACTGTAGTTTTTTGTTCAATGAAACTAATTGGAAACAGAAACAGTCATTTGGTGTAATAATACAAAATTAACATTATTATGCTGTTTTTGTTGTATGTGAATTAACAAGAACATACAGTTAAATCCTGAAATCACAAAGACATAATGTGATTCAGTGAAACAGTCTTTAACCGTTAAAATTAGCAACGATAATGCCATGTTGAGAAAACGGTAAATTCCTGGAACCATATTTGCCAGCAATTTACCGTTTTTCTACAAGAAAATTCTTTACAGTGTATCTAGCACAGACTGTGTATCCTGATATAGGGTCTATGATCTATGTTTCCCATGTGCTGTTTGTAATTAGATGTGTTAAGGCCTCGTCTATCTAACAGCTGGGAACGTGGAAAACAAAAAAGACATACAATTGTGTGTAATATACAGACTAAGATAATAAGTTAGGACTGCTCATCATAAAGTTTATATTAAAATCATATGTTGGTCTAAGAAAAACCGTATTGTATAAGGCACTTAGCACATGTATTTAGTTTTCAACTGCACAGCTGATGAAGTGGCCACAAACATAATAGCTTGACCAATATGTATAATTCCATAACATTGATCTGAAGTGATAGTTTCACCAAGACAATATGCTCCCACAGTCATGTGTGTAGCAGTGAAAGACCATAGAATGATTCACATCCAATGGAATGAATGAAGGCCATGACAGCCACTATCTCATAACTTGGTTAGGGCAGCTCTGGATAGGGTGTTTCTAGCTTAAAGCAGGCCCCGGCATAGTTCGAAGTCTCTGGATAAATCAGAGCAGGGCGCATGTATACATGTTTTCTGCTGATCTATGGAGAGAGGGCTCAGCACAGCTGTTCGAAGGCAGCAGCCACATTTTCTGCCACTGGCGTCTTCAGTGGCATCTGGAAGTTTTGTGGCATTTTAGGCACAGGTAGAAGTTTTGGGGCATACTTGTGTTTGTTACATGCTTGTATTTGTTAGACATACACTAAAGACATACACACATACTGTTAGACATAAACTTAAGGCTTCCAGGGTGAAGCCCACGGATCTGGGCCAACATCCCATCATCATGACATGGTAAATGGGACAGTGGGTAAATAGCAATTAACAAACTACTGCTGAAGTCACAATGATGACAGATAAAGTTGGAGAGAGGAGACGATAGTGCTCAAGTTAACACACTTCTCCCCACAAGTGTCACCGTTTAAAGCAAGGTTGACAATCTGTACTGTTTTACTTAAGGTTGCATTTCAGTCATACCAGCCTAGACATAGATAGATAGATAGATACTTTATTGATCCCCTTAGAAGAAATTCAGGTGTCTCGTATCTGCAAAAACATATCCATCTACACAAACAAAACAAATAATTTGACCATTTTAAAAAGCTAATAATATTAATAGTAATAATAAGAAAAAACCCTTTAGTTCACAGCAGCAGAGATAGTCTAGCCTTTGGGTGGAGCAGGACGGGTCACAGCAGCACCATTTTCTCTGCTCTGGTCTAAAGTAAAGAGCTAGATGCTAAATGCATTTTTCAAAAAGTTAGTCTTCTTCCAGTGGATTTTCGCTTGATCCGCTTGTTTTGAACAATGAATCCTCTCTGCTCCGGTCTAGACCAGTGTAAAACCATGAAATCTGTACTGCAGCAACATTTCAGGTAAAAAATAAATAAATAAATAAATCAATAAAAATTGAAATTGTAAAGAAAGAAAAAAAACTGTTTCAGAGCTACTAAGGACTTGAAGCTGTTTTCAGCGCATTCGAAAGTAAAGACAGACATATGCTGAAAGAGGAATGTTTTAGTAAGAAAGTAATCTTCATTTATATGGCGCCTTTCACAGAACAGAGGTACAAAGCGCTTTACAATTGTTGTGAGCATTTGTCTCTCACTCCACACAGAGATAAGTGGGGTCACGAGTACAGGAGGCACATGCAAGACATCGTTTTGGTGGCCAAAGACTGTGTCTGCTTCCTTAACGTGAATGGGGACTTGATTATAGGAGCTTGTAAACGCCCTGCCTCTGACTGTGCATTTTGACACTTTACGAACCGCCAGAAGTGAGATATGACAATAACGTGTCTTGGAGGAAGGATTGAGCCATACCATAGCCATACCATAGCCTTGTATGTTAAAAGAAGGATTTTAAACTTGATTCTCAACGGGAAGCCAGTGAGTGACTTCAACACTGGAGTTATGTGTTCCTGCATGACTTTTTAGTTAAAGATATTTTAGCAAGTAGAGTTCTTGGTCAATAAGGACTCCAAGATTCCTTAGAGTGTTGTTAGGGACTATGATAATATTATCAAGTGTATCAGTATGTTATTAATAAGGGATTTACATTGCATCCAACTTCAATCCTACCTTTTATGGCATTTTAGAAGACAAAACAATTGTTTGACCTCTAATTTTTAGAAGTCAAACAATCGTTTGATCCTCTAAGTGTGTTATACTGTACGTTTACATTTCATGATTATATCTTTTTTTATACTTTAATAAATAACAATAAAGGTTTGTTTTGTTCATTCTTGAGTTGAGCCTCAACCATATTCATCTTTTTTCTTCTTCTGGGGGAAGACCCCAGACCCCTGTGAGAGATATAAAGTATGTTTGAATACACATTTAAACTGAGCCCATGATCTCATCAAATCCTAAAATCTCCCCTGCTGGTTTGTGATTGGCCTGGTCACTCAGTGGTTCAAACTGCAAACTGACCTCAAGCAAATTGTAAAATCCCAATCATGCAGGAATTCATCTTGCAGCAAGCAGGTTATCATATTCCAGAGTTGAACTATTACCCAGTTCTTTGGATCCACGTCATTTATGTTTGCAGTTCTTGTATCCCTTCTTTAAAGGAAAGCAAATAAGGGACAGACTTCCAAATGTTAGTGTGAAATCCTTTGCTTTGAGCCACAACGTTACAGTTGTTGACTTGTACCTGAGCCCTGCTGCTGTCTGCTGAGTGGTGCATGGGGAAGGGGCCGATGACGACAGGAGAGGGGTCTGCTGCACTGCCATATGGAGCACACACACATAATGAGCTGCTACATCTGTTAGCCAGCTCAGAGTCAGCAGCACAAAATGGTTCAATAGCATAACAGCACTTCATGTTGTGTCATGTGTAACACAAGAAGAACCAAGATGTTCTTTTACTGTTTATTAACATTGTGACATTAAGTAATCAGAAACTTAAGAGGCTTTTCCAGTTCTAGTCACACAAATACTTTCACCAGTCTTTTAGAAGAGGTCACCAGGTATGAGCACAGTTCAGTTAATTAAATAGATTGCAATTATTACCACTTGTGCTAATATATAAAGCATACTACTTACAGTATATAGTGGTTTTCATGCATCAATCGATCTGACCACTGCCAATCGCTCATGCTCACACCAGACTCTTCTCAATCTCATATACAATACATGTGTGAGCTGTCCAGAAACTGACAGCTGCTGTGTGCAGTATATTTTAAAATATGTGTTTAGTTACATACTCCAATCAATTGATCTCAAATCAGAAATATTAGAAAGTGCCATATTTTTTTCTAACTAACAAACTTTTGATACAAAAATAAAAACGTTTATATGGTCAGTGATGAGTTTGACTTGAACATCGCCCCCTAGAGTTGTAAATATCGTTGAGTTGCTATATTCAGCATAATCTTGGCAGTGCACTGAAACAGAGGGTATAGCGAGCGGCTGAATCAGAGAATTATGTTGGTCAGTATATGAATTAGAGAACAGATGCTGATGCAGACACTGTCTATCAGTCAGCAAAGCCAATGCCAAGGCGTGAATGGCAAAGTGGTCTTCTTGGCAGGGTTGTGGTCAGAGATGGAACAGGGCAGGTGCCGGTCTATTATGTATCTGATCCCCTTTCACACCAAAAGGGTTAGAGGGGATTTGGTGAGGGCGGATGTTGACATTCACAAAAGGCACAGAAAAAAACTCAAAGCTCATGGGAAATAGATGAGACAACACAGATGGAATGGGATAGCAGTGCTGACTCTCCCCCACCTTAGGGCTCGGTCGTGCCCATGCAGCCAGATCTCTATTTGTGCTGGTAATGAGACTGCGGCTGGTCCCTGCGGTCAAAGCTGAGGCAGGCCAGTGATAAAGATGAAGTGTGCTGCAGATCCCACGGTGCCTTTTAGGAGAGTGGAACATTGACCACTGGATCTCTATCACATTGATCTCACTGAAAAAGTTCCTTTTCTCATGGGAATTTTCCGGCATCCACCATTTGAGCGGAAATGTATACAGGCTTGAGTTGACGTAGGTAAATTCAAAAAGAGGGGAAGACTTACAGAAGAAATCATCCGCATTGTTTTTGCCAATTGAGAATGATAATGAGACTATTTACTTTGATAATGTGGCTATAAATTTAAAGATTTACAATCAGAAATGTTATCTTCAGTAGAAAGCCTTTGCTACCATCAGAGGGAGGAGTAGGATGTAATGTTTAGAATTTCTTGGAAGGTTTTACCAAATGAGAAATTAGTGGTTGCAACCACAGAAGGAACAATGTTGAATAAAAAGCTCAGAAAGTTGATCATCATAATATGTCTCCTTTAAGCTAATACATTAAGACAACATATGGTGAAGATCCCAAAGTGAGAATACTTGGAAGCATGGAAACACTTGTCTGTGGAGTACAGTATATTCTCACAACGGGCTGTTTTAATCTAACATTGGGCCTCATTCACGAACGGTTCTTAGGAACAGATTTGTACGTAAATCCTACTTACGCGGTTTTTACGAAGAAAGTGGCATTCACGAATATTTCTCGTAACCAGAATTTCTCTTGGGCAAGTACAAATCCTACGAGTCCTCAGGAGCACTCGTACGCATTCAGTGCCGACATGTTCACACGCCGGGGTTGTCCTTTTTGGTGAAGTTGAATAAAAATACAACATTCCAGTGATATGTCCGTCATATCGATGTATGTATTTATTTATTTGTAGTAATCTTTATTAGTAATCTTTATTTATATACCGCCTTTTTCACTGCAGATCTGGCCTACTTTTTAATTCATTTTGAAATGAAATGTGCCAACGCTTTATCAAATACATTGGAAATCTTGCCGTGTATTAGTGACCCCTTCCTATTTATAGGGGGCATTTCTTTATCCACGGGCCACAGAACAACGGCATATATACTGCTGCTGCAGGAGGTTACTGGGTCCGCGCTGAGTCTCTGCACTGGTCTCTCCCATGGCTCTACACGGGTCTGCACTGGTCTCTCCCATGGATCTATACGGGTCTGCACTGGTCTCTCCCATATACGGGTCTGCACTGGTCTCTCCCATGGATCTATACTGGTCTGCACTGGTCTCTCCCATGGATCTAGACGGGTCTGCACTGGTCTCTCCCATATACGGGTCTGCACTGGTCTCTCTCCATACGGGTCCGTGCTGCATGCTCCTGGATCCATACGGGTCCGCGCTGGTCTCTCAAGTCTGGTCTATGCGGTCTATCTTCGGTCCGCGCTGGTCTCTGCGCACCGGTCTCTCCAGTCAGGTCACTACAGTCTATGCGGTCTCTCCTGTCCGCGCTGGTTTCTGTGTGCTGGACACTCCAGTCTCTCCTCGGGTCTGCATTGGTCTCAGCGCTGGTCCGCGCTGGATCTCCTCCCAGGGTCCAAAATATTTTGAGATTAATCTCAAAACATTTTGAGATTCATCTTTAAAATAATACATAATATATTTTTAAATTAAGCTCATAACATTTTGAGATTAATCTCATCACATTCTTAGATTAATCTCATAATTTTGCTAGTTCGACTTTATTATCATAATATTTCGACTTTTAAGTCAACATTTTATAACTTTATTCTCAGTCTGGTAAAGGAAGAAAAAAGGGTGACTATTTTGCTCCGTGTAACTCTGCTTTAGGCCTGTTGCTGTTTCCTCTGCCGTCTGCACACGGCCCTGCAGCCCCTTATATGGGCATTAGTGGGCGGTTACTTATGCTAAGTACCTATGCTAATGAAGCACCTGGCACGGGCGCTGTACTTACGAGGAAATGGGATTCATCAATCTGAGAGAACAGCTGCGAACAATTCAGCGGCTTACGAGTGCGTTGATGAATCCCACGTGGGGACTTCTTAGAAATCTACTTAAGGACAACTTGAGAAGAAAGTTGAGTAGTTTCTTACGAAGTTATTCGTGAATGAGGCCCAATGTTCTTAATCCAACTCTGGGATTCTGGCCAAATGTTCAAACTACAGGGAACAAACAGGGAATAACTCAAGTTAATACAGGAAAACTATCAAGCAGCTTGGTCAAAGTTCCATATTCCACCTATGCATCATAAGAAATAAACTAGTAATGTGCAGTTAATACCAATTAATATGCAGCGGGCATTAGAGTCTGCTTCCGAACAACACTTTCAAATACTGTAATTGGCATGACGAAAGCCGAGACAAAAGCAGGCAGAGATATGGTGCGCGGGCCTACTCTTGATGACAACTATCAGTTAAATTGAAAACCATTTTGCTCAGCGCTCACCTGGGAGTTACTGCGGGGCCTCGCTTTCATCTCGGTGATCAAATCAACAGCGTTTCCTGGAGACAAGATTTGGATATGCACATGGGTGTTGAGCTGCTGCCGGTCTTGACAAGAGCGATCAATAGTGCAGCGTGCCCAGGGTCAGTGAGGGGCATACGGCAGCTGTGAGACTCTAATTATGAACAGGCAGCATCAGTCCAGCACCTGGGCTCTGTTTGTTCCCAGTCTGAAGTTATGTCCACATACTATACTCACGAAACAGACTGAGAAGCTATTTCACTACATAACTGTGCACTTTGGTATGCTGTAGGGCTGGACCAGGGCTGGATCAACTAAGTGGACAACTGAGACAACTGGAAATATTTTTGTTTCTTTTTAACGTTACATAGACTTACAGAGCGATAATAACAAACATGCATGAATCACATTTTTAAAAAGCGAAACAATAATAACACAACATCTAATGGCTACAGACCGCATACGAACATGAAAAAGATGGAGAGAAAAAAAAAATACAATAAACGTTTCATACAGGGTACAGTATCTGTTTTTTTCTTATAGCAACAATTGAAGCAAAGACAAAAACTTCATTGTGATTTATCCAGTTCATAATTTCACCCTCAGGCCACCAAAAGACCTCTGGATTAGAAGCATTTATGTTGAGGCTCATCCTCTACCTCTCTCAGGTCACATACTGTACAGATACAGGCCTCTTCAGCATCTGCTTAAAAGCAAGTAACTTTTCTGAATGATGTCGCCATTAGCACACAATATTGAGCGAGGGATCAACAGTTCGAGGATACATATTACAAACCTAGATACATAGATATTTATATCAACAGATATACAGCCAGATATAGATTTTATTGTACCGCAGAAAGAATAAATAATCCTGTCGAGCCGGTTACTGCCTCTCCAGGTCAGACTGCTTCCCTAACAAACTACACAGCACTAGTTATTACAAACTGATAAAATATGTTCAACATCTGATAGCTCACGTCAAAAGACCTCATCAGGAAGAAGAGTCCTCTCTGACAGCATTGGCATGACCTGACCAGTCCAGTTTGAGAACCAGCTGGACTCCCAGATATTTGTAGTACAGTACCACTTCAACGTCGGGTCCATTTAGTGTGACTGGTTGATGAAAAGGGCTTCTGTGAAAGACAAGGATCATCTCTCTGGCTTGGACGCTTTAAGGATCAGACCATTTCTCTCGCTCCAGTCTGAAAAAGCAGCCACTACCCCCCCTGAACTCTGCTTCACCCCTTACCTTCACACGTGCCACAACATCGATATCGTCAGATTACTTTTGTACGTGGCAAGCAGCAAGTTGTCTGCAAAGTCTGTAATGTATAGAGTGAAAAAGAAGGGGGCCATGGGAGGACAAAACACTGAATTGAAGAAACATCTTTTCATATATAATTGGGCTCATTATCCAAACATGAATACTGGATACAATATAAATGTAGAGTCTGTGCCAAATTAGTCTTGGTGCAAAACATGTCTAACAATCTCATATTGACACCTCCGCTTTTATTCCATTCATGAAATAAAATCTGTATGGCGTCGAAAGCAAAGTACTTACAGTTGAGGTCAAAAGTTGCACAAACCGTAGAGCAAAAATACTTTTCATCCAAGGTTTATTTTATATCATTTAGTGGTATAATTTCCTAATATAAAAATACCTAATAATAAGGTGTTGATTCACCTGATTTAACTGGATGAAATATCAGGACTTGTGAAAAAGATTTTTTGCTAAACTTATGACCTCAATTCAATTTGAAACGGCTCATGTTCATACCAAAAACGACAATTTTCCTCAGCTTTTTATTTTCAAAAGAACTTATTGTTTGATGAATTTGGAAGCAACCACTATGTGACTACACGCTGCACTGAAGCTAAGTAAAAATCAATTAGGGCTCATGCGTTTCCGGATTTAAAATGTGGAGAAACTTGCTAATTTAATTGTTTAATAGTTGATATGGATCTTGAGCCCAGAGTCCGGCCGCAAAGTGGTTTTGAAATAAACGTTTTAAGCCACTTGAAAGCGCTGCAATACAACAAGGACATTTTAACAGATATAATGATGTAATGAAGTTTCCCCTCGCGTTTCAATGGATCAAGGGTGAATGTTGAATTAAAATCTGACCATGCTCCGTTCAAAACTTAAGACTCCTGGAAAAATAGTTACAGACATAAGAAGCAGAGATTCTTCTACATGACAGGACTCTTTTAAGAAACGTATCTGTTAATCTTATCTTAACTAATGAGTTCTTCATCATTAGTCAACAACAAAATAATACGGGCAAGAAAGGGTGAGGCTGAAACCTATACAAAGAGTAATACTATAGTGTTTTGTTCATACTTTTGTATTCTCACGATTGGACTATTGCTGCAGCCTGCTTCCTTGTCTTAGTAAAATAAGATTTGCCTCGTTTGCAAGAAGTCAAAAATTCTGCTGCGAGGCTTCTGACCTGCACCCACAGGAGAGCACATATAACTTCTATTCTAAAATCTGTACATTGGCTACCTGTCACACAATCTATTTTAAAATCCTAGTGCTGACGTTCAGGGATCTTCATGGTCAGGCGTCTGAAAGCATAAAGGGTCTGATCCTGCCTCATGTCTCCAGCAGGAGCCTGAGGTAATACTACTCCCGGGCTGAAGTAAACAAACTCGTTTCACTTCCGGGTAATGGATTGACACCAAAATGTATTAACACTAGCAAACCCAATGATTTCAGACTCCGATTTGGGTTGGCAGAAGCTAATTTGCTAGGTTGGTTGTAGAGGTGCAACGGTTCATCAATGATCTTAAGGGCGAGAGTAGCTCAGTTGGTAGAGCACTGGCCTTTAGGCCTGAAGGTCGTGGGTTCGAGCCCACCATAAGACCTACTTCACAACTCCCACTGATGACTGCTGTCGTTGTGTCCTTGGGCAAGACACTTAACCCCACTTTGCCTGAAGCCCCCACTGAAAGATCTCAGCTCCTGTGGACTCACCACCTGCAGGAGGATCAGTGAGGGGCTGGTGCTCTGTGTACTGGGTGCAGCTCTGACTGCCACCCCCCCGACCCAGAAATGGATTAAGGGGAAGAAAATGGATGGTTGTGCGCGCGTTGTTCAGTCCACACACAGCGCGGTCATTGCGAGCAGAGGAACGGAGGAGCTTGAAAGCCCCGCGCCATTTAAATCCCCTGTATGAGAGCATTATGGCTTCACTGTAACTACACTGATAACTAATATTTGACAAAACTGTCACGATGTGTAAGCACCGTGGCACAAGAAAGACATGAGTGAAAAAAAGCGTCTCAACGACCGCTTATTGCCGCGGCATTTAAGCAGCCTCTTTACCCACAGTCAGACCGGGCTAAAGTCAACACGCCCACGCATCCTCAGCTACGCTCACGACTGACGCTTGGACGTCCCGCGGAACCTATAATAGATCCATGAGCGGAACGGAGAACTTCATCACCGCAGACTGGGAGATGAGAAGTCTGGCGCTGCAGACACGCCCCCTCTACGACAGTCACACAGGCATACAGCGCAGGTACTGACACAAGCAGTGGAGGAATGGAAGACAAAGGTCCAGTACTGATATCCCAGTCACAACTGATAATGCCAAAAATTAAATAAATGCAGTGAATGAGGCTGGACTGGGCCCAGAATGGACCGCCTCCTTGGGAGAATCAGGAAGGTGGTTTAATATATGAGGGTAAATACCCTCATAAAGTGCCTTCTTATGTTGCACTTTGTGTTGTTTTTCATTAATTATGTTAAATAGACATAACATGGACAGCACAAACATAAAATCAGTGACGTCGCCCGGCATGGCGCAGCCGGGGCCCCACCCTGGAGCCAGGCCTGGGGTCGGGGCTCGTATGCGAGCGCCTGGTGGCCGGGCCTTAGCCCACGGGGCCCGGCCGGGCTCAGCCCGAATGGACGACGTGGGCAGTCCCTCCTGTGGGCCCACCACCCGCAGAGGGGTCCGTGGTGGCGAAGCGGTGCAGAGAGGACTGGGCAGCGGTCGAAGGCGGAAACCTCGACGACCCAGTCCGCACACACAACAGCTGGCTCTTGGGACGTGGAACGTCACCTCACTGGGGGGGAAGGAGCCCGAGCTCGTGGGGGAGGTTGAGCGATACCGACTAGAGATAGTCGGCCTCACCTCCACACACAGCTTGAGCTCTGGAACCCAACTCCTTGAGAGGGGTTGGACGCTCCACTTTTCTGGAGTTTCCTGCGGGGAGAGGCGGCGAGCTGGGGTGGCCATTCTCATTGCCCCCCATCTCAGCCGTCACGTGTTGGAGTTCTCCCCGGTGAATGAGAGGGTCGCGTCCCTCCGCCTCCGGGTGGGGGACAAGTCTCTCATTGTTGTGACGGCCTACGGGCCTAACAGCAGTGCAGAGTACCCGGCCTTCTTGGAGTCCTTGGGAGGGGTACTGGACGGTGCACCGCCCGGGGACTCCGTTATTCTCCTGGGGAACTTCAACGCCCATGTGGGAAACGCCAGTGACACTTGGAGAGGGGTGATCGGGAAGAACGGCCCCCCTGATCTGAACCCGAGCGGTGTTCAGTTGTTGGACTTCTGTGCCAGTCACAGTTTGTCCATCACGAACACCATGTTCGAGCACAAGGGTGTCCACCAGTGCACGTGGCACCAGGACACCCTAGGCCGGAGGTCGATGATCGACTTCGTTGTTGTATCATCTGACCTTCGACCGCGTGTCTCGGACACTCGGGTAAAGAGAGGGGCGGAGCTGTCAACCGATCATCACCTGGTCGTGAGTTGGATCCGCTGGCAGGGGAAGAAGCCGGTCAGACCTGGCAGACCCAAGCGTATAGTGAGGGTCTACTGGGAACGTCTCGCTGAGCCCCCTGTCAGACGGACTTTCAACTCACACCTCCGGGAGAGTTTCTCCCAGGTCCCGGCGGAGGAGGGGGACATGGAGTCCGAGTGGACCATGTTCTCTGCCTCAATCGCCGATGCGGCGGCACAAAGCTGTGGTCGCAAGGTCTCTGGTGCTGGTCCCGGCGGCAACCCCCGAACCCGGTGGTGGACACCGGCAGTAAGGGATGCTGTCAGGCTGAAGAAGGAGTCCTATCGAGCCATGATGGTTCGGGGGACTCCTGAGGCAGCTGTCCAGTACCGGCAGGCCAAGCGTGCCGCGGCCCGGGCTGTTGCAGAGGCAAAAACCCGGGACTGGGAGGAGTTCGGAGAGTCCATGGAGCATGACTATCGGTCGGCCTCGAAGAGATTCTGGCAAACCATCCGGCGCCTCAGGAGGGGGAAGCAGTTCTTTGCCAACACCATGTACGGTGCGGGTGGAGAGCTGCTGACCTCGACTGGGGATATTGTTGGGCGGTGGAAGGAATACTTTGAGGTTCTCCTCAATCCCCCCGTCACGTCCTCTGTTACAGAGGCAGAGGCTGAGGATGTTTGGGCGGATACATCCATCTCCCTGGCTGAGGTCACCAAGGTGGTTGGTAGCCTCCATGGTGGCAAGGCTCCGGGTGTGGATGAGATCCGCCCTGATTATCTAAAGTCTCTGGATGTTGTAGGACTGTCTTGGCTGACACGTCTCTGCAACATCGCGTGGCGATCGGGGGCAGTGCCAATGGGGTGGCAGACCGGGGTGGTGGTCCCTCTCTACAAGAAGGGGGACCGGAGGGTGTGTTCCAATTATCGTGGGATCACACTCCTCAGCCTCCCCGGAAAGGTCTACTCCAAGGTACTGGAGAGGAGGCTACGGCCGATGGTCGAATCTCGGATCCAGGAGGAGCAGTGTGGTTTTCGTCCCGGTCGCGGAACACTGGACCAGCTCTATACTCTCCATCGGATACTCGAGGGTTCATGGGAGTTCGCCCAACCTGTCCACATGTGCTTTGTGGATTTGGAGAAGGCGTTCGACTGTGTTCCCCGGGGTGTCCTTTGGGGGGTTCTCCGGGAGTACGGGGTCGGGGGTCCTCTGCTGAGGGCCATCCGATCCCTCTATGACCGGAGCCAGAGCTGTGTTCGCATTGCCGGCAGTAAGTCAGACCTGTTCCCGGTGAATGTTGGCCTCCGCCAAGGCTGCCCTTTGTCACCGGTTCTGTTCACTGTATTTATGGACAGAATATCTAGGCGCAGCCAGGGGTCGGAGGGGGTCCGGTTCGGAGACCACAGGATTTCATCTCTGCTGTTTGCGGACGATGTTGTCCTGTTGGCTCCAACGAACCAGGACCTGCAGCATGCACTGGGGCGGTTTGCAGCCGAGTGTGAAGCGGCTGGGATGAGAATCAGCACCTCCAAATCCGAGGCCATGGTGCTCGACCGGAAAAAGGTGCCTTGCCCTCTGCAGGTGGGTGGAGAGGTCCTTCCTCAAGTGGAGGAGTTCAAGTATCTCGGGGTCTTGTTCACGAGTGAGGGAAGAATGGAGCGTGAGATTGACAGGCGGATCGGTGCAGCGTGCGCAGTGATGCGGCCGCTGTATCGGACCGTTGTGGTGAAGAGGGAGCTGAGCCGAAAGGCAAAGCTCTCGATTTACCGGTCAATCTTCGTTCCCTCCCTCACCTATGGTCATGAGCTTTGGGTAATGACCGAAAGAACGAGATCGCGGATACAAGCGGTCGAAATGAGCTTCCTCCGCAGAGTGGCTGGGCGCTCCCTTAGAGATAGGGTGAGGAGCTCAGTCACACGGGAGGAGCTCGGAGTAGAGCCGCTGCTTCTCCACGTCGAGAGGAACCAGTTGAGGTGGCTCGGGCATCTGTTCCGGATGCCTCCTGGACGCCTCCCTGGGGAGGTGTTCCGGGCACGTCCCACCGGGAGGAGGCCCCGCGGAAGACCTAGGACACGCTGGAGGGACTATGTCTCTCAGCTGGCCTGGGAACGCCTTGGGGTCCCCCCGGACGAGCTGGAGGAAGTGTGTGTGGATAGGGAAGTCTGGGCGTCTCTGCTTAGACTGCTGCCCCCGCGACCCGGCAACGGATAAAGCGGAAGAAAATGGATGGATGGATGTTAAATAGACATAATTGGATGGATGGAATATGCCTTCCATCAATCCATCCATTTCTTTCCCCTTATCCATTTCTAGGTCAGGGGGGGACAGTCAGAGAAGGTGCCGAGTCCACATGAGCTGTGTTTATTAAAAAGACAAAACTTTTTTTTTTGAAAAATGAACCGAAAAATTAACCGAACCGTGGCCTCTGAACCGAGGTACGAACCGAACCGTGATTTTTTTCAAACCGTTGCACCCCTAGTTGGTTGCTAACATTCACATGCAAATTTGGGTAATAACCTAAAACAGCAGGGGGCTGGGGTGAGCTTTGTTTATTCGTGTGGGGGAGGAAGAGCTGGAGAGTACTGGAGACAGCGTCTGTGAGAACAATACATTTCTCAAACCTGCAAAACCTGGAGATGGAGAGGACATCCACCTTGAGCTGGCTTCGGACTCTGAGGCCCAGTTTATACTGAGACGCTGCGCAGACGTTTCCAGGCTATTAACAGAAACGACCTGGCTCCTAATGCAAATTTCTCAGCGTTCACATGAGGTTGGAAAACGATGTAGTTCTAGCACTCGGCCAGTCGTGGGCAGAGAAACTTTACAACACGACACATGACCCCCAGCCCCGTGCCCAGCCCCCCTCTCTGCAGTGTACTCACTTCCTGTGCCAGACCCTCAGAACGCACCAACATCATTCTGCATTTTAACAGCAGCTGTGAAAATGGAAACTGAAACTAGAGCTTCGCGTGGTCTCATTTGGACGAACAAAGGTGTAGAATCTTCCTCTGTGCCGTACTGGAAGCCCACGAAGCTAGTTAGTGTGACCGCTGCCATTGATATTGAGGTTTGTTCTCCGCTACTGCGCATGTCCAAATTTACGTGCGGGGAGCAGCACGGCGGCAGGGGTCAGAGCACAGGGGGATTTCACACCTTTTCCCCTCTTGCGGGTGTGAAAGAGCCCCTGAACACTTACGTTTCACCCCCCTGGAACACAGTCTTCGTATGAACGGTTGGTAGAAACCGACATCCAACTATACCGTTTTACTGCCACATTGTCTCCGTGTAAACTCAGCCTGAGTCGTCTGAGCTCTCTACAGGTTAGACTTTTTTAAATATTATTTCCATTTTTATATTTCATTTTAAACAAGGTAAAAAACACTAAAATGGTAAAGTGGAGTGAAGTTAATATTTATATTCTGTTCATTCTGCAGATGAGGAACCTGCTCCTCAGCCAAAAAAGAGAGCTCGATTTCGGACTGAAGTGACTGAGACAGCGAAAGATGGCATGAAGAGCAGCTGGGGATGCTATTCGATTTCACCCCAATAGAAACTTATGCCGCAGATGGAGAGCCAACAGCTAAGGCCAAAAGTAGTATCACAAGTCGCCTTCAGAGCTTTCAGTGTTTCATTACTCTTGAAATGCTTCGTACCATTCAACAATAGACTATTCAACATGCTAAGCAAATGGGGCACGTCGATTGGTTCATGGCCCTTCCAGAACTAATGGCATTTATAGCAATGGGCATTTTTCGTGGGCTCACCAAAGTGCCATCACTACGTCACTGCTGGTCTGCAAACCTGGGAAACCTACATATCATTGGAACAAACATCATGCAACACCTACGCTTTGACGACAAGTTCACCCGCGAAGACCGTGCAAAGACTGATAAGTTTGCTGCAATGCCTGATGTGTGGGGATCGTTTGTCACCAACTGCCTCTCTTTGTACAATCCCGGTCGACACATCACCATTGATGAACAGCTTTTCCCATCAAAGACCCGCTGCTGTTTCCTGCAGTACATCGCTACTAAACCTGACAAGTTTGGGATCAAGTTTTGGGTAGCCTGTGACTTGAAATCCAAGTACATTTGCAATGTCCTCCCATATCTTGGCAAGGACTCCAGCCGTCCCAGCGGTGAGAGACTATCTGAAACTGAACCATTCCTGGACAAGATTCAGATTCAGATTCATTTATTTGCCATTTGCAGTAAAACCACATTGGAAAAACTGTGCAAGACTACCCCGGTGTGCACCAGACAGAGAAGACGACACACACCAGAGCTCTTGCCACGGCGCCATCTTTACGAGGAGAAATGTGACCACGGACAATTTCTTTATATCGCTATCACTTGCAAAACGACTGCTTGAACGAAAAACCACCGTCCTCGGCACAGACAACAAGATTCTCCGGGAAATTCCTCCATCTACAAGACGTATGGACCGCAATTAAGTCACCTCTCAGTTGCTTTCGACCACGGGTGCAACGCTCACAGTGTACACTCCCAAACGGAAGAAAGCTGTCTACATTCTCAGCAGCATGTGTAGTAGTAGGCCCTGCGTGCCCGGTGGCAGCCTATTGCGTGCAGTCTCCTCCCTTTAAAAGGAGGATGGATCACCTGCACCATCTCTTTGCCCGCCTCTGACGTCACCGCTGTCCCAGGAGCAGTGAGCTGCACAGCATGGAGTCTGGCTCCACAGCTTGGACAAACACAGTTGCCGGCCCTAAAGCTGGCATTCGCGCTTCATATTGAGCTCACAACTAGTAAGTACAGTGCCATTCCCCTTCGATTGTCTCCTTATCCATCCTGCTTTATATAAAATACTTTACGCTCCCCGCAGCGCTCTGTGCGTGGCGTCTTGCGGCCCAGTTGCGGTGCAGGGTCAACTGAGGACACCTCCCGCATGTTTGGTGTGCGTGTTGTCACATACCATTACGGTAAGCTGGTGTGTGCCGCGTATCCGCCCATTAACATTACTTTCCAAACTTAGTGCTAACTAAGCGCTCTTTATAAGGTGGGGCACCCGGTTCTACGCGCCTCCTGCGCTGGGTCTCTAGGGGAGCGCTTCACGCAGAGGATTCATGGTGCGTATTTTCCCGGCTCCTGAGCTGCTACGTGGGGTTTTACCTGTACTGTAAATTCTAAATTGTCACTTCTTTTAGGTCCAGTCTTCTCGAGCCTCTCCTTTTCCTCTCCTCCTGAGTTGCCTTGGCTCATGTTTTCCTGGTGTCCATACAGTGTGGTCCATTTAGTGGCCATCAGTTAAAGGAGGTGCCTGTAACTTTTGAAATAGCTGCTGTGAGTTTGCACAAAAGCACATGTAAGCACCAATGCACTTTAAAACAAGTTAATCTGGGGTCATTGTGTTTGTTTTGTGTACTGTGCACTGCATTTTAAAAACTATTTTAATTATGAACTTAAGTGAATGTTAATATAATCAAATAAACATTGTAAACCTTTTTCTAATTCTGTCTCTGTCCCTCAGTTACTTACCTGTGTTAGCCTTAATCCTTTATTTTTTATTTTCCCTTCGGGGTGGCGTTGTTGGCAACAAACCAGTATTTAAATTATCCACCAGTATATCACAGCCCTCGCACCATACATGCACAACCTCGTTCAGACTGAAGATACACCCAAAAGGAAGCCAAACACTGTCACCCTATACAATACCACAAAGTGAGGCGTGGATGTCATGGACCAGATGGTGAGGGAGTACAGTGTCCGCTCAGGAACACGGCGCTGGCCAGTCGCCGTGTTCTATAACATGATTGATATGGCAGCATTGAACACACATGTTCTTTATCAAGCATGTAATGGGAAGCAGGAGAGACGGGTGGACTTTCTGGTGGAGCTTGCTAGAGAATTGGCTCACTGTCATGTTGGTGCAAAGAAGGGACAAAAGGAAGAAATGCTTCGGAAACAACCCTCCACACCAAGCCCTGGAAAAAGACCCCTGTGTCAGGTGAAACATCAGTGCAAGAAGAATCATGCCTCTGTGCGATGTGTCGACTGCTACAGATACACGTGTGGACAATGCAGAAGAGAGTTGCCATGGCATTGCAAGGACTGTGGAGCCTGATAATGCATTTACTGTGGCTCAGAGAATAGACTTTAAAACAGCTCTGCTTGTGTACAAATCTCTCCATGGCCTCGCGCCAAAATATATTAGTGACATGTTAGTACCATATGAACCAGCCCGGACTCTGAGGAGCACAGGGACTGGACTCCTGTTAGTGTCCAGAGTCAGAACTAAACATGGGGAGGCTGCTTTTCAGATTCATGCTGCTAAAATCTGGAATAATCTCCCTGAAGATGTGAAACAGGCCTCCTCTCTGCCAATGTTTAAAACCAGGTTAAAGACAGTTCTGTTTAGCTGTGCATACAACTGAGGGATTTTATATTTTTATCTCCTTTTTTAATGTTCTGTGATTATTTATGATTTTAATGCTTTCATGCACTTTGAGTTGCCTTGTGTATGAATTGTGCAATACAAATAAATTGCCTTGCCTTAAATTAGCATTTTTCTTTTTTTGTAGCATTTAAAATCAATAAATCTCACTAACCAAAGAAAAACCTGTGTGTTGACCCCCCCTCTCCCTAAGATGGCAAAGTAAAGTGGTGTGTATTCTCATATGTAATGGTTAATTATTGCATTTTGTAGTTCCCAAATCTGGTTATTACAATATACATGTCTTATAAAAGATGACAGAAATCAAAATAGTCATTTTTGTATATTGCCATGTGCCTGAAAGTGCAAAATAGCCTTTTTTTGATTTTCCATTTCACTTCAAAAATAGAAAATGTATTGAACGCAAAAGTACACGGACCCACATAACACAAGATAATGAATAGTAAGTATAGCAAAACAATGTACTGTGAGATTTCATAACACTTTGAAGCAACTTTTGTTAAGGTTAAACTCATCATTCTACCAATGTGCAGAAGCCTGTACTTTTCCACTACTTGTTTTGACTATCTCTGCTGGCACTGTGGCAGCTGCTGATTGGAGGTCTCTGTTTCTCCTGAGTATATTACCAGTTGCTGTCTTTAACATCCTTGTTCGTGTGCTTTGTTCGTGCTGTCTCTACCATTGACAATAAAACATGTCTTCTGTCTGAATTAAAGACGTGATCCCAGACTTTGTCATCTTCTTCAGTACTTTAAAAATAAAATAGTAATGCTAGCAGCACTATATACAATGTGTTATCCCTTCCGTTTTTTTTAAATTAAGCTGTAGTGACTAGTACATTTATAGAACTTTCTTTCACCAAAGGGAAACCTATCACGCTCCAAAACGCAATCCAAAAGAGTCTTTTTATCAGTGGCATTTGTAGCGTTTGGTATTTGGCTCAGAGTTGACCTACCTGCCCTGCTTCAGTGTTAGGCAGAACTCTATCTGAAGTGACGGCTGTATTAATACTCAGTGGTCAGAGTGGATTTGGAGGATGAACTGCCTTATCAAGTCGTAAAAAGCAATTCCACACTATGTATTATGCTGAGCTGAGCTGGCCATTTAAATCCTCTTGTACGAGCATGATAAAACCATGGACTCAAACTGGGATAAGTGAGAATATGAAGTGCTGGCCAACTCAGATCAATAGACGCAAAAATCAATGGGTTAATTTCTCGTGAACGCACGGGAGTAATGATACAAATGAAGTAATAGAGGCGTGAAAACTGCTCCGGCAAAAAAGGTTTTCAAATTTGTTCAGACTCTTATTCATGAGCAATCATCTGTGCATTGGCTTTGTATGATGGCCCTGCTTAACAGCTGTGGGTGTGTGGTTCTGCTACCGTTGCACATCATATGCTTGCTAATAAAGTCATACTTGTTATTTGTTTGTTGAATTAATGTATGTGCTGTGCAGGGCCAAAAAAAATGAATAATCTAAACTTGTCCCTTTCTTTTCTTACCTTGTTTGCTGACATTTAACAAGAAAAGTATATAATAATGATCTTTAGCACTTTTCATCAGGGTGCTCTGGTTGCCCTACTACTAAAACGTCCGAATGTAATTATGGTGAAGGTCGGAGGCTTCGAGTAATAATCGGCTTCTCGCTCCTGTCATCACCGTGGGAAACTACTGGTACAACAGGAGATGTAAAATTTGTGTGACCTTGGTCATATGACCAAGGTATATATATATATATACAGTTGTGAATTACTGATTAACTTGTTTCAGCCCAAGAATATATACGTTTGTGAATCAGAAAACAAGAAATGAGTAATTTCCTATTGACCATCTTGAGGGCTCAGAAAGCACTGCTGACCTCCAAACCTGGATATATTTGGATTGTGTGCATGACAGACCTCAGACTCACCCCTCAGCTCATTCAAACCTTGTGAAATGTAATCTCTGCACTCCTTAAACCAGATGGCTATACAAGCCCAAAGCCAGCCCTGAACATGAGAGCAAGCATTAATATTCATTGGCCTTCATGTTTGAGTCATACCAGAGTGTTTACCTGCTTTTGCCAACACAGGGCCACTGCACACTTTATACTTTATGTGAGAGAAAAAGTGAGCTCTAAGGTTGTAACGTTAGTTATATTGAGCATGTAAATGAAGCAAAAGCCAACGAGAGGGCTAAAAAGCTTAAACTGCTATGGTCTGTTACTGAATTTCAAATCAAAGCCTTTGTTTGAGCTATATTAAGAGCAGTGAAACTAGCTCAAGCACTTTTTGGATCTACAACATTGACTAAAATAAACCACCTAGCAATAGTATCCTGACTGCAGTCAATAAAAAACACCTATGATCAATAGGATTGTGGCACCTGTCAATGGAATACATTTGAAAGGGCTGGAAAAAAAAATCAAAGATTGGAAAGTTTCTGACAACTAGAAACATACAAATGCATTGTTCCATGAAGTGAAAACCAAATAACTTGAGAAATGGACAGCCCACTTTTTAGTAAAAGAGTCATTTCAGATCACCAGACCACCAAGACGATGGTAACATGATAACATGGATTGTAAAACTGTTTTATAGCTGTTTTGGGATTTAATATGGGGTATAATGGCCCCCTGGATTCACACCACAAGAGAGAGACAATCAACAACAAATTTCAGTATACAACGAGGTATGGCATGACTATAATGGTGGAGCTGAACTGGGCCGGATGACACAGTGAAAGTACCTCAATTGCTAGGCATGTACTGTATGTGCAGTACCACCGGCTGCGTAAAACGTGCTACGTCTCCGTCCAAACGTGTTTGTTTAATCTCCATTTCTGTTTTCTCCATGAGGGTGAATGAAAGTGGCTCCACTGCCCGCAACATGCGTCCAGTCCGTCCACGCAGGGTGCAACGGACGCGGACGGACAAAATAGAAACAATCCTATTTTTCACGTACGTAGACGCGTGTATGGTCCGTTTTCCATTGGAAATACAATGGAAAAATATATATTTACCACTGTTCTGTCCACACTAAATGTTGAGAGCTATTTAGCTAAGACAGACAGCAAACAGATGAGTTTGTTTACTCATTTACTGTAAAACTGTAACACAAAAATACAGCAATTAGAATAAGTGAATTACAGTGTCTTCTTGTGTCTGAACTATCAGTAGTTACTGACAAATAACATTACAAGTTGGTATTAGGGGTGGGCGAAATTCATATTGCGGTATAATTTGGTGTGTGAATTTCAATATAGGTCTAGCAGGTTCTTGCATAAAATAGTCAAGATTGTTACTTATTTATATTTTAGAATCTAATATATATATATATATATATATATTGCTGTAACATATGCTGTAACATACATTATTTATGTATGTTAGAGTAAAGACCATTTACTGTAAAAGCCTATAAAAAAGAAAAACATATGCATTCATTTAAAATATAAAAAAACTCAAATGTTGAATTCAAAGTCTGTAGAAGTTAGACATGGTCATTATTTATAGTATCTTGAGTTTTGTGCAGGTACATGACTTCAGTAAAAGCTATTGTTTGTTTACAAAGCTGGTCTTGCCATTTGTTGACGCTCCTTTTTTGTTTGTGTTTTTCTCGGCGCTTGCAGTGAACTGGATGATTCGAAGGATTTATCTGCATTAAAACAGCACATTGGATTGGATGTAAATGTGATCATTTTGGCACAATTACTTTTGTTAAACAAAGTAGGTTTCGTGAGCTATTGACCGCAGAAGTCCAAATCTGACGCTAACTTTACCAAACTTCTGCTGTGATGATGCTGCGGACCCGGCACACGCTGGCGCTTTTCAACATACGCCCCCTTTGACACTGAGTGGCCAAAAGGTAGACGCTTAAACTGTGAGTGTATTTACCTCTGCAGAGGCCGCTGTGACAACAATACAGAGACAGAAACACGGTGTGAATGCTGCTAGGCTAACGCTGTTAGGCTAATGCTGAAGGCTAATGCTGTTAGGCTAATGCTGTTAGGCTAATGCTGTTAGGCTAATGTGCAAGGCTAATGTGCTAGGCTAATGCTGAAGGCTAATGCTGTTAGGTTAATGCTGTTAGGCTAATGTGCAAGGCTAATGTGCTAGGCTAATGCTGAAGGCTAATGCTGTTAGGCTAATGCTGTTAGGCTAATGCTGCTAGGCTAATGCTGTTAGGCTAATGCTGCTGAATGCTGCTGAATGCCGGTTTGTTTTGATGCTCTCTGCCGGCGTCAGAGCCTGCGCAATTTGATGACATAATGACCTATCACAATATGCCGGTATAACAAAAATCTATACCGTGGGCCAAATTTATATCGCATACCGCTTATACCGTATGTATCACCCAGCCCTAGTTGGTATGAACATAAAATATTACAGTATTACTCAATAGCTCTTCTTCAAATGACTCATCTAAATGTGATAAAGCAATAAATGTGAATAAAGCTGTTCCAATTGGTCTAATTAGCAAATGAAATGTCAGCTAGCATAATGCCAACGAATGCTAACGTTTTTTCAGTTACACCAAAAACTTATATTTCTCACAAGAAACGAATCAAGATTGATCTTAGTACATACAGAATAATACAATATAGACATGACAATCTTCAAAACCAAAACTTACAGCCTTATGTGGGCCAAAGGACACTTGGGAGGGCTGCTCTTCTGCCATACAGGACAGTGTAACGTTCTCAACTGTCACATTGCACACATAGCGCGCGCGCCACTAGAGGGCACTAGAAAATGACACAAAACCAACTTGTTTCGAAATTTGTAACTTACTAACCACAACAACCACATTATTATACATATATTGATATATGCTGTAGTTCTTGGTTATAAGTGTTTGTTAATGACAATGATTACTGTATTAACAAATGTGTGCAATTTATTTTCATGTTTTAAATTGAAATAATTGTTTCCTGATCGTAAATCTACCATTTATTTTTTGCGTAATGTTAATATTGACTCCTTTCAAAAAAGCCTGGATATGTTGGAGTTCTTTTCTCTCTCCCCTTTTTCCATTTGCTTTCAACAAGTTTTGCCTCATCCATCGCAACGTCCTTAATGCTTCAATATGCCGTGCTTTGCATAGATCATAGCCACAGCTCATGCAAATCAAACACCCCTTCTTCTATTTAAACAAAGCCTCACGGGTGCTGATAAACGCACAGCCAGGGCTGCGCTGCTGAAGCCAGTGTGGCCACTATTCCGTTTTACGGACGTCTGACGGGCAGCAGCCTACACGCGTAAACGGAGACGAGGCCGGATTAGTCCAGCACTTAGATGCATATAGTCAGTGATGGGCAAGCTTTGATTTGTGAAGTGAATGTCTACTGTAATTATTAAGAAACAAAAGTGAGAAAAATTGATGGCAATGAGCCATCACAAATGAACTGGTTAGCATGAGTTATCTAATGGTTCCACTTCAGTATCCCACCTCTTATCTACTTTTTTTGTTTTCCTAGCTGATTAAAGCATAATTGCACTCTGCAAAATGGAAACACTAAATTCATTAACCTGAATCTGCTTGTGTGTGTATGTGCATGGTGTATTTGTAAGGCCAATGCATGCGCTTGTACTCAAGGCATGTTGTCGTAGACACAAAAACATCGAGTCTAAACGCAGTTATGTACAAACATCAGAAACGTCCAGGAGAAATTATTTGCTTTGTAAAAAGCGACGTTACTCTTAGCTACAGAAAAAATTTAGTTACAGTAAGCTAGTAGTGTCGCATACTAGCTTAACTATACTTTCTTATTCTATAGGATAAACATTTTGTGGGGAAATTTAGGCTATATCCACACGAAGACAAAACGCTTATAATTTCAGAAACTTTTTCTGTAAACACGGAGTTAGCTCAGTAAATGTGTGCGTCCATATGAATGTAGTCAATACGCCTGAAAACGCTGTGAAACTATGCCAGACCTGTTGGTGGCGCTGTGACGCAATGACGGGATCAAGCCCAAACTTCCGTGGGCATGCGCAGAATTTTGTAAACAGACAACATGGCGAGTGGGCGAGCTGGTACTACATTAGTATGGACGGACGATGAGGTTGAACTGTTGCTTCGGGTCACACTGGATTACAAAACCAACAAGCTACATTGTTGTTGTCATTATTTTCTGAGTGCGGCGCATGCGTGCTTTAACAAGAGGCGGGGCGATGACGCAAGCGTCTCAGATACATTGCGGAGAGGCAGTAACCACGGAGCGGCATATACGGAGTTTTGAAATCTTTCCACTCTGGGACCTACTTTCAAAAATGTTCGTTTACACCCCCCCAAAACGCCGGCCTCGTATGGACGATACACTGGATTGATAAAGTATTTTTGCGTTTAGGCCTGAGCTTGACTTCGTGTGGACAGGGCCTTATAGTCCCTTGCCACACATGTTTCATTGTTTTGTTTTGTTACTTGCGGCAAAAGCAAGAAACATGGTACGTTTAATTGCACTGCAGAAATTAAATGACTAAGCCTCGAGTTCTGAGCCTCTGTTAAATTTAAATACTCAAGGTAAAAAAAGACGTTACCTTATATATAAAAGCAATTTTGTTTACAATTACTGTTCCAAAGTTTGAGTGCTGAGGCAAAAGTACGAGACGCCTTTGAAAGCACCACGAGTTATCATCTGAACAACAGGGCACAGACAGGGACCGGAGAGGTCAGACCAGTTTGGAATTAAACACTGAATAGAGTTGCTTTTTTTGGTGTCCTATAGACAAAGAATACAGGTGTTCAGATCTTATTACGGCAAACAAATAATCAATTAATATGCATTTGCATGGCTCCGTCTGATTGCAATCTATATAAAAATGTCTTATTAGGTGATATCAAAGTGTCCTCCAATATAACCCGACCTCAATCTACCCTGAGGTATGCAAACAAACTACAGGCTGGCTCTACAGGCAGCCTTTTCCACTGGTTGAACTTCAGAGGGACTACGTTGCCTCGTCTGTCACCCGTGTGTATGCTCAGAGAAGCGCGGGAACCCGGGGAGTGATTGATAGAGCGAGCTCCATGATGTGCAGATCACCTAGTGGGCTCCGCCAGCCGCTTTACTGCTGCCAGTGTCCCAGAAACCCAGGCATATGCGCCATGCGCCAGACACAGACACAGACACAGACACAGACACACAGACACACAGACACACAGACACACAGACACACAGACACACACACACACACACACACACGTAGGCAAGAAGGAGCATAAGTGTCAGCTGGTTCACCTTATCACATATGCACTGTTGCCGTGGAGACATACACAATTAAGTGAATATTATGTGTTTTTCACAGCATTCATAACACCAGGGACTTCTTTATTAATTAGTTACTTAACTTTTGTAACATATATGCAAATACATAGTTTTTCATCATAATATTGAAAAATGAGAATGCATTTGAGTAAGAAGTTGCTGTATGGCCTTGTGTGTTAGCAGAATGATTAAATTAACAAGCACAGTTACAATCTCTTCCATACTTTAACAATTTGTTGTTATTTCTGTGGCTTTTAGCACCACTTAAGCCATAAATCCATTATAGTAGATTTAGGCTTTAACATTATTGAAAACAATGTCAAAGTTAACATTGTTTTCAATAATTCAAATTACCTAAACATACTCTATGTGTCTCCTATATAATAGGTCAACAAGTACAACATTTGGATTTATCTATAAAATTGTATTTACGAAACAAACTAAACATCATGCATTTACTCAAATGAAAGCAGATGCAAAAATAGTCATATGTAGAACACAGAGTTTGTACTGTCTTTGTGCCATATTCAGTGCATATGAGATAAAGGCAGTAAGGGTAGAATTGTAATTGTTGTGACTTTACAAACCCAGTCCCTTTCACTGTTGACTTTACTCTCAGCATCATTTCAGAACTACCAACAAGGGCGTACTGTTGCATTATGTTTTTGTTGCCTAATCTCTGGTTGTTCTCAGTTAGAAGATTTGATCTATTCTGAAATGTAAAAATGTTAGACGGGCCACCTGCAGCCGATACCGATGTTCCTGCTGTGCACGCTGTGAGGCTCCGTTCTGCTACGCCGCACAATATAAAGCTCCACATTTATTTCCCTGAAGACGAATGATTGTTTTTAACATGAACAGAAGATGGCTGATGCGTTCTGTTACATATGGATGTTTTTGCCTTCTTCAACAGCAATATCATAGTTTATTAAAAGTCTGGATCCATGACCTCAACGCCCTTACCGTTGTTACTGCGCAGAGAGACTTCTAATGTATCATTCTTTTCATCAGAGAATTGCAGAATAGAGCTGAAGTGAAACAATTATCACCAGAAAAGGAAATGTATGAAATGATATCATGTCACAAAAGGCTATTATTTTGTAGTCGTCTTAAGCCTGACAGTGTGTCTAATGTTCACGATGTATATACAGCTAATAAAATGACTCCCACTACACTTTTATATAACGTTTTTTTTAAATCTTCTAATCAATTTTAATTAAGGTAACACAAGAAGGCCTACAGTGATTGTGGTGATGAGCGTACTCCCCACTTTTCCTGTCATGAAGCGCATCATAAAGTAGAGCCACATCAAAAGAAATAGGAAGGGAGCAGAAGCAGCCAACGGACCAAAAAGTTGAGTTCAAAACGGGTCAGCAGCAGTTTCTCTATTCCCACATATATCTGGTGCGACTGTGCTTCAAAGGAACTTCAGATAAAACAATATCACCCATGCTGACATGAGGTTGGCGAGCACATGTCCATCCACCACTTCATAAACCCATCTTTGCACTTTATATGGTCCTAAAAACCAATCCATTGCTGTTAAATTGTTCGTGTAAAGCAGTCGTCGGCCAATCTCCTATCAACAGGGAGCCGTGTGTCCGCAGGGAACGCAGCAACACCTCATTAGAGGACTGAGCAGGACAGATCAGAGGCCAGTCAGCTCTGTGGATGGTAATGGGCCATTTTAGGATATAGTCAGGTGGAAATTGTGGGAGGTTGACAAAAAAATTAAACCAGGAAATCTGATATTCAAGTCCCAGATGGTAAATATTAACAGACATTGAACACAAGACATATTATGCATTATTGTCTCTTTTGACTGTGCCAGACCAGAGCAGAGATGAAAATTTGTATTGAAAAATGCTAATAAAGCATTCAGCATTTCACTCTGGAGCAGAGCAGAGACAATGGTCCGAACCAAGCAGACTCTGTCTACATCAACATCAGGATAGGAAGCAGCTCATCAGCAGCTGCTACACCACCTCTGCTGCTGTGACCTTTATTACTATTGTTAGTCACTTTTAGAATGATATCATCATTTGTTTTGTTTGTATTGATGGATGTGTTTCTGCTGCTGGACACCTGACTTTCTCCTACGGGGATCACTAAAGTATCTATCTATTTTTGCCCGTTTTCAAACATTTTTGAAGGGGCTCCAGGAGCCACTTGAGGGGCACTAAAGAGCCGCATGCAGCTCCAAAGCCGACCCATGAGCTAAATGCGTGACGCCGCATCCAGAGTTCACAGAAGTTCTAGATGGTTATATGCTCTGATGGCCCAAATACATGGTGTGTGCTATTGTGCCTCAATCACAGGTGAAGGAAAGCAGATATATGTGACAATCTCACTTACGCAGCTCCTTCACCTGCATCTAGGACAGAGCACGTACGCCAAAAATGTCATTTTTCAATACGTGTCCTTTAAAGTTTGTGTTCTGAGCTTTGGACCAGCTTTTCATAGCGGCATAGTGAACCCGGGGTGGATCATCAAAGTGCAATCAGACGGCTGATTTGGGCTTTTACTTTCAGTCTCAATTTGCCAGAAAGTACTGCTTGTAGAGTATAACACAAAATGTATGTTAAAAATAGTTGGGTACCCCATATTTCAGTAAATCTTCCCACTTGATTGACACGGTAGCAACAGGGCTATGTCAAATGTATGTACAGGAGACTGACAGGTGTAGAATCCCAATTTCAGAATTTAGAAAGCAGGACAGCAAGGCAGTGCAGTGACAGCGTGTTGAAAGAGCTGTAGGTTTCAAAAGGACGAGAGGGATAAAAGGATAGTGTGGCTGAGGAGGGATGAGTGACATAGTATCTAATTTGGTACGATTTTGACCAGACCTACAGAGTCTTCTAAATCATGGAAACCATCAAACACATTCCGTAAAACCTTTCAAGCATTTATCACCTGTCCAGAAAGTAAAATAGCAATGGGTCAAACAAACCAACCTGTAAATCTTTCAAAGACATGAAGTTTTAATGGGCAAAACAACCCAACTTGTTCTGGGGCTATTATTTGTTTGCCATTTGCGTCTCCAACACTGCAAACACAAACTGCTCACAGATAATGAGGGAATATAGTGAAAATTAACTATATCCAATCACTTTGAGCTTTGGAGCTTCAAAAGCTGTGACAGTGCCAGGGTTTTTTCATCATCACTAACAAGTTTTGCTTTTCAATTCGCCTCAATCATCACAAAAGTCACAGAGCCACTAATGAGCAAGAGACATTGTTCTGCACTTTGCATTTTCTGTCTTTGTGGCTGCGCCCGAGCCGACACTCACCTCCTTCTCTCCACAGATATTGCTGATGATGGAGTTGGAGGCTGGACTGGCAGAGGGGCCCAGGACCGCCACCACACCTTTGGACATGATCTGGCACACTGCAGAAGACACAGGACCAACAAACATGTTAAAAGGACACATTGACTCAACAAATACACTAACTCAGAAATCTCTACAGAGCTGATGGTTATGAAGGTAATGAATGTACATGCTGAGTGTTCAGGACTGATACGAGACGGAGCTAGTGATTCATGTGTCGCCAGGGGAAACTCATCCAGTGTTTGGTGGTCAATTGCACAAGGCCAAATGCATTTGTCTCTCAGTAATATGCATAATATATTACAGACAAAAGTTCTATGGCCCCGATAATGAAAGTTGGAAATAGCTTGAGGGAAGACAGTGACTGTAATAGATGTGGGCATATAGCGGCAGGAGTCACAAGTGAACGACAAACAGAAAATGGCACCAATAGTGAGAGACAATATCTTGAGGCCTAAAACTTAAAATCCATTTGAACGTTTGCACATGAACATACCCCAAATAGGCTCAGGCATCTCATCCTGTTTTCCCTGTTCAAACTTTACAAAGGCCAATTCAAAGCATTTCCTTAGGGAGTGGAATCCAAGTTTTAGTCTAAAAATTGAATTTCTTATGTCATGGTTTAGGTTTATTTCCTGTTTTATTTTGGAATGTGTTATCCCTGTGTCTTCTTTGGTTGTGCTTCCTGCTTGATGACCCGCCCTGCCCTCACGTGTATCACCTAAGTCTCGTCTTGTATTGAGCCCTGTGTGTTCCTTCACTCCCTGTTCCCTCATTGTCATTCCTCGTCTGTTTCAGTTCTTGTTCTCAGTCCCTGTGTTTTTGGATTTGTTTCATCTTTTTATTAAATCCATTATTTTTTTGCATATCTGCGTTTGAGTCCTTCCATCATTTCCACCTCGTGACAGAATGGACCAGCCAACGAGAGGACTCAGCGGAATGCCGTTTACCACACACCTGCTCCCTATTCATCACCACCTGTAAGACTTTTATTTTTTCGCCATCTCATCACTGCCAACCTCTCAACCCGTTACCTGGTACCACCGCCAGACAAGTCCCCCCCCGACTTGTTGAGAGGTCCAGTGACGTTCTGCTCTTGCCTGGATGGTTTCCGTCTGCCTGGATTTCCTCGCCTGTGTTTGCTGCTGCATTTCGATGACCTCTCCTACACTTCACCTGTTTCCACCGCCAGACATGGTTCTCCATCCGGGGTGGTTCTGTTCTGTCCTGTCCGAGTCACCGCCGGGCATTTGGGGGGGTGAGCCGGGGTGAGCCAGTTCCCTGCTGGAAGGTCACCGCTGGGCTTCAGCTTCTGCCCCTGGTTTGGACTCTGCATGGGACCTGAGATTTTCACAGCCTCTAAGCTGCCTCTGGTCCCTCCGCCGGACCCCCTCCACCCTCCCTGGCTTGCTTTTATATTTGGGACATCTGGGAGCTGTCCCTTGGAGGGGGGAGTACTGCCATGGTGTGGATTTTGTTTTTTTGTACTTTGGTTTTAAATTGACATGTTCTCTGTGGTTTGGTTTTTAGTTTGACTTCCTGTCCTGTTTCCCCTGTCTTGATTGTCTGCCCCGCCCTGATGTGTTTCACCTGTGTGTCTCTTTGTCTATGTACCCTGTGCTTCTCTCCCCTTGTTGCTGGTCCATTGTATTGTCTCAAGTTCTGTCCTGTTCCCTTTTGATTTGAGAGTTTTGAGATGTGTTTTCACCTTGGACTTAATTTTATTATTAAATCATTATTTTTGCATTTCTGCGTTGAGTTCTTCCCTGCATTTCCACCTCGTGACACATTATCCTTTGACTCTGCTTATAACGGAAAAAAATGTACCATGCCAGAACAGGGCAGCACACATTGGAAGAATATTTCTAAATAGATACAAACCTTAGAAGCTTTCAGTGAAGGAACAAGGGACGGTGTGTTTTGCCGACCAGTGTTCAATTTGGTATCTATGGATACCAAATTGAACACTGGACTGGTGGCATGGTAGTTGAGTGGGTAGAACGCGTGCTAAACAGCAAGAAGGTTGTGGGTACAATCCTATGTCACAGTAGGCCTTTGTGTGGAGAGTAGGCCCTCTGGGTGGGTTCCCTCTGGGCGCTCTGGTTTTGCCCACCAGCAAAATCCGGTGTTATTTATTTACCTTTATTTAACAGATTTCAGAATATTTTTCCGGGCCCCAGACAGACATACAGTAGGTAAAATCCTCCTGCTCCGGTTGTCCTGACTAAGCCGAGCATTGACATCTGGAAATGCTCCAGTGTCCTAGAGTTATAACGGAGGACAAATTTTCCTAATGGCATAATAAATTATACCTTACCCTTAGGACTATTTCTAATATTACTAAGACAATGTTTTGCTTGAAGTGGAAATGATTTGAAAAGCAAGGTTCTAGAGTACAAGGTTCTTTTGTGTATTTTTACCACCTCTGCAAGGTACATATGAAATCTCTACAGAGCTGATGGTTATGAAGGTAATGAATGTACATGCTGAGTGTTCAGGACTGATACGAGACGGAGCTAGTGATTCATGTGTCGCCAGGGGAAACTCATCCAGTGTTTGGTGGTCAATTGCACAAGGCCAAATGCATTTGTCTCTCAGTAATATGCATAATATATTACAGACAAAAGTTCTATGGCCCCGATGATGAAAGTTGAAAATAGCTTGAGGGAAGACAGTGACTGTAATAGATGTGGGCATATAGCGGCAGGAGTCACAAGTGAACGACAAACAGAAAATGGCACCGATAGTGAGAGACAATATCTTGAGGCCTAAAACATAAAATCCATTTGAACGTTTGCGCATGAATACCATAACATACTCAAAATAGGCTCAGGTATCTCATCCTGTTTTTCCTGTTCAAATTTTACAAAGGCCAATTCAAAGCATTTCCTTAGGGAGTGGAATCCAAGTTTTAGTCTAAAAATTCCTGCAAATTTTACTGCATTTGCGTAGAGGGAATAAACTTTAATCTGGCGTCTAATTAAACTTCTTCAGTCAATGACGTGAGGGCTCTTTGTGTGTTTGGACGGAGCATGCTTGTGTCATACTAATTTGCAGTTTGAGTATTGGAGCAAATCCAGTGTATTAACCCTCCACTTGTGTGAAAAAGCAAAGGGGATCCATTTTGTAGTCTGTGTGGTGAATCCAGAGGCAGTGAATCGAATGATTAATAAGTAATCCCTGCGTTTCCCATGGGGCCTGTCAGACAGAGCCACACTGACATCAAACACAAACATTTACAGTACATTTGCTCTGTTTACAAGACTTTAAACTTGAATGACTTGCTCCTGCCTCTGGATTTACTTTCTTCCCTTTGTGCGTGTTTCCCAATGTCGACAGTGTCCTTTAACCATCAAACAGGCAGTGCAGCCCGACTGAAACTATGGCCACAGGTCAAAGCAGCCATGGAGTTTGAACGCTCATGCTCAAGAAGAGGTTATAGGTGGCTCTGATATAATTATGAGTGTGATTACTGAGAGCAGAAAAGGGCTTGCCAATTTATGCTCATTTGGTGTGTGCGGAATATACAATAATGTCTTAGCATAGAGCGTCAATCAATTCATGGGAAGAAGCTTCACTAAATTTTGACGAGATAAGATTAATCGATTTATCAGAAATAATTGCTGACTATAGCACTAAGTGGAAGTAAATATTAGCTATTGAACAAGCTCCATAATGGCAACTTTGAATACAGTGATTGAGCACAATGACATTTCCTCTCTGCAGAGATGACAATGGACAAGGGATGAAATGTGGAATACTAAAACAAAACAAAATAACATTCTTTAGGGTGTGCCTGACCCGTTTTGATGCATTTTGTTTGTTTTCTATAATGTGTCTATCTGAAACAATCTCACAGTGCAATCATCTGATGCTGCCATACCATGCACAGTGGTGCCACACAGCATTCCAATCCAACAAAATATGTCAAAATGTTGAAACAAAAACAAAAGAAAACTTTTTTTTTTTTAAACACGCTATGAGCTTTATACAATAACTATATGCCCAGTCCTGGAGCTGTATGTCTGTAGTCCTGAAACTAGCTTTCATTTCCTTTGCGATCCAGTGGATTACTGGACAGACAGGATATTAAGAAATGGACATATGCCTCATAGATAATAGCTCTACACAAAGCAACCTGACCCCTGAGTGAGTATTATGTTCAATAAGGAGTTATAAGCAGATGATCACATCGCACTGTGACTGTTGCCACAGATCCATGAATAATGTTTTCTCTGTCCCTGCAATTGTACAACAAACTTTTGCAAACCAGTTACTCCCAGGCACATGGCAGCCAACACAGAGTCTCAAAGTGAAGTGTGTTTTGAAGTGTTTCCAGCAGAAACAGCCCACTGTCACTGTTGTAGTGAATCAAGATGCCAATGCTCTTATGAAATGCAGCGCAGACCAATGGTATTCAAACAGAAATCAATGTTCTCAACTCAAGACAAGATCGCCGTATAGCATGTTTCATAATAAATCCATAAAGTCATGTGCATGGAGCGGTAAGGAGTGGATACATATTTAATGATGTATACGCATTTTCAGTCACTTTTGACAAGAATCCACATGACACCGCAGATTGCCTGAAACTGAAAGCATTTTAACTCATCCACTTGACACATTAAATTGAACAGTGCCAATATCCGAGAACAAAATACTCATCCACCCATCCTGCAACTCCTGCAGCTATCAAAATATGACAGCTCAATTTTACGTCCCAGCACCAAACCACTCTGTGATCCTCCCTTATAATTCCTCCGTCAGGATTTCTCTATATACTTGGAAAGGAATGTGCCAGATACAATAAGGAAAGGCAAAAGCAACATGCCAAGACAGAAATCACAGAGCAGCATTTTGTTTTGGTGTAAAAGACACAGATGTGTCATGGAACATGACCAAGTAGCAAAGCTCTATCATCCTTTTTGCCTGCAGCCTGTTCTTGAGTATTTAACAACATTTTGATAATTGCAGTGGGGAAATTGTCTTGGCTGGTGTAGAACAATGTAAGTTCACAGACATTAGGATTAGTGGATTAACTTCCCCACACAGTTCTAAGGCTTGACACAAAATGACTTGAGTCTTCAGTATGAGATGTTTTGGGTTACTTACTGGTCTCCCCCATCTCGTATTCACTGTCTCGGAGCAGTTCAAAAATGTCCACCTCCAGTTTGCTGGTAGTGGAGCGGTTGCTGCTTCTGTTGATGCTGTCTTTGGCCAGAGTGATGGCCAGGCGTTCTCCTCTGCTGCACTCCATAGGGTCGTCCAGAATGGCAGCTGGAATGACATGAGTACAAACCTGTAATCAACTTTGATCAAAGAAATAAACTCACATGGCAACAGGTCATCACAACTCCCTATAATCTATGAGCCATGGGCACCAAGAATCCATTTGGGGGCCATTTCATATGGCCAATTCTAATGTGATATTTGAAGACTCATTATATCGCAATATGCCGATATTTTCGGCATATTTTACTCTGGCTGTATGCCTTTATTTTACCCCAGACCAGAAAGCCCACAAAACAATTGTACCTGGAGCTCTGTAGACACAACCATGAAAAGTTAAGGCATCAGGCTGACCAGTCATCCAGCCACTAGGTCTCTACACGGCCACAGAACACATTTTGAGCTTTCTCTGCGATATCCCAAACACTTCATGAAAATGTTATAAAATTCCACCTTTCTGTGTCCAATTATTGGCTGATTTATTGGGAATAATAAAACAATACAATAACATTCTCATGGACCAATACTCTTGATAACTGTGACAGCAGAACATAAATGTACTGTTTCATAACTACATATAACACTCCAAGTCATCTTCCAATCAAGCCCAAGATGGGCTCTGTATCTCTATAACAGCTCACCTGCTGGAACAGAAATAACATCCTGTTCTCCCAAACTGACAAATGCAGCCCGCGGAAATTCAATTTGGTAGACGTCAGCCAAAGTTACCCCCTCCAGGCCGGTTCACATCCCCAGCCTATCGCACAGCAAACGCCCCCTTCCAATCACCCGTACCGGCCAGGCAGCCGCTTAAAAGCGGAGAAACTCCCACTTCACGGCCTCTCGAAGCCTCGCAAGCTCCCGAAGCCTTGCAAAGAATCGTTCTGGAGGAATCGCTTTTGTCTACTCACGCTACTCGTGCGTGTCCCTGGTGTCCTCCGTCTTGCTGCGTTGTGGTCTGCTCCTCCTCCGCGTCCCTGCACCTGCTGTGGTTCGCGTGTCTCCACTGCTCTCCTCCTCTGCGGGCTCTTTCTGCGGGCTGCTCCGCGGGGCCCCTCCGCGGGTTCCGTGCTGCTCGTTCCTCGTGGTCTGCTGCCGCGCGCAGACGGTCTGGCGGTGCCGTGCGTGTCCCTGCCTCCGTCGGCGTGCCGCGTTGTCCCGTTGCTTTTCCCAAGTCTCCTGGCATGTGAGTACAGTGAGTGTGCCGACCGCGGACGGATTAATCCCGGAGTCTGGGCTGCAGGCTTGGTTTTTGCCCCGCGCACTTGACTGCAGGCGTCAGTTTCGCCCCGTGCTTGGTCTGCAGGCTTCGTTTTCACACGTGTTTGAGCTAACTGAGGGGCAATGCATACTAAATGGCACCAATCTCTATCGTCTGGGGATACAAGAGGCGCAATGTGCATTAATTCAGATTCATGTTCTGCCACTCGCAGCAAAACCACGTCGGAAAAATCTGCAAGACTACCCCATTGTGCTCCAGACGGCACACACCAGAGCTCTTGCCACGGCGCCATATTTACAGCATTAATCTCATTACTCGCAGGTCACTATTGTTAAATGATTGTATTAAATTCGTCTATCTGCGGGAGGAAGGAGGGGCATGCATTTAAATAGCTAGGTCACTGGTATTCAATTAGGTAACTAAACTGCAGTCGTTGCATTTGAAAGTGCAGCAGAAAGAAAAAGGGCCCAATGTGAATCTGCAATGGGTTTGAAGTGGAGTTGGAGCTAATGAACGCATGGAAAAGTGATCGTTCATGCGTTCTACCATAACCAAAGCAGCAAGATGGCTCCAGGGGACGTCTGTTATTCGCATGGGAATGTTTCGGATTCGGGTTGATTTATTTCCTCAGGCTGTTAAACAACCGTGGGCATGGTTCTCTGACCGCCGCTGCTGCCGGTCCCTGCTGCCGTAGCTACTGATGCCTGATCCCGCTGCTGCCTGTTCCTGCTGCCGCTCCTGCTGCTGCCTGTTCCTGCTGCCGCTCCTGCTGCTGCCCGTTCCTGCTGCTGCTCCTGCTTAGGGATGTAAATCGGTGACCGTTTAACCGGTGGTTGACCGTCACAGCGTTAACCGGTCAAAGCTGTCGGTTAAAAAAGAGAAAAGGGGGAGAGGGGAGGTCTCTTCATAACGCTATTTTAAGCCCTATTTGCACGATGTGACGAGCGGGTCCCTATCTAGCTGTGTGCGCCAATGTAACAGTAAACTCTGGGCCGACTCTCACGCCGTACGCGCCACATATGCACGCACACACACACACACATCTCCCCCCCCCCCCCCCCTCCATTGACACGTAACATCCACACGCATCATCTCTCCCCTGTGTTACCGTCTGCTAGTTGCACACTGGTGCGGGTCAGAACTACATTGGAGCTTATATTTACACACACATACGTACATGTATTGCACACACACACATAGCTTACATATACACACACACAGACATATACACACATACATACATGTATTGTACACACACACATACCGGTCTGTCGCGCTCCTCTGTGTCACGGAGCCCGAAGCATTGTTGCGAATACACGGCTCCAGTCAAACCACATGGACCATGTTTGTGCTGCTGGTCCTTGGCATCAGCTCCACACTGATCACTTTTAAACTTTAGCGGAGACCTGCGAGACGTGGCTCGTCACTCGCTGCCCTGACCATGTGGACGAGCTGTCTTTTGCTTAAAAATGCTTTAAGCCGCAGCACAGAATAATGGGAAGATTAAAACAGCAGTTCTCTGTGCGCAAAGGTGCCCAAGCTGTTGCGGGTTTTGGTGCCGCTGTCTCCGCTCTGATCCATTAGAATGCTCAGCTGCACATATGAAAAGTACGCGGCTCGAAATGGCTGTTATTTCAAAGAACGTGGACTATTTTAAACTACGCGGTTAACCGGTTTCAACCGGTTAATGAGGCTCGGTGGTCGGTCATGAAAATTCATAGTTTTTTACATCCCTACTCCTGCTGCTGTCTGTCCCCGTTGCCTGCTCCTGCTGCTCCTACTACTACATGTGCCGCTGCTGCTGTTCCTGCTGCCGCTCCGCAGGCTCCCAGGCTGCACCCGTCTCTACGGCTCGGCTCTTTCAGACACGTATGTAACCTGGCTCACGGAGACAAGCGGCGCACACTGGCGTGACACGTCTGTTGTTCGTATGAATCTCATTGTGGTGCTGCTGCTCCTGCTAATGCTGCTCTGCTGCTTCTACTGCTACTGCTGCTACTGCTGCCGTGCTGCTGCTGCTTCACGTACTTTGACATCTCTCTTCACTTCGCATCTCTTTTACTGAAACACTAAACAGCTACAACAATATTCTACTGCTGTGGCTTTGATACAGGATCATTGCTGTTATTATCTACGGATGCTGCAGCTGCTGCTGCTGCTGCTGCTTCTTACTGCTACTGCGCTGCTGCTGCTGCTTCATACTGCTACTGCTGCTACTGCTGCTGCTTCATACTGCTACTGCTGATACTACTGCTGCTGCTGCTTCATTTACTTTGCCATCTCTCTTCACTTGCATCTCTTTTTCTGAAACACTGAACAGCTACAACAACTTTCTACTGCTGCGGCTTTGATACAAGATTCTTACTGTTATTTTCTAAGGATGCTGCTACTGCTGCTGCTGCTGCCGCGGCTTGATACAGAATTATTGCTGTTATTATCTGAGGTTACTGCTGCTGCCGCTACTGCTACTGCTGCAACCCACTCTCTCAGAAGCTTATCCTGCTTCTAATGGACGCAGCCCGGCTGAGTATGCCGCGCTGCGCTGAACTCGCACCTATGCTCCCAGGGTTGCTTCGGCGGTCATGCTTCATCTCTCTACCTAATCTTCTGATTCTATCAGATGCAGCTGGCCGAGTAGCTGCGCTGTGCCGTCAATCGGACTCCTAATCAAAGGCATCCATACCTGTATTCTTCACTCTTCTGATCGCAGGCTCCCCATCACGCTGCCCATCCTGCAGCGGCTCTGAGCGGCACCGAACTCCGGCTCGTCTTCCAAGTACATGTCTGCCCTCCTCGCAGCATCTTCCTGCTTGCCTTCTATGGCTTCTCTGCATAAGCGTTTCACTACTGCTCACTCAACCTTCATGCGGTCCGAGACACGGCTTTCCCGACCATCCTACTATCCCGACCATCCTACTATCCTGATTATCTACTCTCCGACCCAAGATTCTAAGCGTAAGGGCGCCTGCAACATCAATGGCCCTCTTCGATATGTCTCTGCCCCTACAGGTCTCCGCTTCTACACGGACGTGCCCCTTCCGTGGGTTTTGGGGGGTTCTTCCAGGACCATTGGGTTGCCGGGCCGTGGCCGCTACCTTCCACCGGAGCATCTCCTCTGCCCTACACGAGATATTCCCAGTGGTCGTGGCCTGCGCGCCGTAGAATCACACGTGGCAGAGAAAGAGGATCTGTGTCATGCGGGATAATCTCGACGTAGTGGAAGCATCACACAAAGGTCGCTTTTTCACCCAACATAATGTCCCCTGACCATTTCAACCTCCATCTCAAAACATTCAAAGACCAAGGCGCCTGCAACATAATAATAACTCGCTCCGACACATCTCTCTGCCCCTACAGGTCCATGATGCGTTACACTCGCCTCCGCGGCAAAAAAGGAGATTTTAACGGACCTCTAATTCTCACTCCAGACAACCTTCCCATGACAGCAACCTGGTTCAGAGCTCAGCTAAGATCCCTACTGCTCCTCTGCAATTGTCTCCCCAGCTCCATACAGCCCACTCCTTCAGGATAGGCGCTGCCACGCGCGCGGCCTCGCTGGGGCTCCCCCACACCTCTCTGCAACAGCTGGGGCGCCGGCCCTCTTCGGCTTTCTCCGCCTACATCAGGCCAGACGCGTCCGCTATCCTGGCTGCACAACGTCTACTGGCTTCCTCGTAAGCTCCCAGCAAAGCAATACGAAGCAAAGTAAGTGAAGCAATAAGTTCTGGTGGCGGCACGCACTTTTCTCAAACACTCCCCGCTGCCGCAGCGTCTGACGGAACGTGATGCGAGCGCTCACGTTCCCAGCGCGCAAAGATAACCCCGCTGCAGCGTCTGGTTGATCGTGATGCGAGCGCTCATGTCCCGGCGCTCAAAGATAACCGCATATAACGGTCACAGCATATAGCGATAGCGGTCACAGCATATAGTGATAGCGGTCATAGCATCAGTGATAGCGGTCATAGCATCAGTGATAGCGGTCATAGCATCAGTGATAGCGGTCATAGCATCAGTGATAGCGGTCATAGCATTAGCGTTAGCGGTCACAGCATAGCAAAAAATGGTTAGCGCATAAACGGTCACAGCATAGCGATAGCGGTCACAGCATAGCGATAGCGGTCACAGCATAGCGATAGCGGTCACAGCATAGAGCAGTCTCGACGTTCTGTCCCCTCAAACCAGGCTGCAAAACTCCATCAACACACAGCCTTTTTGGGGATTGGCGCGCTCCATCGCAGGAGCCTCTCCGATCTGAAGGCCGCACCGGGGCCTAGGGCGCCAAACCTCCTCTCAATAAAATACTCAAAAGCTTCTTGTTTTCTCGAAAATTGAAATGCAGCCCGCGGAAATTCAATTTGGTAGACGTCAGCCAAAGTTACCCCCTCCAGGCCGGTTCACATCCCCAGCCTATCGCACGGCAAACGCCCCCTTCCAATCACCGTACCGGCCAGGCAAGCCGCTTAAAAGCGGAGAAACTCCCACTTCACGGCCTCTCGAAGCCTCGCAACCACCGCCTCCCCTCCTCCTCCTCTTCACCCTGCCTCCAATCTGCCTTCAATCTGCTTCCCGCTGCCAAATGCCGCCACCAGTGCCTAGGTCCCGGGGGATTGGCGCGCTCCATCGCAGGAGCCTCTCCGATCTGAAGGCCGCACCGGGGCCTAGGGCGCCAAACCTCCTCTCAATAAAATACTCAAAAGCTTCTTGTTTTCTCGTCTCTCCAAATTGAAATGCAGAAGCTCATGTTCAACCATTCTGTGGATACACTGTGGACTTAAGGGAAATAGTTCCTCTTCCATGTATTCTCTTCAGATTTGGCACATTTGATGGCTATAAGAAATATTATCAAATATTGTGTCTTGTTCTTATTATGTCTGAGATTTGAAGGCTTAAAAATGAGATGTGTTCCACAGAGTAATTACATGTGCATAAGTGACTGAGCTGTTGTGAAAGAAAATGGGACAGTCTGGCTCGAACTATTTACATGCAGTGAAAGAATACTGGCTCACTGTGTGAACATACAACTTTGAAAAAATATGGCATGGCCTACTCCACATTGTCTTTTTTTGGACAAAAATGTGTCAATTTTAATGACATTATTTATTTGGCTCTTGGTATTCACTGGCAAGAGGTCCTGTAGGAAGTACAAGCAGCAAGGCTGTGGTCACCATTGGGTTGAGCTTTCAAACAAGACCAAGGGAACTTGGCTCACTGACTATTACTGTAGCCTGAGCAACAGGCAGGTCACATGGCAAAGGTCAAAATGGCAATTCTACTTTAAATGTAAAAACTTTGTTTTTATACAATCTGGTTTTAGTTAATCTATCTACATGAAAACAACTATCAGCATGAACATAGACATGAAGACAGTTGAAACTCATGATCACGATGATATCATACAAAGACAATTCAGAATTAATTCAAACATGTTGACATTTCCACACATCCAGTTTTAGAACAAGGTCGATTTGGATATGAAACAATTTCCAGGTAAAATATAGCAACAAAGCTGAATCAATATTTGCCAAATCTTTAACAACAACAGTCATATCTTTAGCAGTATTTTAACATGCACACAAGCTTTAAAAGTTGAAAGGACTTGACGTAATAAGATGAATGACATGGCCAATCTTTTAATAATAAGGGTGAACATTTGAGTATGTTTATTTTATTTTACGATAGACCTTGCCCTACTTTTCAAACAAGCAACACACTTCCAGATTAACAGTGCAACATGCATGGCATTTGTGCACACTTTTGCACACCCCACCACACCATTTTGTTTATTTTAATACGTCTCAAAGTAGCTTTTAGTGCCTCCCTGCTCCGAGTAATGGTCTGGTAAAAGTTAAGATGCTTTAAAGCTTCTCATTTGTTAATTGCTGCAAAACCACTCCTGATTTATGAAAGAGGCATTTTATATAAATTACTGACAAAAATATGACAAGACGGACTTGTTAAGCAATATTTACATTACTTTTCCTGTATCGTAGACAATATGAATTAGCAAACTAATATGAATTATCCTAAAGCAATATGCATCGATTGATCTAAATAATCAATACTTCATTCTGAATGCTGTATAGGATAACAGTATTCTGGCACAGTAAGAATCCGAGCTATTAGGTCACAAATGGGATTTAATACAATGATGTATTACAGGGTCTACACTGCATAATTTGGCCATTAATAATCTAGAGCATATTCATCTATCCTTGATGTTTATTGGCCTTAATATAAAGCACATCCGGCTATTGTACATTTCAAGAACATCATTTAACTGCCATTTACTTGTGACCTTTAACGCCTGCATGATTGTGTAACCCAGGTTATTTTGGTGATATTATTGTAATTTTATTTTCTTGTAAACGTTATGTTTTTTGCTGAATTTTGTTTTTTCCTATGCCCTGTGAAGGCAGCGCACCTGTAGATGCAGCGAGAGAGCTAGCGGCGTAAGTTTCACTTTTCTCCGGGAGCCGAAGGAGAAAGGTCGCTTGTTTGAACTCTGGAAATTTATTTTGTAAGATATAAAACGATGAATGCTTGAGTCTTGTGATGTCTTAAGCCATGGAGTGAGATATATTTTCGGAAGAATATCCTGGTGAGTGTTAAAGCAGATATACTTTTTTTCAATGTAAGAGTAAACTGTGTCGATGAATGTGCACTTCGAACTATAAAACCAGTCGGGATATGATACGTTTTGTTGATAATGTGTTAAAATGTGTGTTAAAAGCTGCTAATGTGATGTTAGCTGTGGAAAATGTAAGCTAGCGCACCCGCACGTGTGCTTATAACATGAGCACTACACGAGTTACACGCATGTGTGCATGTGGTGGCGCTGTGGGCCAGATTTCATTTCATTTCATTTCATTTCATTTCTAAAATGAACATTTACTTTTCCACTGGTCACTTTTATTTTTTTATTTACATGTAGGAACAAAAGCTAGATGTTAATGATACAATTTTATTTTACACAGACAGTAATTGCTCTGCACCTTTTGTGCAGGCTGGTTTTTTTTTTGTAGAGACAATCATCTAGAGCAGGGGTGCTCACACTTTTTCAGCATGCGAGCTACTTATAAAAGGATCAAGTCAAAATGATCTACCTACTACAAAAATGCAAATCATATATTTATTTCAAAAAATATTCTTTATATCTACAATGTATGTTTATGTACATTCAAAACAGCATGAGCCAATATAGCACAACACAACACAATTACCTATGTACATTTTTTGTCATTACCCGAGTTTACTCTTATGACTTGCACTGAATTGAATCGGCCAGGGATGCATAGTCCGGAAAATTGGTGGTAACTCGCTGACAAGTTTGTCGTGGTTTAGCTTTCCTGCACTGAGCGCGGTTGTTTGCGCATGTGCAGTCACCTAAGTGTCAGTAAAACATTACTGAGTAAAACACAGATGTCATTTGACTGTGGTGCCATGTCCATGTTCCATGCCTGTTTTTTTTAAATCCAAATATTTCCCCTCCTCCGTTTATAAAATAATTTGCATCCACACATCTGCGTTATCAATCACATTCGTAACATTCCAAACATGTGCGTCTCTTAAGTCCTGTCCTGCGTTGGGGAAAAACACGGAAGTGGGCGGAGCTTTGATGCAGACGCCGGTAACGGCACTTTTACAGTCATAGAAGACACTCAGAGTAAGACGTATGTTTACAAGCACTGACCCCGTCCTCAGCCCTGATTTAGTCCTGGTTTAGTCCTGGTTTGGTTGTTTTCGAGCGTGAGTCCCCGCGATCACTTTGCTGCTCTCTGATGTGGAGCGAGGATGTTCGCTGCTGCGAGCATCTCACAGCGGACAGTTTTTAAGGTAGTATGATCCATGCTTCAGTGATCAGAGGAATTTAGGGGGGTACTGTGGCGTGCGAGAACGCAAAACTCCGGTTATCTCTGTCTACACACAAATGCATTAACGGAGTTTTCAAAAATCTCCACTTTGCCCGGAGTTTTTTGTATATATTCGTTTAGAATGTGTAATTTTTTATTTATTTAATGCGATCTACCAATACTACCTTTGCGATCGACTGGTAGATCGCGATCGACGTATTGAGCACCCCTGATCTAGAGACTGAGCGGAGCTATCCACGGACTGGATTTCAGCGGAGATGACTTCACGAGACCTTCAGTTTCCATTGGCCACCTGTTTCCAAGGAGGGTGGTAGGACACAAACCGGGTTCCTTGAGGAGTTACTTTTTTTTATTGAGATCTCAAAACATTATTTTTTTTGGTTCAAGCTTGGTACCACAAACTAAACAAACTGATGCATCAGAACAAAAAGGTTAAATGAACAATAACCAACAAAAAACAACTACTGAATACATTCTACTGAAATGGACAGTGTGAATGAATGCAACCAAAGTAACTGATACATTGTCAATGGTGTTTTGTTTTTTTGTTTCATGTTAATGGTCAAGTTTATGGGGATCCAAATATTTTTTTCTTGAAAATTGAATCTTTGAACGTATTTTTTTTTAAGAATACATACCTTCTTTTTTCATATTCATACAGTTGTCGGTGTCTGTTATTGTGGTTGGAGGTTTCATTTTACTCTTTATAACCTAGAGTTGTCATTGCCAATCTCCTTACAAATCTAAGTTAATAGAACCCTAAATTGTATAGACATAGACCAGATTGATATAGATTTAAATTTTTCCTGACTACATCAGTTAAAAGGGGTACATAAGTGGCGAGCCAGCCAGGAGATTGGTACAGTGACATTTGTTATCTCCAACCCAGAGGACACCATAAAAAAATGGATCTTTGTGAACGTTTTCAAGCTGATAGCGAAAAAGCCCTGTATATTACAGGAGTTGAACAAAGTATTTCTGACAATGACATTTCTGATGTGTTTGTGGCTAATGGTAGGATATCTAAAATAATTAGAGTCCCAGATGAGCCGCACCAACCACAGGGTAGAACACTGGTCATCTACAAATCAGAACAGGCTATTGTAAAAGTTGACCCTTTAACCTTAGGTGAACTTGAGAGTCCTGTAGACCCAACAGTAAAATGGTCCTCTAAAACTGTTAGAGATGTTTCACAAGAAGAAATAGGCAAAGAAATGGCCCGTTGATACATGAAAGAACTTCAGTTTATGGGGAGTAGTGGGAAAGCAGGCTTCCTCAGCTTCCTTGGTGAATTAAATGCAGGTCCCACACCCCAGACTGAGACACAACTACCAAATGACCAAAATGTTAACACTATCACTCATGAAACTGACCAAAGTGAACTTGTAGAGACCACAAGAGCCTCTAGTCCCCGTGCTGAGCCCTCTACAGGCCCTGTTCACATTGAGGATAGCATCTACAATCCCTCTCACATACAAAAGGTGGTAGTGGAGCACATCATTCGCAATGAGCAAAGTCATACGCCATTTGCACATTCTAAAATACGCACTTTCTCGGGTCGTCTTCCAAGGCCCAATGGAGAAGTCGACTATGAGACATGGCTCACTCAAGTTGATCTTTTGCTCAGTGACTCTTCTTTGACTGATGGTCACAAAGTAAGAAAAATACTTGAAAGCTTGCTTAGCCCTGCATCAGAAGTTGTGAAACCCCTTGGGATCACTGCAACCCCAAGCACTTACGTCACTCAGCTTGTATCTGCTTTTGGTGTCGTTGAGGACGGAGAAGAACTTTTCACTGCTTTTCTTGGCTCCAACCAAAACAGTGGGGAAAAACCATCCGCATTCTTGAGCCGCCTCCACAGTCTTCTTTCTAGAGTCATTTCTAGAGGGGGAGCCCATGCTGGATTTGCAAAAGAACTGCTCCTCAAGCAATTCATCCGTGGCTGCTGGGACCAAAGCTTGATTATAAGTCTCCAACTGGAAACTAAAAAAAGCACTCCGCCCTCATTCCCTGACTTACTCCTCATGTTGAGAACTGAGGAGGACCGACGGTCAGCCAAACTAGACCGTATGAAAAAACACTTGGGCGCAACAAGAGCAGCTGCACATGCCCATTCAGTCTTTGACATGCCCTCATTTGACCAAGCACCACTTGTCAGTCATTCCTCACCGGACGGTGAAACTGTGAAACTTGAACAAAAGGTAATGGAACTCACAAAACAAATGGAAATGTTAAGTCAGAAACCAAGGAATACCATACCAATGAACAATCCCCTTGTGAACCAACAACCTGTGAATAAGAAAACAAACGAAACTGACAAACTGGAAAGTCAAATAGCAGAGCTAACTAAACAAGTTCAAATGCTTGTCCAGAATCATTTCCCACCAAACCTGAAAACCCAAGGTATCCCCAAACTTCTGCAAAAGTCCCTGGTATGCCTCGGGCATGGTTTTGTTTTAAATGTGGGGAAGACAATCACATTGCCGCCCGTTGTACAAATGAGCCAAACCCTACACTGGTCAGAGGGAAGAATGTAGAGCTGAAAAAGAAACAAGCTGACTTTGCTGCTACTCAGGCTGCAACTCCTTTCGCTTTAAACTAATTGCAGCTCCTGCCATGGGACCCCCAGGAGCTGTAACCCCTCATTCTCAGAGTCCCGACACACTTGATACAGATAGAAACCCACTTCAACCCTATTCTAACACCCCTTTGCCCTTGCCTCCCGGTCTGATTGGTCCACGCTGTGCAGCCTCTGTGCTTATTGATGGTGTGTTGTGTGAATCTATCATTGACTCTGGCTCACAAGTCACCACCATTTCTGAGTCCTTTCACAAACTCCACCTTTCTCATATTCCAATCCAATCCATCCATGCTCTTCTTGAAATAGAGGGAGCTGGAGGGCAGAATGTCCCATACTTGGGGTACATTCAAACACACATAACATTCCCAGAGAACATTGCAGGGAAAGAGCAGCAGTTGGTTGTATTTTTCATATTTTTTTTTTTTCATTTCATTTTATTTATTCTTTTTTCATGGTAATGCAACATACTATACAATTGGAACAAATCAACAAACACAACAATAATACATTCCATGAAAAGACGAACAGGAGTAGGATGAAGAAAAAAAAATCTTATAAGCTCCTACCCCATTCTTTAAAAAAAAACATTACAAATTAGATGGCCACACCGATGCCAAAAGATAACAATAGCCCAGACCAGATGTAATCAACTTTCAATTTTAACAAGTTTCTTTCTTTTTTTCCCGATTATTATTAATAATTTTGCTAAAACAACAGTGATGCAATGGTGACAACAGCGGCGACGGGAACAGCGACGAGTCCATCAAACCACACAACGCACACCCACATGCACATACAGGCAGGCATGCACGGACACACACAGGCACACCCACAGCACACACACAAAAGGATGGAGAGGATGACGTATTTGTGATGAGCCCTATGCTGTGTGTTGCATTAAAAAAACAAGGTTTGAGTGGGCAGCTGTCAAAAGATGTTTGACCTCCCACAGCTGCCCGGCACCTGCTTGCCCTACATTAGTGATTGACAGAGTTGTGCCCTAAGATAGGTGTTGTGTTTAAAAAGACAGGAGTTAGCGGAAGTCCAGAGGTGCTACACCCCTGACATTCCCTTCATTCCTGCTCACCCTGTACTGAAGAGGATGTGTATATGTACTCGTGATGAGCCCTATGCTGTATGGTGTATTTAAAAAAGCGAGGTTTGTGTGGGCAGCTGTTGAGAGACGTATGACCTCCCACAGCTGCTCAACACCCGCTTACCCTGCACTGAAAATTTGTTCCTCTTTTGGTTATTTTTTTTTTTTTTTTGCGTACTGTAAGCATACCTGTATACACCCATACAGACACACCCACACGAACACATAGGTACGCGCCACACAACCAGACAGTCCCGCCATCATTATTATTATTATTAGTATTAGCACTCGTAGTTCCAGAATGTCACTTTAACAGTAAAATTCCACTGCTAATAGGAACAAATGTGCTTTTGCGGCTTTGTGAGCATTTGTCAGAACAAGATGGGCCCAAGTTTTTCCGGAAGTTGCAGTCCAAACAGTTTGCCATGATCTTGCAACATGTTGTCCAGGCCCAGGAACATGACACTTACGCCTGTCCTGTCATGTTACACAGTAAAAAAAACAGTTACAATCCCTGCAAATCAAAAACAACACCTTACGGGTAATGTCAGATTAAGGAAAAACAGCCAAAACACAAGCTTTGTCCTTGAATCCCATGAGCAGTATAAGTTACCAGGAGGTCTGATTATTGAGTCAGTTTTGGTAGACATTCCCTTCAAGGGCAGTTCCAAAGTGCCTGTCATTGTGCGTAACGTGAGCCAACATAGCGTTACGTTACAACCAAACTGTGTTCTTGCTCAAGCTTGTGCAGCCCAACATGTTTCCCCCGTTTCACAAAGTCAAACACAGATTCCCAAAGGTCAAATGAAACCAGGAAAAATATTCAATCTTGATGAGTCTCCGATCTCAGGAGAGTGGAAAGAGCGGATCCAAAAAAAGTTACAATCTATCTCCGAAGTATTTGCCCTTGATGATATGTCATATGGCCATACTACAGCCGTAAAACATAAAATCCGGTTAAGTGACAAAACACCTTTCAAGGAACGACCAAGGCCTATTCATCCAAGTGATAGAGAGGCAGTGAAACAGCACCTCAGAGAACTACTTGATGCAGGAATCATTCGTGAGTCTCAAAGCCCCTTCGCCTCACCAATTGTGTTGGTTAGGAAAAAGAATGGTTCAATCAGGCTATGCATAGATTACCGTAAATTGAATATAAGAACCATAAGAGATGCATATGCCCTACCAAATATTGAGGAGACATTCACAGCTCTTAGTGGAGCCAAGTGGTTTTTTGTCATGGATCTCAAGTCCGGTTATTATCAGGTTGAGGTAGCTGAAGAAGATAAGCCTAAAACAGCCTTCGTGTGTCCCCTTGGCTTCTATGAGTTTAACAGGATGCCGCAGGGTGTCACAAATGCTCCAAGCACCTTCCAACGCTTGATGGAGCGGTGCGTTGGTGATTTGCACCTTAACGAAGTGCTTGTCTTTTTAGACGACTTAATCGTGTTTTCAGACACCTTAGAGGAACACGAAATCAGACTGATGAAAGTACTTACGCGTCTGAGAGACTATGGGCTTAAATTGTGCCCGGAAAAGTGCCACTTCTTTTGCAACTCTGTGAAGTATTTAGGGCACATTGTGGACGCTGACGGAGTTCATACCTATCCTGAAAAAATCTCAGCTTTAAAAAGTTGACCACGCCCATCAACTTTTAAAGACCTGAAATGTTTCCTAGGCTTCGCTGGATACTCAGGCCCGTCGGAAGGGGTGTGCGACCTGTGCCATCGCACAGGGCCTCGCACCGCACAGGGCCTCGCACCGCACAGGGCCTCGCACCGCACAGGGCCTCGCACCGCACAGGGCCTCGCTATCTTCCTTCCTTTATTTATTTTTTTTTTTTTAAATGAATACACTAATAAATACACTAACTGTTAACTGTGATTTTGTCTCTGTAAAAGCCACACAAAACATATAATTAGGCAAAATATATATAATGTACAGTACAAAAAATTATGACTACGCTTCAGTCATTTTCGCGCGTTTCAAACAACAGAAGAAGACTCGTATGCCATTTTGCCACAGGACGAACGATGTCAGCTGCAAGAGACCGCGACCGATTTCGCAAACACGTATCGGGTTGCGACAAAAGAAAAAAACAGAAAAGGAAGGGAGAATTTAATAGGACGCTAAGGGGGTCACTGGATAAATTTATTATCAGTTCTGCGGTGGAGGCGGAACAGGTGTCCACAGCCACAGCTAGCGGGTATGGTAATGCCATGGTGGCGGCAAGAGCTAGCATCATCACAGACACTGTGACAGATCCCAAAGGGAACCTGGAGGTAGAGGATGATAATCAAGGTGAGGAATGAGGAATATAAGTAGCTGTGTGGTAAATAGTATTTCATTTTAAACTGGGCCATACGATCAGTCTTCTTTTTTTCTATTACATTTTAGCAGAATTTGCCGTGGAAGAGGAGGAGGATGGGGACCCACTATCGGATGAATATTGTTCTGACAGTCACACTCACAGTGAAGTATCCCAGACGGACCTGAATGATCCCAGTAATTGGCCCGTGCATTTGAGTGCTCAAATAATCGATTTACTTGTGGAAAAAGGGCCTGTCAAGATCTGTGAGTTTGAATTTCCCGTAAATCAAGACAAAAGACACTTTTCTGATGAGTTCTTTGTACGAAGATTGCCAAATGGGGAAAGGGCTCAAAGAGACTGGCTTGTTTATTCAAAAAAATCTGACTCTGTATTTTGTTTTTGTTGCAAATTGTTTCACTGCACAAGTCGGTCCAAATTAGCCAATGGAGGCAGTAATGATTGGAGACATTTGGGTACTCAGCTGAAAGAACACGAAACGAGCACAGATCACATCACACATGCAGCTAAATGGATGGAGACGAGGCTAAGATTAAACACACAAACAACGATTGACGAGTCACACCAGAAAGCTATAAACAGAGAAAAGGCACACTGGCACGACGTTTTGACACGTATTTTAGCGGCTGTGCAGTATTTGGCGGAGAATAATTTGGCATTTCGAGGTACAAATTCAAAGATTTATGAAGAGAACAATGGTAACTTTTTGGGATTAATAGAGATGATTGCCAAATTTGATCCAACCATGCAGGAACATGTCAGACGCATTAGAGATAAGGGAACTCATGCACATTATTTAGGACCTCAGATCCAAAATGAGTTAATTTCGCTTATGGCAGCCAACGTCAAAAACTCTATTGTCAATCTAACGAAGCGAGAAAAATATTACTCTGTACTTCTTGATTGTACGCCAGATATGAGCCATCAGGAGCAAATGTCACTCATTCTTCGTTTTGTAAATATGTCTTCATTAGAAGTGAACGTAGAAGAACATTTCATTGACTTCATCCCAGTAAATGAACAAACTGGAAAGGCACTATCGAATGCGCTCTTGGCAGAACTACAGTCTCTTGGATTGAGCATAGATGACTGTCGGGGCCAAGGATACGACAACGGGGCGAATATGAAAGGACAAAATCAGGGGGTTCAAGCCCACATTCTGCATCTCAATCCCCGCGCTTACTTCATGCCATGCGGTTGCCACAGCCTGAATTTAACCCTGGGAGACATGGCGAAGAGTTGTCCAAAAGCAATGTCTTTTTTTGGCATTGTACAGCGTCTTTACACGATTTTTGCAGGCTCTCCCAAGCGGTGGGAAATACTTAAAGCAAAAGTGCTTTATCTCACACTTAAATCTATGTCTGAAACAAGGTGGGAATGTCGCGTAGACAGTGTTAAAGCAGTACGCTATCAGACACGTGATATTCGGGAAGCTTTGCTTGAACTGTCAGAGAACTGTAATGACCCCAGAATTAAAAGTGAAGCCAATTCGCTGGCTAATGAAATGCTAAGCTTTGAATTTATCCTGTCTACAATAATATGGTATGATATTTTATTCGCCGTGAACACCGTGAGCAAGACACTCCAGGCAAAGGATATGCAGCTTGACCTGGCATTATCGCAACTCAATGGATTAATTGACTTCATGCAAAAATACAGAGACACTGGATTTGCATCTGCAAAAGCTACTGCAACAGAGATTGCTGTCGATATGGACACTGAACCTGAAATAAAAACGATAAGACGAGTGAAACGTGATGGAAATGAAATGAACCCAGAGCAGGTGTACATAACAGACTATTTTAATGTGATAGTGGACCAGGCCCTCACTGCTCTCCATTCTCGTTTTAAACAGCTACAAGAGTTTGGCAACTTGTTTGGTTTTCTTTTTGATCTCTCGAAACTGCGTGAAGTGGAGGACATTGACCTGCGACGACAGTGTGCAACACTTAGTGATGCTCTGAACGTGTCAGAATCTCAACAGGATTTGAACGCACTGGACCTCTTCATGGAGTTGAGGATACTTCGAGAGATGATCCCAAAGGGAACAACTACAGCCCTTAAAACACTTCGGTACCTTAAATCCATTGAAGGAACGTTCCCAAATTGCGAGATTGCGCTCAGGGTCCTGTTGACTATCCCAGTAACGGTGGCATCAGGGGAGCGAAGCTTTTCAAAGCTTAAATTAATTAAAAACTATTTACGCACCTCGATGTCACAGGACAGACTGTGCGGGCTTGCTCTTCTTTCTATTGAAAAAGAAATTGCATCCAAATTGGATTATAAAGACCTGATTGCCGAGTTTGCGGCCAAGAAGGCGAGAAAAGTGACTCTATGATTTTGCTGCAATGTGATATGTTTTCTACGTGTGTAAATAAGTATTCTAATTGTAAATAGGGACTACGTTGTGATGAAAAAGAGCGTATATTCTATTAGTTGGCCGCTCAAAATAAGTAAGTAAGTAAGTAATGTTTATCTATATAGCGCATTTATACAGACCAAGGTCACCCAAAGCGCTTTACAATGTTCAGGGTTCAGATTTTGTTCCAATCATTCCACACACGGTGATGATAAAAGTGTGTTGAACAATAAAGCAAGGAATGATGATATTTATTTTGGGTTGGTTTGTGTGTGAGCCATGAGTGGTTCATTCTTTAATGAAGGGTCATCCAGCTCACAGTCCACTAAATAAGAATTTACAATTTATTTGAGTTTAACAGGTAAATTTAATAGACAAAAGAAGGCTCCATAAGGGAGTACGAATAGAAGTTGCCAAGAGCCGTAACAGTGTTTGTGTGTGTACGTTTACATGCGCGTGCGTCCGACGCTGCATTGGAGCGAGGACAAGCGGCTGTGCACGGCACGTGCTGTTTCTCTTCACGCACAGCGCGAGGCGGTGCTGAATTCATGTCAAAGATTATAACAGGGAAAACTTTCCTCAAATCTGGGAAAAAAGTGTCAGGGCAGGGCCTCGCATTTCAAATTCGCACAGGGCCTCGCACCCCCCTTGGGACGGGCCTGTGGATACTATAGGCGTTTCGTCGAAGGGTATTCAAAGATAGCCAAACCACTCAACTGCCTCACTTCAGGGTATCGGCCGCCAAAGAAACGAGGCAAGATTTACAAGCGCGAGCCATCCCCGCTTGCTCACAGTCCCAACAAGCTTCTTGCAGAACATTGGACTCCTGAGTGTGAAACAGCTTTCCACACAATAGTCGAGAAGCTCACTTCAGCACCCATTCTTGCGTTCGCAGACCCTCAACTCCCATATATTTTGCACACTGATGCCTGCCGTGATGGTTTGGGGGCTGCACTCTATCAGGAGCAGGATGGGAGGCTCAGGGCAATAGCGTACGCTAGTCGTGGGCTTTCCAAGAGCGAGCAAAACTACCCCACACACAAACTTGAATTTCTGGCTCTCAAGTGGGCTGTGTGTACAAAGTTTAGTGATTATCTTTATGGTTCCTCATTTACTGTCCTGACCGATAATAATCCTTTAACTTACATTTTGACTAGTGCAAAGTTGGATGCGGCAGGGCACAGGTGGTTAGCCTCCTTGTCTACTTATCATTTCACAATTTGTACAATTAAGTACAGGGCAGGTCAAGCAAACAAAGATGCCGATGGGTTGTCTCGACGACCCCAAGAGCCACCTCATGAGGATGAGGCATTCGTTAAAGAGAGAGCCCGCATTGACGACATGAAGAAACGTCTACTTGAAACCCCAACCGAGCTAGATCACGAAACTTTCTCCGCCTTGTGTCAACGCCATTCTGTGTCGTTCCCCTCAGAGCCTCTTGCAGAGTCCCTAGCTCTTCACCCCACTGTGGTCCCTGAGGCATTTGGCGAAAGCATCCTCCCATCAATGACTGATGCTGATTGGCGTACAGCACAGAGAGCTGATACCTCTATTGCTCGTATCATAACCCTGTTGGAAGGAGGAGTTAAACCTGGACAGAAACAAACAAACCTTGAATTATCAGATGTGAAACTCATGCTCAAGCAATGGAACAAACTCAAACTCAATGATGGAGTCTTATACAGGAAGTTCAAAGACAAAGATTCCCCTGTGTACCAGTTAGTACTTCCCCATCAGTACCATGAGAAGGCTTTGCATGGTGTGCACGACGAGGTTGGCCATCTGGGTTTTGATCGTGCCCTACATCTTGCACGAGCTAGGTTCTATTGGCCTATGATGACCCAGTCAATCGAAGAAGTGCAAAGAGTGTCCTAGATGTCTTATGAGAAAGGCCCTTCCTCAAAAGGCTGCCCCATTGCAAAACATTCAGTCGACTTATCCCCTTGAACTAGTGTGCGTGGATTACTTGTCCATTGAGCCAGATAGTCGAGACACCAGAAACGTGCTTGTATTGACGGATCATTTTACTAAATTTGCCGTCACTGTGCCGACTAAGGATCAGAAGGCTAAAACACTAGCGAAGGCTCTATGGGACAACCTGATAATCCCCTATGGTTTCCCATGCCGCCTGCTCAGCGATCAAGGCAGAGATTTTGAATCTAAGATTGTGAAAGAACTTTGTGCTCTGTTTGGTACAAGTAAAATCCGTACAACGCCCTATCATCCCCGGGGTAATCCCGTTGAGCGGTACAATAGGACATTGTTAGACATGTTGGGAACATTGGAGGACAAAGACAAGTACCACTGGCGTGATTTTGTCAAGCCCCTGACACATGCATATAACTGTACCAAAAACGACACAACAGGGTACTCCCCTTATGAGCTCATGTTCGGCTGCTGAACTCGTTGCAGGTGATCGAGTCCTCGTAAAAAACGTCAACATCAGAGGGAAGCACAAACTTGCAAATCGTTGGGAGCAAACAATACACACAGTTGTTAAACGCATCAAGGACAGTCCTGTTTATGTTGTTAAACCAGAAACTGGAGATGGCCCCAATCGCACCTTGCACAGGGATTTGCTCCTCCCTTGCGGCTTCTTACCTGTTGAGGATCAAAGTGAGCCAAGCCCCAATCAAAGTGGAAATGCAAGGAAAATCCAGACAAGGAGTAAAACGAACCAGACAAAAACAAATGACGGTGGGAATGAAGGAGAATACAGTGATGAGGATGAAATGAGTGATGAAGAGGAGATGTGTATTGGTACGTGGGCGCCCCAAGTTATCACAAAAGGCCCGTACGTCCACACAGAATCACTCCCTTCTATACCTCAACCTCCTGTATCATCTTGTGACGTTGCAATGCCACAAGTATCCATACCTGATTATGACAAACCTGACACAAGTCCACGACATGACGTCCCTAGTCTAAGTAGAGTTGAACTTTCACCTACACACACTAGGACTTCGGACTATGTTGTTATTGACATTCCTGAACCCAACTTGACACCTACTGTAACTGACAATGTTTCCTTTCCATCAAAATCTGCAGTCAGTAGTGAAAGTGTTACAACTAATGATGTTGCTTCAGAGTCAGTAGTTTTAAGACGCTCTGACAGAGACAGACGTCCACCTCGTAAGTTTACGTACGAGGAACTAGGCGAACCGCTGACTTTAGCCATTAGTTCATTTTTCCAGGCCTTAGGTGTTGCATTCTCCAATACTGTCGTGTCCCCGTCACAATGTTCCAGTTGGACACCTGTGCATGAAAGGACTCATGCCGTTTAGAGGGGGAGAGTGTAACCCAGGTTATTTTGGTGATATTATTGTAATTTTATTTTCTTGTAAATGTTATGTTTTTTGCTGAATTTTGTTTTTTCCTATGCCCTGTGAAGGCAGCGCACCTGTAGATGCAGCGAGAGAGCTAGCGTAAGTTTCACTTTTCTCCGGGAGCCGAAGGAGAAAGGTCGCTTGTTTGAACTCTGGAAATTTATTTTGTAAGATATAAAACGATGAATGCTTGAGTCTTGTGATGTCTTAAGCCATGGAGTGAGATATATTTTCGGAAGAATATCCTGGTGAGTGTTAAATGTTAAGTTTAGCAGATATACTTTTTTTCAATGTAAGAGTAAACTGTGTCGATGAATGTGCACTTCGAACTATAAAACCAGTCGGGATATGATACGTTTTGTTGATAATGTGTTAAAATGTGTGTTAAAAGCTGCTAATGTGATGTTAGCTGTGGAAAATGTAAGCTAGCGCACCCGCACGTGTGCTTATAACATGAGCACTACACGAGTTACACGCATGTGTGCATGTGGTGGCGCTGTGGGCCAGATACGTGGCTAAAATGAACATTTACTTTTCCACTGGTCACTTTTATTTTTTTATTTACATGTAGGAACAAAAGTTAGATGTTAATGATACAATTTTATTTTACACAGACAGTAATTGCTCTGCACCTTTTGTGCAGGCTGGTTTTTTTTTTGTAGAGACAATCATCTAGAGACTGAGCGGAACTATCCACGGACTGGATTTCAGCGGAGATGACTTCACGAGACCTTCAGTTTCCATTGGCCACCTGTTTCCAAGGAGGGTGGTAGGACACAAACCGGGTTCCTTGAGGAGTTACTTTTTTTTATTGAGATCTCAAAACATTATTTTTTTTTGGTTCAAGCTTGGTACCACAAACTAAACAAACTGATGCATCAGAACAAAAAGGTTAAATGAACAATAACCAACAAAAAACAACTACTGAATACATTCTACTGAAATGGACAGTGTGAACGAATGCAACCAAAGTAACTGATACATTGTCAATGGTGTTTTGTTTTTTTGTTTCATGTTAATGGTCAAGTTTATGGGGATCCAAATATTTTTTGCTTGAAAATTGAATCTTTGAACGTATTTTTTTTTAAGAATACATACCTTCTTTTTTCATATTCATACAGTTGTCGGTGTCTGTTATTGTGGTTGGAGGTTTCATTTTACTCTTTATAACCTAGAGTTGTCATTGCCAATCTCCTTACGAATCTAAGTTAATAGAACCCTAAATTGTATAGACATAGACCAGATTGATATAGATTTAAATTTTTCCTGACTACATCAGTTAAAAGGGGTACAATTGCATGTTTGGACTGGATGCACTTCCTCAATGTGACTTTGATGTCAAACAGAAGAGCGTAGATTAATATTAATTTTTTTTAACACAGTGGTTTATTGTCTACATGAATATTAGCCGATTCAATACATCATGTCAGCTGGGGTCGGGCCTAGAACAGAGAGCTTAATGGTATCAGAGTTTGGAAAGGCGAGTCGCGGACAGCGGAGGGACGTGTGGAGCCTGACCTTTATCCGGCCGATCACACAGCTGGATAAACAAGTGGCACATGCTCAGCCGTCTGAAAATCACATCGGTTTAACGTGGACAGCCTGATCCGCCACACATTTAACTTGACAGAGGTGTTGTGAGGAACTGACAGAGAGCGGGTGTTTATCTCAATCATGGTCGAGCATAGACCCCTGAAAGAGCGGCATAATCCAGTGTCACTAACTAGTTTGAAATTCTGTTCCAGGACACTGAATGAGAGATATACTTTATTGATCTCACAATGGAGAAATTCAAGTTAGATGAATATACATCAAGGCTGGCTGTGTAACATACTTTGATCTTATTTTACCATCTTATTATCTTATCTTAATTATATTGACTATTATCTTAAATAATACTCTATTTGATGTGTACAATCTGAGTGCACACATCAAATAGAGTCTGAGTGCTCTTACTTCCTCTTTTCTCTGCTGAAACGTGCAACGATGACACTGAAATGTCTCCACTGGGGGACGAATAAAGGGATATCTTATATATCTTATCTTATACTTCTGCGCCCCTTACGACAGTTATTCAACATCAGAGAGCAAACAAACATATATTTCAGACAGACATTGTTTGGAGAGACACAGTACATGCAGATCTTTTAAATTACTCAAACTAGCTTCGTCCAATGTGGCGTGCCAGAGTGTGGGTGAGGGTGGGGGGATAGATCATAGACTGAAAGGCAGACAAAGTAGGAGGGAGGGGGGAGTCCATGAATACTATTCATGTTTTCTGTTACTTTGGAAAAAGTAGTACCTGTTTTCCCGAATACTTAGAATACTTTCACTCATACTTTTGATTATTATTTTTGTCATATTTATTTTTTATTGTAGATGTATGTTTATTTACAAAGCTTATAAAAGAACATTTCAAAAACGTCAAAACCATAGCCTCAATAAATGTTTAAATGAATAAAACATGTTCTGTAATTATTCAATAATGTGGTGTTTATTTCCATAAAACAAGTCAAAGTGCTTCAACAGCTGCCATTTAACAACCAGAAAAACAACAAAAATAGAATCATCACTTTAAGAATATGCTGTTTTCTTTTCTGTTTATAACCTTCAAAAACGTAATGTGAAAAAAGTATGTATTCCTGTGATTTTCAGAAAGTGACTATTCTCAATAATAGACTTTAAAGTAGTAACTGTAAGGGAATACAGCAGGGACGTGCAGTCAGGGGAGGCAGGGGAGGCAGAGCCTCTCCTGCCATTATTGGAAACTAATAATTATTTTAGTTTAAATATATAATTTATATCCACTGTCCTATGCTTTTAATGTATATTCGGCACGGTTCCCATCAGTTTTGATCATTTCTGAAGTCAAAATCGCCGAAATCCCGTTATTCCTATTCAAAGAGACGAGGTGAGGCAGCGCTCCTGCGTGCCTCACCCCAGACCGCTCCCTCACAGTGTGTGTGTGTGTGTCTGAGTGCACTCAGCTCGTGCAGTTGATATATCACCGTTTGTTTCAATATCCTGCTTTAAAAACATTTTTTAAACTCCTCTTAGTGTTTAGTAGTGTATTGCACGTATGTGTGTACAATTTATATTTAGTTTAAGTCTTTTGATCGTAGATGAACACACAAGGAAAAAGCTTGGCGTGAGGCAGGCGGTATCTGTGCCTCACCGCTAGGGGTGATAGTGAGCATAAAGTTCATACCAGAGTTTCTAACAAACAATCAGCCCAAAATGCTATTTCTTTTGCTGGAAAATGGATGATTTGAATGAAGATTTTTTTTCTCAATTGGACTTTCAAACAAAGAAAGAATTAATATAGACTGGGAGACCACCACTGGACTTACGAGGTTAGTCCGGCTGCGGGGGAGGAGTTTGTTAATCTGTGTTTTATGTTGAACATTGACAGATACCGGCAAAGTAGTGCTTTTCCGAAAAACACTGATTCAAACACTGCTCAAGAGTTCTGCAACTTGTTTAAATTATTGTTTATGTTCCTCGCGTCTCTCTCTCCTCGCGTCTCTCTCTCCTCGCGTCTCCGTCTCTCTCTGCTCCTCGCGTCTCCGTCTCTCTGCTCCTCTCTGTCTCTCTCTGCTCCTCGCGTCTCCGTCTCTCTGCTCCTCTCTGTCTCTCTCTGCTCCTCGCGTCTCCGTCTCTCTGCTCCTCTCTGTCTCTCTCTGCTCCTCGCGTCTCCGTCTCTCTGCTCCTCTCCGTCTCTCTCTGCTCCTCGCGTCTCCGTCTCTCTGCTCCTCTCTGTCTCTCTCTGCTCCTCTCTCCTCGCGTCTCTCTCTCCTCGCGTCTCCGTCTCTCTCTGCTCCTCGCGTCTCCGTCTCTCTGCTCCTCTCCGTCTCTCTCTGCTCCTCTCCGTCTCTCTCTGCTCCTCTCTGTCTCTCTCTGCTCCTCTCTCCTCGCGTCTCTCTCTCCTCGCGTCTCCGTCTCTCTGCTCCTCTCTGTCTCTCTCTGCTCCTCTCTCCTCGCGTCTCTCTCTCCTCGCGTCTCTCGCACCTGCGCTTCTTAAAGATGTTGTTTGATGCGGAGCAGAGTCAGCAGCTAGATTTGTTGTGAGATTATTAAAAGAAGCTGGTTCTCTTATCTTTACAGTATATAAAGTTTGTGGATGTCATTGCATTGGTGATTAAATGCTATTTTATTTGAATAATGATTGTAAATCTGACTTTTAAAGTCAGTGCCTCCCCAATCACAAACCTCACCGCACGTCCCTGGAATACAGATACTCAGAACGAGCAAAGCCAATCAGAAGAACAGAGCTTATAAGGACCGAGTTTGTTCCCTCTCAAAACGCACGCACCTCTCGGCACACACGCACGGACCGCTCAGTAGAGATGCACGGACTTGGCGGGAAAGTCAAAGGGGAGGAGCAGGAGCGGAAAATGGACGCCCACAGAGGATGGATTCTGCTCATTCTTTCCTTGGGATATTCGTGTAGCGACCAATAAGAGGGCCGCAAAGTGGTCACGGGGACATTAGCGGACTGAGCGAGCAGACTGAAAATACTTGTAAACAGCCAAAACAGGACCCACACCAGGCTTCACCAGAACTCAAACCAGGGTTGACAATGGGGGACTCTGTGCTTGTGAATATATGCGTTGTCATGCTCCCGTGACCTCATGCAACTGCTTCGAGTGTGTTCGCCGATGCGGAAATACCGTTTAATAATACAAAAAACGTATGGCGCACCTCTGTGAACACATACTGCTGTTTTATAAAGCCCGTGGAAGGTCTCTGACCAAAGACACGCTGCAAAGCTGCATATTGGAGAAGATCTGTACACAAGAAGCCGCTAGCATAGCTCTGTTAGCATCAGAGCCGGCCGGCTACTTCCGGCGCGCGTCAGGACGTTCTGGTGTGAAGACCCCTACGTCTGAAAACTAGAGAATGCGCTTCTGGTGAGTGGGGTTTCAGCGTTTGAGCGTTTGCGGTCTGAAAGCACCATTAGACATTGAGTTCTGCAGGTTTGAAAAAATGTATCAAACATGTATGATTCATATTCTATTAGGATGAAGAGATTCTTTATTTGTCCTACAGTGGAGAAAATTCAGTGTTGCATCACAAGTTACAGAACAGTAGGCTTGAAGAGCACACAACACAATATATGTTGTAGAACAACTACAATAACAATGAAAAAAATAAAATAAAGAATAGTTTATAAAAAGTATTCACATATAAGGTATAAAACTGTATGTTCCAGTGCAAAGAAATGTATGAATGTATGTAATTTATACATCTGTAGCTCGAATACACTCAAAGGCAACTATTCATACAGTAGCTCAGTTGGTAGAGCATTGGCCTTAAGCCCAGAAGGTCGTGGGTTCAATTCCCACCTCTGCACCTTCTCCACCGACTCCCACTGATGACTGCTGTCGTTGTGTCCTTGGGCAAGACACTTAACCCCACTTTGCCCAAAGCCCCCACTGAAAGATCAAGGCTATGCTCACACTCAGAGAGCAGCCGTCCTCCTGTGGACTCACCACCTGCAGAGGGTCAGTGAGGGGCTGGTGCTATGAGACTTGGGTGGCATCTCTGATTGCCACCCCCCTGACCCAGAAATGGATTAAAGGGTAGAAAATGGATGGATGGATGGCAACTATTCATTGGCCTTTGAGCCAGAGGGTCGTGGATTCGAGCCGGCCTTCACCATCGACTCCCACTGTCTACTGTCGTTGTGTCCTTGGCAAGACACTTAACCTCTGGGAACACCAGCCACAGTGGGGCGGCTGCGGCTGTAAAGTGCCAAACTGCCGTTGTGTCCTTAGGCAAGACACTTCACCCCCATTGCCTAGAAAGAGTCTGGTGTGTGTGTGAATGGTTGGTGGTGGTCGGAGGGGCCGATGGCGCATACTGGTTGCCTCGCTTCTGTCAGTGTGCCCCAGGGCAGCTGTGGCTACAGTAGTAGTTTATCACCACCGTGTTTGGAGTGAAAGAACAATGACATGTAAAGCGTCTTTGAGTGTCCAGAAAAGCGCTATATAAAACCGATGCATTATTATTATTAACTATTCAGTCAAATATAATCACAATTTCTGTAACGTTTCAGCCAAACGGCGGCCGCATTTGCAAAATTGTGTTTTTGAGCATTTAAACATGCTACAAGTCCCGCAGCTCTTACGTCCCTCATCTAAAACAGACCATCCATGATCCATCCATGCAACTATCTGGAACAGGCACAAAAATGTGACTCCGCCCCTTTCTGTCTAAAAGCTCCTCAGTCTCAGTCCTGTAGATTGATGTCATCTTACCACTAGGACACCACGCTCAGTGTTCTGCCTTTGAAAGCAAAGTATGGCCCATATGTTAGTTTGGGTTATTTCTCAAGTGAAATTGCATTATTTACAAACCCATATCTGTGTTTGTTGCCAGTAATATTAAAATGTTTAAACCAAAAAAGAAACTATAAAACCTACCTTTTCTTTACCTCCCTCTGGTTTGTTATTATTGATCCATGAATGTGACCGTCAGAAATATTCCTGGCAACTTCAGAATTCAGCATAGATATGGTACATGTCTGCTTTTATATGCATATTATTATAATATTATACGAACAGAACATTAAAACTCAATTCATCTAGACACACTTGCACTCATTCACTGTATAATAATTGTATTGTATATAGGTCAAGAAAGACATATAAACAGCCAGGATGGACTAGCCCAAAGGCATTTTTTGAGACCAAAACACAGATTTCTTTTCTTAGCATAAACATATTCATATCTCCATCTGAAAGGCCACATTTCTTTCTTCATAACCATCATGTGATTTTGTTGTTGCCTTTACCGCTTTTGACAGACACAAGCTACACTTTTTGTTGTTGACTTCACTGCAAAACACCGCTTTCACAGAACGCTCACAGAACGCACACCAAACCAGTCCTTACAAAAAATAAATGCCGTAAACCTCTTGTATAACAAAGCACAACAAACAGAATATCGGGCCATTTGAAAAATACCAGTGATTTGTCTTGCCGTTTCTCTCACAGGCTTAGACATGAGCAAGTGGTCAGTACATGACACAACTGAACGGGGTTGTTTTTAGAAAAGAGAAAACATAATCTGGCCCTTGATCCATCACAGCAATCAATGTGGCTGCAAGGTAAGCCGAGGAACTCTCTAGACTGTGAAGCGCAGGAGACAAAAGAAGTGATGGAAGACACATTCTTCAGAGGAAAGGAAGTGACCGAGTGCATTTGATCAATGAGAAAATGTGGCAAAGTTCCCCTCTGGTCTGAACTTTACCACCAATAACCGATTTTGAGCTGTCCATGTGGAATGAAAGCTTATGCAGACATACTGCAGGCCGCCTCTGTCTCTTTCACAATGTATTTCTATTGCACACAGATCTCAGGAGAGTGTGTGTGTGCGTGCGTGTTTGCGTGCGTGTGTGTGCTATAACCTACGTCGGGGATCCTGTTCTGCGAAAATTGCAAACAGAGCCCCAATGTTCTATATCATCGGTCAAAACAAAGACGTTTCCCCAAGACAAAAAAACAAAGAGATTTGTAATTTGTGAAACGCAACATTTGAGTCTTGGAATAAGGGTTGAAAGGGTTCAGCTGGGGTACCTAACTTTCACACCACAAGCATTTCAGCTAATAAAATCCATCTAACTCATTCTTCACTCTCAAAACCTTGTGGTTATATCACTGGGAGCATTAGGGCTGGGTGTCTTTCAGAGCCTGCCATTATGACACTTACCAAGGGGACTTTCAATTCAATACCACACTGTAACCCCTAACTTCAATCTTACTTCAAACATCAAAGTTGTTTTAAATTGATTTTTCCCAGTAAGTAAATATTACTTGTTTATTGTTAGTTTATTTAAAGCTTGACTATACCACTCAGGGCCTTCTTTGAATTGAGCTGTCTCTGTTCAAGTAAGCTGCACGTTAGATATTTTGAAAATGTGGAGTTTTTCATATGAAAAGTGTATAAAATAGTGTGACATGTTGGCCGAGTGGGTTGCACCCTTGCTCCAAAGTGCTAAAAATTCAAGTTAAAATCCCAATCGGAGCAGATATAGGTACAGGTTGAAATCACAGCCAAACTTTATTGCATTCAACTGAGTTCACTTGGCAACATCAAGTTAAGGATGTACTCGAGGAATTCAAGTGAAGTTAATGTGCAATTTATTTCCAAGGTTTTTTCAAGTAAAATTTACTTGTCAGGGTTTACGGTGCATATATTTACAACCTATATGGGAAAAATCTGTAAATAAATTAGAAAAGAAGAAAGGCCCTTTGATTAAAATGTCTTTATGCACCTCACATTTTGTTAAGGAGCTCCTGGAGAATCTTTCAAGAAGGTCACCAAGGTTTGATTGTAACACCTGCTGCATAAGCTACATGTTTGTTTTTCCTGCAAAAATATTACATTCGTTATGATAAAGTAAATGGCTATGGATAGTTTAATATACCCATCCATCCATCCATCTTCTTCCCCTTAATCCATTTCTGGGTCAGGGGGGTGGCAGTCAGAGCTGCACCCAATTCACTTAACACCAGCCCCTCACTGATCCTCTGCAGGTGGTGAGTCCACAGGAGGACGGCTGCTCTGTCAGTGACAATACAGCCTTGATTTTTCAGCGGGGGCTTCAGGCAATGCAGGGTTAAGTGTCTTGCCCAAGGACACAGCGACAGCAGTCATCAGTGGGAGTCGGTGGAGAAGGTCCCGTGGTGGTCAGTGCTCTACCAACTGAGCTACTGTCGCCCCTACTAATTAATATATATGTCGCCCCTTTAATATACCTTAGCATCCAATAAAACACACAGCTGTATAGATTCCAAAATAAAAACAACACTTTAAATGCTTTATTGTTTGGATGTATAAATAGTACAAGTGTGAAGACAGTGACCATCTGTATTTGAACTATTTTTACTCTCGTGCTTCAACAGCTCTTCTGACTTCTCTGTGAGCAACTTCATTAGAGGGTTGCTTGTTTTGATGTAGGCAGCTTATTAGTCCAGCGCACTCAGGAGGGATTGGATTTGTTTTTACTGAAAACATGCCAACTCTCAGCGCGGAGACTGTGGAGCGAATCAGGTAGTCTCAAGATGAATGAAAGACAGGGCCATACACTTTACTCTTTACAAAACTAAAATTAGGAAACCTGCAAATCAACTAAAAGCATAATCGTTTTCATCCTTCCCTGTCATACACAATGTGAAAAATAAAACTGCAACCCTCTCCCGCATAGACAGATCTACATTTCTATAGAGCACAGAACCAAAGCACTAAATAGAGAGGTCCTGACCCCATGGTTGAAAACGAGGTAAGTGCTGACATATGTCCGTTTTGCTGTAAACTCCTCTAATGGGTTTGTACATTCTGACCTTGTTCCACGTGTTGCTCCTCTGACTAGCGGTTCAGAGGGCATGTGCCTTCATGAAGCAACGCCTGTGATAAAAAGAATCGACAGAGCACATGCGTTGAGCTGCTTTTACTTCGACAGAGGATTGATTCTTCCTCTCATTAGCAATCAATCAGAAAATTTACAGATACTTTTACATATTCTTACATTTTTACATATTTACAATATCATCAACTGTATCCATTTTTAACAATAGCTTTTACATTAAATGAATCACAATCTTTACCTTTAAATGCTTTTAACTTGTCCAATTATTTATATTTGAATTACAAAAAACCAAAGAAATAGTCTCTAAATTATACTCGCTGCTTGTGTACTTTTAAATGTCCACAAGATGGCGCCAGACTCAGAGCTGCTTTCTACACTTACAATACGGTCGGCATTAGATCATATATGGAATCGGGACGAAACCGGAAGTAACACTTGTACTTTCGAATTAGTTTTAGACTAATGAGTCCTTAAATGGTGACTGGTTAAGTTTTAGGTGTCTGAGTAAGATGGTTAAGGTTAGGGTTAAGGGTGGGTTGGGGTTATTTTATGGGAATGGCTGGTTAAGTTTAGGCATTAATTTTAATATTTACTTCCGCTTCAGTCCTGATTCCGTATATGATCTAGTGCTGACCCTTACAATACCGTCTAGTGATAATGGGCTCTATGCACGCACCACTTCCGCGTTTTAGCTAAAGCCCCACTTCACTTCCGGTTCGCGGGAAACATCTTGAGTTTCACTGGAGTTCAGCAGTGGTTTACGCGAGTTTCCCACATAATGCTCAAACGGGAATTAAACTGTGGGGATACTGGGCATTTTTGGGACACAACAGTGCTCTTTGATTGTGCTGTCATTGTGTTTTTCTAAAGTTTACAAATCGCACTGAGTGGCCACAGACGAAGCTCTACCTCAGAGAGAAAGCCCAGCGACACTTTTGGGTCAGTCTCACAGCTGAATGTATTGATCTAATTACTAAAAACGTCACTAAAACCCACCTTAAAGCCATAGGAAAGCATAGGCAGGAAGTGAACGGGCAGTGCTTTGTTAACAGGAAATGACGTCACGCCTCCCCGTGCATATAGCCCATTGTTTAAACAATCAAATAAACTCATCAAAACACAGTATTGCATGAAATAAGTTTGTGTTCACAATGCTACTACTCATGTGGTTCTTTAACCATAACTGGTTTGGTTCAAGTTTACCCACGTCACGATTTCCCTCCCTTGACCATTAGCTTAGCAGGTTAGCATAAAAAACGACTCACACATTCACAGAAAACCTCATACAACTTAATTCTACACATTACCACCGTTCACAATACACTCTTAGACACCGGATAACGCTAATAATTGGCATAAACATGTTTTTTTTACGTTTTACCAACCTGTGATTAAAAGAATAGACAGAGCACATGTGTTGAGCTGCGTTTACTTCAACAGAGGATTAATTCTTCCTCTGCAGCGCTCAGTCTACTTTTTTCCCGTCGCCAACTACTGGTCACGGGAGGAACTGCACTTAAAACAATATGGCCATTGTAGTTATCACATGAATAGTTACTGTAAGCAAAAAAAAGTTCTCTATAACAAAACAAAAATAAGGGGTTTCTGTTAATCATTCAGTTACTTTTCCAAACCTCTACACACGCACTAGTCCAGAGTAGGACTAAACCAATAATATATATACATTTCATTTCAGCCTCGTCACATAAAGAGTCAAGGCAGCTGTGGTGATTTAAAGCACATATATATGACGGATGGCAGAGGGAGATATAGGTGAGATGGGGGGAAGCTTACACTGGAGCGATTAATGGCAGCAAAACACGGGGAGTCGGTGATAACCATAAAGCACAGGTTTGTCAGACTAGCCACAACGGGAAACTAAAGTGCAGTGGCCTGTGTCTGTCCACTTGGCCTCTCAGTACGTGGAATTATACTCCATATGAAAGCAAACAAGCAGGAGAAAGGTGAGTGTGACCAATATTAAGACTACACAACGAGCTTCTGGTTTGGCAGACTATACACAGTGCTATTTTCTAGGACCTGTCCTGGACATAATTATTGTAATCAAATATGCAGACTCGCTGTTGCAGCACTATATTAGCTTAATCTCATTTTCATTATTTATAAAGCAGAGTTTTCATTCGGCTATACCCATTTCATGTTTATCTCTTTTGCTTAATCCTCAGTGGTCCAATCAAATTTGATATGACTGAATCTGGCAGAAAGTATCTGCATTGGTCAGTGTTGAAATCACTTGTGGGTAGGAATCATGTTGAATTTTAATATTTTATCATTCATGTCCGTACATATCAAAAATAGTGGGAGTTTAACATCTAACCAACAAGTATCCCACAAGCAGCGTTTCCGTCGAATTGTTATTCACGCGGGTGGTAATGACGTTCGGCGGAAACAGTCCGAGGTGTTGAAGCTGCAAGTCGCCGCGGTGTGCAAGCTGGCTAGCACAATGGCCGACACTGTCATCTTCTCTGGGCCCCTACCTAGCACTAGCAGTGCAGAAGCATTCAGCAGACACTCGGCTTTCAACCGCTGGCTGTCTGGCTGGTGCCCTCGAAGTGGTGTTGTTCATGTTGACAATTGGAGTGCCTTTTGGGGAAAGCCCGGTCTCATCCGCTCGGATGATATCCACCCAACGTTGGCGGGTACATCCCTTTTGGCTAAGAATTTGGCCCTGGCTCTAAACTGTTCTGCTCGGCTCAAATGACGATGCAGAACTGAGGCCCGGGTGCAGAGCTGCTCTGCCACAACCTCTGAGCCCCCATCTGTTCAGTTACTAGCCTCAGAAGCTAGTCAGATTGAAACTGTGTGTGCATGTGTGTGTGTGCCTGTGTGTGCTCAGTTACTAGCCTCAGAACCTAGTCAGATTGAAACTGTGTGTGTTCCCCGCTTGAAGTCTAAAGCACTATATGCGAGGAAATCTGACCTAGGTGTCAGACACAGTAACTTAATAAAAGTTCAGACAGACAGAAATAGTTCTAGCGGTAGGGTTGTTAAATGTGGTTTAATGAACGTCAGATCAATCTCGTCTAAATCGCTTCTCATAAACGAACTTATTATAGACAAGGGCTTGGATCTGTTTGCGCTCTCGGAGACTTGGCTCCAACAGGACGACTACGTTAGATTGAATGAGTGCACTCCTCCGACGCATGTTAACTACCAGAAAGCCAGAGCTACAGGTCGCGGCGGTGGTGTTGCGATTATATCACACACCAACTTGGTTCTTAGTCCCAAAACCAACAACGCTTTTCACTCGTTTGAAAACTTAACACTTTCAATCACCTGTCCTGGGTGGAGAAAACAAAAAGCAGTACTATTTATAGTTTTATACCGACCTCCTGGTCCTTACAGCGAGTTCCTAACAGAATTCTCTGACTTCATTTCAAACCTAGTTTTGGAATGGGAAAACATAGTTATAGCTGGAGACTTCAATATACATGTGGACGACAGCACTGACAGCTTAAACAAAGCTTTCAGCGCCGTACTAGATGGTGTTGGTTTTACTCAGAATGTTGAGGAACCTACTCACATTCATAACCACACCTTGGACCTTGTCCTGACCTACGGCTGTGATGTCTCCAATGTTGACATCCAGCGTCAAAGCTCGTTGCTGTCTGACCATTTCTTGATCACGTTTGATCTCGCTTTGGAGGACTTTCCTGTCCCGCAAGATAAAACCATAATGAAAAGAACCTTAAATGATAAATCTATCACAAGGTTCAAAGAACTAATACAGCCTATGTTGAATACTGCTGCAGGTGAACCTGTTCACAGCAGCTGCAGTCCCTCAGTCATTGACCAAACGGTGGGCAACACTATGGAGTCTTTAAAATCTGCATTAAATGCAGCAGCTCCTTTAAAACAGAAAACCATTAGGATTAGATCATCGTCGCCCTGGTACAGTGTTCAACTCCACACTTTAAAACAGGACGTCAGAAAATTGGAGAGGCTATATCGCCACTCCCACTCGGAGCCTGTCCACAGGGAGTGGAAAGCAGGTCTCCGAAACTACAAGAAGGCCCTTCGCGGGGCTCGAACTCAATACTATTCAACTTTAATAGAAGCGAATAAAAACAACAGATTTTTGTTTGGTACCGTCGCTAAACTCACAAACTGCCATAGCGCAATCGAGCCTAAAATTCCAAGCTCACTGAGCAGTGTCGACTTTCTCCACTTCTTTAATAATAAAATTACATCCATCCGTGACAAGCTGGAGGAGGTTGCTCCTGCTGTTAGTGGTGGACAGGTTGAAGCGACATACGTGACTTCCCACTTAGACTCTTCAGTGTGCCTTAATAAATTCATGGCTGTGAGCCAAGCAGAGGTGATCTCTGTGGTCACATCCTCAAAAGCCTCAACTTGCATGTTAGACGCAGTCCCGACATGGCTCTTCAAAGACATACTTCCTTTGATAATTGAGCCTATCGTAAATATAATAAACGCATCCATACAATGTGGCTATGTCCCACAAGCTTTTAAAACCGCGGTAATCAAACCCCTTCTGAAGAAAACAAACCTGGACCCAGAAATACTTACAAACTACAAACCGATCTCAAACCTCACTTTTATATCTAAAATCCTGGAAAAACTTATAGCTGAGCAGCTTCGCTGCCACCTGCAGGAAAATGATATGTTTGAAGTCTTTCAATCAGGATTCAGAGCTCATCATAGCACTGAAACGGCACTAGTCAAAGTCACAAATGACTTACTACTAGCTGCCGATAATGGACAAGTGTCAGTGCTGGTCCTACTGGACCTTAGTGCTGCATTTGACACAATAGACCACAGCATTCTACTGCAGAGGCTAGAATGTGATATAGGTCTTAGAGGAACAGCCCTTGGCTGGTTTAAATCCTATTTATCAGATCGATATCACTTCGTCAATGTGAATCAGGACTCGTCGCCTTATTCTGGAGTGGAATTCGGTGTGCCGCAGGGTTCGGTACTCGGACCGATTCTTTTTACTCTCTACATGCTGCCACTGGGAAACATTATTAAAAAGCATGGAATTAATTTCCACTGCTATGCAGATGACACACAGCTTTATCTGTCGATGAAGCCTAATCAGACAGATCAGCTAGAAAAGCTCAGTGCCTGCATAAAGGACCTTAAAATGTGGATGACTCTTAACTTCCTACTTCTCAACCCGGAGAAGACAGAAGTGATCCTACTCGGTCCGAAGCGCCTGCGTGACTCCCTCACTAACCAGATGGTTACTCTCGATAATGTCAGTATAATACCCAGTAACACTGTGAGGAATCTTGGAGTCATTTTTGACCAAGAACTCTCCTTCAAGGCTTATATAAGCCAAGCAACTAAAACGGCGTACTTCCACTTACGGAACATCGCTAAAATTAGGAATTTCCTTCCTAAAAGTGACGCGGAAAAACTCATTCACGCGTTTGTCACCTCAAGGCTCGACTACTGTAACGCTTTACTGGCAGCGTGCCCTAAAGCCTCTTTGAAGAGCTTCCAGCTCGTTCAGAATACAGCAGCTAGGATCTTAACAGGTACCAAAAGGAGGGAGCACATAACTCCGGTGTTAAAATCACTCCACTGGCTCCCTGTGGAGTACAGAATAAAGTTTAAAATCCTACTCTTAACATATAAAGCCATAAATGGCTTGGCTCCTTCTTATCTCCAAGACACGTTAGTGTCGTATCAACTAGGTCGAGCGTTGCGCTCACAAAACGCCAGACGTCTGGTGGTCCCTAAGGTCTCAAAGGTCACTGTTGGTGGCAGAGCATTTAGCTACCAAGCTCCTTTACTGTGGAATCAGCTTCCCATTTATGTTAAGGAAGCAGATACGGTCTCCACATTCAAGGCCAGGCTTAAAGCACTTTACTTTAATTTAGCATATAATTAGGTAATATATAATATGTAGTGTATATATTATATATATATGCTGTATTATGTTATATATTATGTTATATATTATTCAATAATGTATTGTGTTATGTTGTATATTATGTTATATATTATGCTGTATGTTATTCTTTATTCAAGGCTAGGTTTAAAACAGTCCTCTTTAGTTTAGCATATGGCTAGGAAGGTAAGACTCGGAGAAGGTTAAACTCCTCAGAGTGTTAGTCAAGCTGCATAGGGAGTCAGTTTGCTGGGAGAAGTATGGTAACTTGAGCACTATCCTCTCCTCCTTCCTACTTTATCTGTTTAGCATTTTTAGGATTCTGACTGTAGTTTGTTCATTGCTATTCACCCGTTGTCCCATTGTCTGTTTCATGGTACGATGACGGGATCTCTGAGCCTGGCCTCTTCCATCTACACCTGCGGACTGCCCCGCCTGGGAGTGCTTCAGTCCTGCACCGGACCTGTCCACGTTCAGCGTCCACTGGTCCACGTTCTGTAGCTAGCTTAGGTCCTAGATCATTAGCCTGTCCGTCCGGAGGAGCGGATCCCTTTCTCATATGGGTCTCCCTCCCTGTGGGTTTCCCTAGTTCTCCTCCAAGGTTTCTCACTTTTTCCCACTGGGTTTTTTAAGAGTTTTTCCTTGTCGATGCAGGAGGGTCTTGTTGGACAGTTAGTGTCCAACAGAAAGGATTGGTGATGATCAGGACACTTTAGCATTCTACAACATGTATGGACATTTTCTTCTGTGTGTGCTTTATATTCTTCATGTGTTTTAACTGTTGATTCTCTGACCTGTGTTGGTGATTTCAATGGTTTTGTTAAGTCCTCTGAGATGACTTCTGTTGTGACCTAGGGCTATACAAGAATAAATTGTATTGTATTGTGTATTGTAGTTTGATGGACGGTTTGTCGTTAATTAGTGCATTCTGTGATTTGAGCTCCATGCTGCCTTTAGAAACAGATGAAAATACTGAGCATGATGCTTGTCTAATAGCTATATTATTTACTTGCAGCAGCATGACCGTGAACCACAGAAGCAGCTCAGAGCTCGTCTGAGTGCCTGCAAATGGAATCACAGTTCCACCCTTTAATCAATCTCCTCCATGAGCCCTGGTGTGCACTGGTGAAGGCGAACGAAGGTGAGCGTATTCATAATTAGAAAGAACAGCTGAAGAAGCGGATCTTCTCACGTCACGTAATGTGATTATGAGCTGTAGGCACCTGCCAGAGACCAGACATCTTCAGCTGTATTCATTATCTGCATTCACCTTTATTCTCTTACTGTTGACAAGGATATGCAAACAATAAAGTTATTGGTTTGTTTCTTAGTTGTATAACTTGTGCAGGTTTGAAATAACATTTAATTAAAAATAACAATACATTTAAAAAAAAAAAAAGACAAATACAAAAAAAACATCTCTAAAGGAGTCGGCAGAAGATCTGAAAACTTGCTTGATCCTTCCACCTCTGAATGTACTGTTTACGGCCGTTTTAACAGAAATGAAATTGTAGTTGTATTAATAGAAAGTCATGGGCAAAACAATTTTAACTGATGTAATTATGTCTTTTACTGTCTTTTATCATATACTTTTGCCGCTTCCACTCACACAGAGCGCAGTATTTTGTGCTACTACTAAGTCAATGTATCCCATGTTCTCATTTTCATTTACACTTGTACTACTACTATGCAGCTGATGTGTCACTCTTGTAAGCTTAAAGTTAACCCATCAAACCGCCTCCAATAGAGCGGTGGAAACAGGTGCAGTCTTTAGTTCTTTAGTCAAAAACACACCGAATAGAAATATCAGACCTGTTTGGTGCACAAAGCAAGCCCAGGGACAACATGGAATGCCTTTGTTTTCCCAATTTCCAACACGAAAGACCTGACTGTCCCAACAACAAAGAAAAAGCACTGATAAAAAGAAAGCTTTATTCTCACCCCTTAAAAAACTGCTGTCAGATCAGAGAAAATCACACTTGTCTTGTTCTATTGGTATATAAAAACTATTAAACAAAAATAGTAGAACTTCAATTCAACAGGTCAATAGAAACCTGCACTTTTCTATAGTAAGTGACATTCACAGTGGTTTTTATTAAAGTGTGTCTTTTTTTGATGAATGGAAAACCACACGGGGCATATAATAGACCAGTTTCTTTACATGTTATACCCATGTTAATATTTGTAGAATGTAATCAAAGTGTCGTAAGTCATGTGTTTAATGCATTACATTGCATTTCTATAGAGGAAAGTGGTTATGACTGGAGGATATGTGAAGCAGGGGAATAATAAGGAAGGTCTGATCCAGCATCTTTGTGACAGTGGACCCCTGGGAGGCTCTCCGGTGCGTGTGTCGTTGTTTTCCGAGGGAATGGTTTAGCGTCTGGGGGAAATTTGTTTATATAACAGCACTCGACTTGTGGGGGGGTTGGTGGGGTGGGGTGGTGGTCATTTTTACTGCTCTTGAACACATTATCACTCAGTGGATGTGTTGAGGTATATATGAAGGCCTGAGAATAGGGGGAATATGTAGCTTTATTTTGTCGTACCTAAGTTAGATTAAAAGATATGAGTAGGCTATTTTAGATTGGCAAATCTTTTTTGTTTGGTATAAGGGGTGGTGCATTATTTAGGGAGGGTGTGACCATGGAGTAGAGAATTTGTGGACAGTCTGACTGGTCCAATAGCATGCAGTGAATACTAGTAATTGATAATTAACGTGAAAAGTGTATAGATATATTTTAGTTGTACTTGGAGTATAGTGATGGGGGGTTGGGGAATGTTGGCTGAATATTGTGTGTCTGTTTCTGTTAAGAGGATTTACAACAATATATTTTTGGTTTTTTTTTGAAGTTTGGTTGGTTGTGGTTGTTTAAGTGGTTGTCTTTTTGTGGGTTTATTGTGGTATGTTCTAAGGTTAGGGGGGGAGGGGAATGTTGTGTTGAGGTAAAAACGCGAATATGGAGATGTTCTATATTGGGTTATTACTCTTTAATAATTATCGGGTTGATAATGATGTGTAGTGTAAGGAATTTAAAGGCTAGTAATAATCTGAGACTGTATATGTGTTGTTTAGTTTTGTTATAAATTAGTTATTATTAGGGGGGTTGTAGTGGGGTAGTATGGTGAGATGGGGTGGAGATGGGTAGTGGATGGGAGTGGGGTGATGAAAATATAGGATAGTAGAATAGGTATAATAGGTGGAAGGAGGATGGGGGGGAGGGGATTGTATAGGTAAAAATAGTGAAGGTTGAAAATGAGGTTTGCTGGATGGATGTGTGATAATGAAGAAGGGTAGAAAATAAGATTGTGTGGGTGTTAGGGGGGATGAGAGGAATGAAAAAGTAAATGATTGGGTGGTGGGGGGTGTTAGGGTGGTGGGTGGAGTTGGGAGGGTGTTGGGGTTTAAAGTGGGTGTGTTGGTTGATATGGGGTGGGAATTTGGGATGGAGAGATGTTTGGGAGGGGGGAGGAAAAATATTATTGTATTGTGGGGAAGATTTGAAGATTTTGGGAGGTGTTAATTTTTTTGAGGGTGTGGGGGGGAGGTAGGGATTTTATTTGTAAGGGAGGGTTGATATTGATATTAGATTAAGGTGGTATGGGGGAGGGGAATTTGTATGGGGGGGAGGGTGGTATGGGGGGGTTATTTGGGGTGTGGGTTGGGTTAGGTAGGTGATGGGGGGGGTTTGATTGGGGGAGTGTTGGATGTTGGAGAGTAGGTTGGATAGGTAGGATGTTTATAAGGTGGGAGGTAGATGTAGTTGTAGGGGGGGGGGGGGGGGGGAGGAGGGAAATAGGATGTATTGGGGAGGGGAGTAAATTTTGGAGAATGAGGGGTTGAGATTAGGAATGTTAGTGAGGAAGGAAGAGGATTTAGGGAGAAGGGGTATTGGGGTATTGTTTTTGGTTAGGGGAGAGGGGGGGGGGTTTGGATGATTGATTAGGGTGAGGTTTATGAGGGTTGAGAGAGATTATTATTATTAGTGTGTGTTTTGTTGTGTGGTTGGAGGGGGATGAGTATGGGGTGAAGGTGGTTTGGGATTATATTATTTGTGTATGGTTGAGGGGGTAGGGGGTTATGGTATATGGTTTTGGAGGTATGATTGATATGGTAAAGTAAGAGAGATGTATTGTAGGTTGTGGATATTGTGGATTAAAAGGGGGGGGGTTGTTAGTTATATAAGGAGTTGGATGTGGGGTTTGGTTGTTTAATTATATTATTTGTATAGGTGATGTGGTGAGAAATTAAGGAAAGGAGGAGGTGAATGGTTGGTAATGTTTGATGGATGATGTGTGATATGGTGGTAATTTTGTGTTAGGTTGGTATGGAATTGTTGATTTGGGGGGAATTTTGGGATAGGTATTGTATTATTTTGTGAGGGTAAATTAATTTTGGTTGAATGGGGGGGTGGGGGTGGATTTTTAGGTGGGGGGGTTTGTTAGGTTGGTTGTATTTTTTTGGGGGGGGGGGTAGTTTTTATGGGTGGGTGGGTGTTTTTTGGGTGGGGGGGTTGATTTTTTGAGTGGGAAATAGGATTAGTGTTTGGATGGGGGGGATTTGTGAATGGTGGATAGTGTAGTTTGAGGGGTATGATGATATTATTGTGATGATGAATATAGGGATTTAAAAGTTGATGGGAGGGATGGATTGTGGAATAATTGGATGATAGTTTAAGAAGGAGGGGTGAATATTTGGGAGAGATGTATGTATGGGTGAGTATTGAGGATATTTGGGTTGGGAAGGAAATTGTATATTAGAGTGGTTGGTTGGGGTGGGTGGATAGTGAGTTTTTAGGTTAAGAAGGAATTTGAGTGTTGGATTTAGTAGTTTGGAGAAATTGGTGTGGTGATGGGGTGGTAGTAGGGGTGGTTGTTTAGTTAGTAGTTTTGGTTTGGTATGGGGGGGTGGTGTTGGGGGATGGTGTGGGTGTGTGGGTAGGGGGTGGTGGTGTTGGTTATGGTTGGTTGTTGTGTAGGGTTGTTGTGTTGGTGTGGTATGTGTTTGTTTGATTTAGATGTGGGTATTTTTTTTGGGTTATGGTTTTATTTTGATTGATTTGTTGAGGGGAGGGGGGTGTTAGTGGTTGGGTGGTGTGTGGGGTAAATGAGGATGATGTTTGTGGTTTGGTGTTGGGTATTAGTTTTGTGTGAGGGAGGGGAGAATGGGGGGGGGGGGGGATGGGTTGTGGGTTATGATGATGGGGGTAAAGGGGATTAGGAATAGTTGGTATAGTTTTGATATTGTGTGGGTGGGTTTTATTTTGGGGGATGTTGATTTTTTTTGGGATTTAGAGTTTGTAAGGATGATTGATGGTGGGAGAGGGAGGGGGTTTATGTGTTTAAGTAGGTTGTAAAATTGAATTAATGGTGTTAAGATTGATTGATAGATTTGGGTAAGTTGGGTGATTGGTTAGTTTTGGTTGAGTGAGGGTGTGTTATTTGGGAAAAAATTAAGTTTAATGGAAAGTGTTTTATTAGTATATAAAATAAGTTAAGAAATGAAAGGGATATTTTGAGGGTGATTTAAGGAAGTGTGGAAAAGGAGGATATGTGAAGAATGAATGTTAATAGGGAAGATTTTTTGATTGGGGTTGGGATGGTTTATATGGTAGTATATAGGGGTGGTATGGAGTATTTGTGTTATGGGGTGTTATGGGTTTTTTTAGGGAGTGGTTTGAAAAGGGGGGGAATGGATATTTTTTTGTATATATGGTTGTTTTTAAAAGGGTTGGGATAGGTAGTTTGTTTTGGATGGGATTGGAAAATGGTGTTGGTTTGAGTATTGGGGGGGTTGAGTTGGGTTTTATTAATTGTTTATTGTATTGGTGTGGTTAGAGGTTAATGTATGATGGGTGGTTTGGGGGTTTGTTGGAGGGAGGGTGATGGGAGGGTGAGGGGGGGGGGGTTTATGGATGGTGGGAGGGAGGGGTGGTTTGGGTTTATTGATGGAATGGTGGAAAGGGATGGAGGGGGGATAATTATGGGAGGTGATGGAGTGAGGGGGGTGGGTAGTTTGTTAGTTGTAGGGATAAGGGGAATAAGATAGTGGGTGGAGGGTTGGTGGGGTGTTAGGTTGAGGTATTGGTGGGTATATTATGCGGATTTGGTGGTGTATTGGGGTAATGTTGGTGTTAAGGGTTTATTGGTAGTTGGTGTTGATATTTTGTAGGAGAAGAGGTGGGTGTGGTTTAGGATTTTGGGTGTGGTTTTTTTATGTATTATGTTGGTAAGAAGGTTTTGGGGGGGAAAATGTAGGGAGTGGTTGTATTTATGTATTGGGATGGGAGGGGTTTTTAGAAGGTTTATGTAGGGGATTGGGGTTGTGATATTGGGGATAGAGGAGAAGGTAGAAGGGTTGTGGTGGGGGGGGGTGGGGGGAGGGGGGGGGGGGTTTGGGTGGGGTGGGGTTGGTTGGGGTGGGATTTAATGATATTGGGTGTTTCTTATTTTTATTAATTGTTAGTTGGGTGGGATGTGAATGGGATTATGTTTGTTTTTGGGGTGATATGTGTTGGTTGTATGATGTTTGAGGGAGAGGGGTTGGGAAAGTATGAGATGTTGATATGGAAGGGTAGGTGTTTGAAGAGAGGATGAGGGGGAGGGAGTTGGTGGTTGTAGAGATAGAGGAGTGAGAAGATAATGGGATATAATGGGAGAATGGGGTGTGGGTGGTTTGGGGGGGTTAGGGGTGGGAATGGGGATGGATAGATGTAGGGAGGAGGGTAGGAGGAGGGGGGATAGGGATGAGAGGATTGTTTGTTGTGTGAGTGTGTATTGTATGATAGAGATGTGGGTATGAGGGGGAGTTTGATGATGGGTGAGATTTGATATGTTGGATATTTGGTTAGTATTTAAGGAATGATTTAGTATTGTATATTGTTATTTATTGGGTTGGAGGGTGTGGAAATGGTATATTTAATTAATTTGGATGAGATGTGGTAGGTTATTTAATGGGTTTGATAATTATATGAGTGTGATTAGGGGTTTTAAATGTGTTGGTTTGATATATATTTGTTGGGGGGAATGTATGGGGGGTTTGAGTTTGGGGAAGGGGTTGATGAATAATTGAAGGAGGGGGTATAGTTAGGAATTATTTTAAAGAAGGATTGGTATTGGTTTTTAGAGGTTTTTTAATGGGGGGGTGTTTGGTGTTTATGGGGGGGTGTTAGTGGGTTGATATGGGGGGGGGTGTATAATGTTGTGTTGGTGAAGAGAAGAATTTATAGTTGTAGTGTAAGGTGAGTGAGTATGTTAGGGGTATTGGGGTAGAGGTTAGGGTATGGGAAGGGGGATGGTAGGTTGATAGAAATGTGGATAAATGGGGGGTGTGGGGTTTGATATGAGATGGTGTGAAAGGATGAGGTAAATGGTTTAGTTTTGGTATTAGGGGTTGTGATTGGTTATTTAGTATGGATTTGAAGGTTTTGGAGTTTAGGTGTTGGTGTTGGGGGGTTGGGTGGGGTGATTGGGGTAATTGTAGAGAATTGATTAGGGGTTGAAGTGGATGAGGGTAGTTAGAGAGGTGTGGTGGGTTTGGTAGATAGTGGAGGTGATAGGAAGAGTGTATTTGGTGTTTAGTTTTGGTAGGGGGGGTTTAAGTTTGGTGTTGGTGGTGATGTTTATGGTGTGTTTAGTTGTGTATATGTTATATTGTAGGTGGTTGTTGTGTGTTATGTTGTTTTTTGTTGTATAGGTGTGGTGTTGTGTGTATAGTATGTGGTGTGTGGTAAGTTGGTGTGGAGTTTGTTGGTTGGGAGGGTTTAAGGGGAAGGTTGGGGGGGTGTAAGGTTTAGATTAGACTCTTCAGTGTGCCTTAATAAATTCATGGCTGTGAGCCAAGCAGAGGTGATCTCTGTGGTCACATCCTCAAAAGCCTCAACTTGCATGTTAGACGCAGTCCCGACATGGCTCTTCAAAGACATACTTCCTTTGATAATTGATGAGCCTATCGTAAATATAATAAACGCATCCATACAATGTGGCTATGTCCCACAAGCTTTTAAAACCGCGGTAATCAAACCCCTTCTGAAGAAAACAAACCTGGACCCAGAAATACTTACAAACTACAAACCGATCTCAAACCTCACTTTTATATCTAAAATCCTGGAAAAACTTATAGCTGAGCAGCTTCGCTGCCACCTGCAGGAAAATGATATGTTTGAAGTCTTTCAATCAGGATTCAGAGCTCATCATAGCACTGAAACGGCACTAGTCAAAGTCACAAATGACTTACTACTAGCTGCCGATAATGGACAAGTGTCAGTGCTGGTCCTACTGGACCTTAGTGCTGCATTTGACACAATAGACCACAGCATTCTACTGCAGAGGCTAGAATGTGATATAGGTCTTAGAGGAACAGCCCTTGGCTGGTTTAAATCCTATTTATCAGATCGATATCACTTCGTCAATGTGAATCAGGACTCGTCGCCTTATTCTGGAGTGGAATTCGGTGTGCCGCAGGGTTCGGTACTCGGACCGATTCTTTTTACTCTCTACATGCTGCCACTGGGAAACATTATTAAAAAGCATGGAATTAATTTCCACTGCTATGCAGATGACACACAGCTTTATCTGTCGATGAAGCCTAATCAGACAGATCAGCTAGAAAAGCTCAGTGCCTGCATAAAGGACCTTAAAATGTGGATGACTCTTAACTTCCTACTTCTCAACCCGGAGAAGACAGAAGTGATCCTACTCGGTCCGAAGCGCCTGCGTGACTCCCTCACTAACCAGATGGTTACTCTCGATAATGTCAGTATAATACCCAGTAACACTGTGAGGAATCTTGGAGTCATTTTTGACCAAGAACTCTCCTTCAAGGCTTATATAAGCCAAGCAACTAAAACGGCGTACTTCCACTTACGGAACATCGCTAAAATTAGGAATTTCCTTCCTAAAAGTGACGCGGAAAAACTCATTCACGCGTTTGTCACCTCAAGGCTCGACTACTGTAACGCTTTACTGGCAGCGTGCCCTAAAGCCTCTTTGAAGAGCTTCCAGCTCGTTCAGAATACAGCAGCTAGGATCTTAACAGGTACCAAAAGGAGGGAGCACATAACTCCGGTGTTAAAATCACTCCACTGGCTCCCTGTGGAGTACAGAATAAAGTTTAAAATCCTACTCTTAACATATAAAGCCATAAATGGCTTGGCTCCTTCTTATCTCCAAGACACGTTAGTGTCGTATCAACTAGGTCGAGCGTTGCGCTCACAAAACGCCAGACGTCTGGTGGTCCCTAAGGTCTCAAAGGTCACTGTTGGTGGCAGAGCATTTAGCTACCAAGCTCCTTTACTGTGGAATCAGCTTCCCATTTATGTTAAGGAAGCAGATACGGTCTCCACATTCAAGGCCAGGCTTAAAGCACTTTACTTTAATTTAGCATATAATTAGGTAATATATAATATGTAGTGTATATATTATATATATATGCTGTATTATGTTATATATTATGTTATATATTATTCAATAATGTATTGTGTTATGTTGTATATTATGTTATATATTATGCTGTATGTTATTCTTTATTCAAGGCTAGGTTTAAAACAGTCCTCTTTAGTTTAGCATATGGCTAGGAAGGTAAGACTCGGAGAAGGTTAAACTCCTCAGAGTGTTAGTCAAGCTGCATAGGGAGTCAGTTTGCTGGGAGAAGTATGGTAACTTGAGCACTATCCTCTCCTCCTTCCTACTTTATCTGTTTAGCATTTTTAGGATTCTGACTGTAGTTTGTTCATTGCTATTCACCCGTTGTCCCATTGTCTGTTTCATGGTACGATGACGGGATCTCTGAGCCTGGCCTCTTCCATCTACACCTGCGGACTGCCCCGCCTGGGAGTGCTTCAGTCCTGCACCGGACCTGTCCACGTTCAGCGTCCACTGGTCCACGTTCTGTAGCTAGCTTAGGTCCTAGATCATTAGCCTGTCCGTCCGGAGGAGCGGATCCCTTTCTCATATGGGTCTCCCTCCCTGTGGGTTTCCCTAGTTCTCCTCCAAGGTTTCTCACTTTTTCCCACTGGGTTTTTTAAGAGTTTTTCCTTGTCGATGCAGGAGGGTCTTGTTGGACAGTTAGTGTCCAACAGAAAGGATTGGTGATGATCAGGACACTTTAGCATTCTACAACATGTATGGACATTTTCTTCTGTGTGTGCTTTATATTCTTCATGTGTTTTAACTGTTGATTCTCTGACCTGTGTTGGTGATTTCAATGGTTTTGTTAAGTCCTCTGAGATGACTTCTGTTGTGACCTAGGGCTATACAAGAATAAATTGTATTGTATTGTGTATTGTAGTTTGATGGACGGTTTGTCGTTAATTAGTGCATTCTGTGATTTGAGCTCCATGCTGCCTTTAGAAACAGATGAAAATACTGAGCATGATGCTTGTCTAATAGCTATATTATTTACTTGCAGCAGCATGACCGTGAACCACAGAAGCAGCTCAGAGCTCGTCTGAGTGCCTGCAAATGGAATCACAGTTCCACCCTTTAATCAATCTCCTCCATGAGCCCTGGTGTGCACTGGTGAAGGCGAACGAAGGTGAGCGTATTCATAATTAGAAAGAACAGCTGAAGAAGCGGATCTTCTCACGTCACGTAATGTGATTATGAGCTGTAGGCACCTGCCAGAGACCAGACATCTTCAGCTGTATTCATTATCTGCATTCACCTTTATTCTCTTACTGTTGACAAGGATATGCAAACAATAAAGTTATTGGTTTGTTTCTTAGTTGTATAACTTGTGCAGGTTTGAAATAACATTTAATTAAAAATAACAATACATTTAAAAAAAAAAAAAAGACAAATACAAAAAAAACATCTCTAAAGGAGTCGGCAGAAGATCTGAAAACTTGCTTGATCCTTCCACCTCTGAATGTACTGTTTACGGCCGTTTTAACAGAAATGAAATTGTAGTTGTATTAATAGAAAGTCATGGGGCAAAACAATTTTAACTGATGTAATTATGTCTTTTACTGTCTTTTATCATATACTTTTGCCGCTTCCACTCACACAGAGCGCAGTATTTTGTGCTACTACTAAGTCAATGTATCCCATGTTCTCATTTTCATTTACACTTGTACTACTACTATGCAGCTGATGTGTCACTCTTGTAAGCTTAAAGTTAACCCATCAAACCGCCTCCAATAGAGCGGTGGAAACAGGTGCAGTCTTTAGTTCTTTAGTCAAAAACACACCGAATAGAAATATCAGACCTGTTTGGTGCACAAAGCAAGCCCAGGGACAACATGGAATGCCTTTGTTTTCCCAATTTCCAACACGAAAGACCTGACTGTCCCAACAACAAAGAAAAAGCACTGATAAAAAGAAAGCTTTATTCTCACCCCTTAAAAAACTGCTGTCAGATCAGAGAAAATCACACTTGTCTTGTTCTATTGGTATATAAAAACTATTAAACAAAAATAGTAGAACTTCAATTCAACAGGTCAATAGAAACCTGCACTTTTCTATAGTAAGTGACATTCACAGTGGTTTTTATTAAAGTGTGTCTTTTTTTGATGAATGGAAAACCACACGGGGCATATAATAGACCAGTTTCTTTACATGTTATACCCATGTTAATATTTGTAGAATGTAATCAAAGTGTCGTAAGTCATGTGTTTAATGCATTACATTGCATTTCTATAGAGGAAAGTGGTTATGACTGGAGGATATGTGAAGCAGGGGAATAATAAGGAAGGTCTGATCCAGCATCTTTGTGACAGTGGACCCCTGGGAGGCTCTCCGGTGCGTGTGTCGTTGTTTTCCGAGGGAATGGTTTAGCGTCTGGGGGAAATTTGTTTATATAACAGCACTCGACTTCATTTTAGCTTCACTTGAACTCAATAGTCCACACCATTTGAGTGATTGAGGTTATAAATGAGTCCTGAGATCTGGGGAATATGTAGGCTTTATATTGTCGTCCAAAGAAAGAGAAAAGAATGATCTGATGAAGGCTATTTTAGAGTTTGCAAATCTTTTTTGTTTTTGAATAATGTTGTTTGTTCCAACAGAAAGAGTCTGGTGAGCCCTGTGAGTCGCTAAATAGTTGACAGTCTGACAGGGTCCAAAATGCATGCATGTGAAAACTAGTAATTGAACAAAAACTGAGCAAAGAACTAGATATATTTTAGTTGTACTATTCTACTTCTATTCATTGTGTTTGGAAAGTTGGCTACTCAAGTTATACAGTAACAGTAAGCAGTCTATTCAAAAGAAAGCATTAATTTTGTTTGTGTTTGTTTAATGTAATAATTTTGTTTTGTATACAATTGACTGTTACTGCTGTACTGTTATTTTTCAATTTGATTTTGAGGACCCCCTCGAAAACGAGATGATTCATCTAAAGGGGTTATTCCTCTTAATAATAATAAACGTTAATCTAATTCTTGTCTTTAACTGCATTTAAAGGCAAGAAATAAACTGCTACTTCTAATTGTAGTAGTAGTTTATTACTAAAAGTAGTAATAAACTGCTAATACTAATTGGGACGACAGTAGCTCAGTTGGTAGTGCATTGACCTTTGAGCATGGAGGTTATGGGTTCGAGCCCATCACGGGACCTTCTCCACTGACACCCACTGATGTCTGCTGCTGTTGTGTCCTTGGGCAAGACACTTAACCCCACTTTGCCTGAAGCCCCAGCTGGAAGATCAAGGCTATGCCATAGAGCAGCCATCCTCCTGTGGACTCCCCACCTGCAGGAGGATCAGTGAGGAACTGGGTGGCATCTCTGGCCATCCCCCGACCCAGAAATGGATTATGGGGTAGAAAGTGGATGGATGGATGCTAATTGCTTGTATGAATGTAAAAACCTATTTAGTATAAGTTGAATCAAATGGATATTTGCCAAATGCATTTCTCCGTGCAGTGGGAAATTGCTTTTTTGGCTTCACAACAATACAATATTTTCCTCAAATCCTCAAAATGTTCTTAGTACCAAAAAAATCTGGTTGTATTATTTTGCTTACTTTCAAAACAAATACCGTTCATTGAATCACAATCACAACACAACCTGGAGTACATTTTGTCTGGGTTTCCAAGATACATTTTGTTTGTCTTGTAAGTGACATTTTGGGAACAAATTTGATATTGGAATGTAACTTAAGTTATCATTTTGGTAAATCATATGTGGCTATATGCTGAATGCTCTATTGTAATTCACTTTAGCTTCAGGAAGACACCGGGAGGTCTGGGGAGCTCATATGCTAAGTGTCTTTTGTTGTGTTGGTTTCTTCCTTTCCCATCTGCATACGAAGGTGTGTCTTGTTCTACCAAAAGGGGCTTGCCATCTGTGAATCTTCAGACTTGTCCTGAGAGAGGCTAGGGTCTGTGCCTTGCCTCTGTCAAGACTTTCTCCTTGTACAATGTAACAAGTAAAAGATTAACTTTGTCTCTTTGTTGTGTGAAATTTCATCAGGATCAACTGTAGCTGAAACAGCATTATCACTTGGTCCTTCGAGCCGGATCCCAACACTTCTTACAGGAGCTGAGCTTGTCTCAAACATGGACTTCCAGGAGCAACAACAGGGCCTTCTGCATTCGGAACTGCATTGGAACTCCAGGTTTGAGGCAGGACAGCCCTGGGTTGGAGTCGACGGGAGAACTACAGTTTTTTCCTGATGAAATCGCAACAAAGGCAAGTTCTAAACACTAAATTATGTCCAAAAGTAATCCAGGAAGTAGTGTGAAGTTCACATGAACACGTTCATTTAGGATAACGCAGAGTTATGCCTTTAGTCAAGGACTTTTACAGAGCTCGAATGAACGGGGTTTCATTCAAAAGGGTATTTTACTTTTTGAGTCGGGGATTCAAATTAAAAAAGGCCTGGGATAACGGGGATTGTCCTTTTTAAATAGTCGGGGACTATATTGCAGACAGTCGAGGCCGGGATAACGGGGTTTATCTTTAGATAGTCGGGGACTATCATAGACTGTATAATAACGGGGTTATTGTTAAGAGTAAGTCGGGGACTACTTTTTACTGCAGTTAGTGAACGGGGTTCATTTTGAATTAAAGAAGTTACGCCTGTATGATGAATGTGTTAGAATTGAATTACTTCAGACTGAACTTCTACATTACTTCTAAACTGAAATTGGACATTTATAGACATCTAAATAAGCTACATTGAAATTGGATGTTTAAAGACCTTTAAATTACTCAAAATTTGGAATTGGACATTGCAAAAAGTAGATAGACCGCCATTTTGGGTGGCCATGTGGTCCTTTGTCCTCTGGCCATGTGTTTCTTTGTTTGTCTGTGTCATTCTTTGTTCTGTGTGTCCTCTTCGTTTTCCTTTGTCAAAGTTTTCTTGGTTTAGAATTACCCTTCACCTTATGTTTTGATTCTGAAACGTATTAACAAATGTGCTTCTTGTTTTTGAGAAAAATGCCACATCCCTGCCAAAGCTTCAAAGCAACAAAATCCACCTATTTTCCATTGTGGGACAGAAAACCCACCCCATCGTCATCTCCATACAGCCATCGACACCTACAAAACGACCCTTCACACAAACCCCCCCCCCGCACCGGAAGCTGCTGACGAATAATCACGGGCCAATTTGCAAGGATCAAAGCGCGCAGGCCCACGGAGGGCGCTGGCCGTTTGTTCAAGTTAAATGAACGTGAGAATTTAAGGTGACATCTTGGTACATTTGCGACTTGAAAGTTCAGCTTTGTGTCGCTGTTGGAGAACGGCTTGCTGCTAGTCTTGCGTCGGAAACGCAGACAGAGAAGAGTTTTGAAACAGGAACAGAGTGGACATTTCTGGTCATAACCAAGCATGAGGAGGGGTCGAGAGGAAGTGTCAAATGGACTGTCTATGGACTGTGAAAATGGACTTTGGGTTTTTGGGCTTTTGGGCGTGTGCGTGGTGTTGAATTTGATAACCAAAGTTGATACATTTCAAACTTAATACATTGTTCAGTTTTGAGCCATGTATGTCTCAATAGGGGGAATAGTTTATGGAACAACAATGTGAAATTATACTATGAACATTTTTTCTTTTTCAGTTTGGATGTGTGTTTTTTCATTTTCAGTTCTCCATGTTCTCCATGTTTAAACATAGATTGTTTGATTTATCAAAAGGATAAAAAGGAGGGAATGATATTGGAATGTAACTTAAGTTATCATTTTGGTAAATCATATGTGGCTATGTGCTGAATGCTCTGTATTGTAATTCACTTTAGCTTCAGGAAGACACCGGGAGGTCTGGGGAGCTCATATGCTAAGTGTCTTTTGTTGTGTTGGTTTCTTCCTTTTCCATCTGCATACGAAGGTGTGTCTTGCTCTACCAAAAGGGGCTTGCCATCTGTGAATCTTCAGACTTGTCCTGAGAGAGGCTAGGGTTTGTGCCTTGCCTCTGTCAAGACTTTCTCCTTGTACAATGTAACAAGTAAAAGATTAACTTTGTCTCTTTGTTGTGTGAAATTTCATCAGGTTCAACTGTAGCTCAAATAGCATTATCAAAATTAGACTCACAACATGCTGCTTTCATCTTAATAAAACATTTCAGTTTTACATACTGAGAGCTGATTGGCTGAGTGAGGGCTGGTCCTCTATTTTTTATTGGAAAACTAAAGTGTGAAAACAAATGATGAAACCAAACTGTTCTGAGAGCTAAACATGTATGGATTTAATTACATTTTAAATGTTTGTGGTGTAAAAGTTAGGTACTCCAGCTTTAATCATAGAAAAAAACCTTAAATATACAAAGCGGTGCAGCTCTCCTATAGGCGCAGTGATAGTTTAGCGTGCAGTCTTTACCCACTGCCATCGTACCTGCCTCGACTCTGAGAAGTGGAGGCACAGCCATCATAAGCTTCTGACAGCTTTGTCACTGTCAGCGCCTGAAGCGTGACACTTCAATTTTATTTAGGAATCAGGATTTAAGGGAAGTGAAAGCAGTGGAATAGACAGGAAACCGTGAAACAGAAAGAACATTCACAGGTTCACAGTAGGACAAATCCCCTTCAGTCCAAAATGACGACACAAATAGAAATGCGCAGTTCCTGTCAAAACTGACCGAGATAAAACAGACGGCCAAGCTTTGGATTATTCAGGAAGATGGACATGAGAGAGTGAAACATCCACACTCACAGAAACACAAGACATATATACCTATTGTACCTTCTAAGGCTGGAGTAGACCAAATCAATTCTTGATTTTGATTAAAAAGTGGACGTGGCAAATGCTTTACATAACATTAAATACCTTCCCCAAACTGCACTCATAAAACTTAAAACTGGAACTTTTGTTAATACTGTAAATGTAATAACTCAAATGTGAAATAGATCTGTCAGGAATGTCAAAGTAAATCTATATATTCCTCCGTTTTTCTCTTTATCTTCTCATTTTTCCAATTTTTACATGGAAATTCTCGTAATTTAAACAAACTTACGCAATTAATTGAAAATATGGTCAAGAAAGTCGAATGATAAAACTAATTGCCAAATAAAATCAATGTTTTAAAGTTTAAATTCTTCTCTAGGCATACAAAGCCATAAATGGCTTGGCTCCCTCTTATCTTCAAGACATGTTAATGTCTTATCAACCAAGTCGAGCACTGCGCTCGCAAAACGCCAGACGTCTGGTGGTCCCTAAGGTTTCAAAAAGCACTGTCGGCGGCAGAGCATTTAGCTACCAAGCTCCTTTACTGTGAAATCAGCTCCCCACGCACGTTAAAAAAGCAGACACTGTCTCTACCTGCCTTAAAACACTCTTTATCAACTTAGCATTTGGTTAGGTTGTTTGTCTGGTCAGGTTTCGTCCGGTCTTGGAGTCTGCGTATATGGGACCCGGTCCGCTGCATATTCAACCCTACGTTCTAGGCTAGGCTAAAACAGTCCTCTTTAGTTAGCCTATGGCTAGGAAGGTAAGACTCAGGGAAGGCTAAACTCCTCAGACGGGAGTCAGTGTGCTGGGAGAAGTATGGTAACTTGAGCACTATCCTCTCCTCCTTCCTACTTTATCTGTTTAGCATTATTAGGATTTTGACTGTAGTTTGTTCATTGCTATTCCCCCGTTGTCCCATAGTCTGTTCCATGGTACGATGACGGGACCTCCGGACCTGGCCTCCTCCATCTACACCTGCGGACTGCCCTGCCCGTTCTTCAGTCCTGTACCGGACCTGTCCACAATCAAAGGCCACTGATCCACGTTCTGTAGCTTAGGTGCTGGATCTATAGCCTGTCCATCCGGGAGGAGCGGATCCCTTTCTCAACTTGTGGGTCTCCCCGAGGTTTCTCACTTTTTTCCCCACTGAGTTTTTCTTATGAGTTTTTCCTTGCCGATGCAGGAGGGTCTGTTGGACAGTTAGTGTCCAACTAAAAGGATGTGGTGTTCCAGGACACTTTAACATTCTACAACATGTATGACATTTATCAACATGTGTTTTATATTCTTTATGTGTCTTAAATATTGATTCTCTGATCTGTGTTGGTGATTTCAATGGTTTTGTTAAGTCCTCTGAGATGACTACGGTTGTGATTTAGGGCTATACAAGAATATATTGTATTGTATTGTAATTGTATTTCAAATGTACTGTAAACCCTGTGACTTATAGACCCCATTTATTGTTCAAGTTTCCCTTCAGCAGTTGACATACTTCGACATCTGAACTTCTGTTGGCCCCTCACCAGGCTGCAACTTATTCTACAACAGAAAAGCTGTGTGTCTGGAGGTCTCCTGGTGATAGTAAAAGCAAAAACTCCCATTGCTGGAGAGAGACATATGGCAGCACCTGCGCAGTTTTGACTTGTCATCAATTCTCAGAACAACTTCAATGGATTACGCCATAAGCACCCACTCTCTACACACACATTCAGACTTTCACTTCCTTCTCTTTCACAGCGCTATAACACAAGAGCAAGGTAAGCACTAAGGCATGGGAAGTGAAAAATCAATGGGAAAAGAAATGTTCAGCCAGGCTCTACATCTAAATGAGAAGTGGAAGTTACTGATCGTCCCATCTGAAGTGGAGTGAGTCAGAGTGACGGACGAGCACTCGGAGAGGCCAGAGACGCCTGGGCACCTGTTGTGTGTTGTTGCAGACAAACACACATCTGCAGGGACATGATGAAGACCAGGAGGAGGATGATGCTTATTATGATGAAGGGTGGGACATGTACAGTTGTGCTTGACAGTTTGCTAGTTTACTCAGAAAGAGTCATTGTTTTGGCCAATTCAGTTTGATTCATTTTTTGTTCAGCTTTAAATTACAACACAAAAATGTTGTTCCCATTGTGGTAGGGGAATCCAATAATTGTCAAATAAACATTCTAAAATGATAACATTGTTTGAAACGTTTGAAAAGGCTGGGAAATACATGTATCCCAACAGCTGTGAAGCACCTTAACAGCACATAGCACTTTATACAAACTTTTGCCCCTTACAGCATATTTGCACTAATATGAGCTTTGTGATATCCTCTCTTGTTCTTGTTTTCTTCAATGATGTGATTTTACTGTGTTTGCCTGTTTTTAGATGATTGTTTACTGCAAAACCAATTTTTCTATAGTTGGACAATAAAGATAACTTCAATTGTTGAACCTCTTAGGAAAGTTTATACAAGGGAGCCCAGGAATTTACAAAAACCTGATGTTTGGCCAAGCAGAATGGGCAGCTTTACCATCAGAGAGGATTAAGAGCCTCAACCACAACTACCACAAAAGAGTCCAAGCTGTCACAGATGTCAAAGGGGAAAAACACAGTGTATTGAGAGCATGGCATGGAGAGCATTTGAGAGGTTTTTGTTGTCATTACAGTTCTTGTTTGTGTAAAATGTCTGTCTTGGTCGGCAGTGCAATATGGATTATAGCAATAGCAGGAGGCAGTGAGCACGGGGAGACCAAATGTGTGAAAGAAAAATAAAAGTATGAAATGACAGCAAGACAAAAAGAGACATTGGCTGGAACATGGCGCAGAGTCAGGGCGCTGGGGCAAGAGCTCTGATGTGCTATCTATTCTTTAAAAGTTAGTGAAAGTTCTCAAAATCAACATAGAATTTGAAAATTACTTGCAACACACTCCTCACACTAAATATTCATCATCTTAGAAAACTATATTTAATTTGAATAGACAAATGGCTTACATCAAATAAGGCTATTTTTGAGGTTCTGGAGGATGCCATTAAAAATAAAAAAACAGAGTGTACTGAATGTGCCATGTGTTTTAAGAATATTTGTCCACAAGCCAAAGAGACTTTCTATTTTCTGCCCATGATTATGTTTTCAAACGTCAGCAATATAATCCTTTAAGCAATTGAAATGAGGCCTCATTCATGTTTTATACAAATCTTTAGATCTTAGAAGAAATGTAATTGTGACATGCCTTTATATATATTCCCTTTATTTTTGTGCGGTTCGACAGATCTCCCTCTTGAGCAGAGATGACTTGAGGCTGCATTACCGTCACAGCTGCACTTTAGTGAATTACTGAATATTCTACCATTTGAAATGGACATTCAAACCCTCACTCCAAGATTTTATAGATCCACAAAGCTCCCTCACTTTCTGCCTTCTCATTTCTTTCACTCCTCCACGTTGGAAGATATAAAACCGAGTGATGTTTTGGACACAAAATTATTGCCGTTTTATAACCATTTTGAAAAAGGCAGACTGGGACACGGTGGAAAGGCTGTCGACTGATGTATCAGGGCTCAAACCAAAGCTCCTACTATCTGTCCCATTTTCACTTATCCCAACAAAGAAAACACATTAAAGTGGAAGTTACAAATGAGGGCTGACTTATCAAAACAACAAAGGGTAAGGAGTGCTGCGTGGTACAAGCGTGTAAAGTTATTTAAAAGAGGGCTGAATTATATTGTCGTGATTATTAAAATACTGTGTCATCTTAATTACTTACTACTTACTTAATTACTCTATGATTTGCATGAGCAGCCTTGATTCTATGCCTAAATAATGGATTACATCGAGATGGTTTATTGATTTGGAGTTCACACCAAACATATGTTTATGGAGTGAGATATGTACAATGTGGGATATTCCAAATACAAATGTCAGTGGCCAGTACTCAGAGTGTGAACTAAAGAGAAAAGCTGGCGGTTATTACAATACAACTATTACACTTGATTGAAAGACAATCATTGTTCAACTCATATTAGATAGATTCTGTAAAGTTGTATTAAAGAAATGAGCTCTGTATTAAATTGAACTTGAAGCCATCCAACGTGTTACAAACTGTGATTGTATCTCCTCAGATCAAATACTGTATATGTTCTACAGTTACTCTCATGATGTGTGATGTAAGCCTCTAAGCCAATAGGCCATGTGAAACTAGCTGATGAAGCAGACTTACAGATAGAATAATGAATAATGCTAGTTGGATTAGTCATAATGGATTAAAATGGATAAAACACTTTATCTATAAGTGGTCTCGAAATTAAAATCAGACATGAAGGAGTTGTAGCGTATGCATGGAATGAGAAAAGAAATCATGGAGATAAGAAAGAGGGACTTAAAAAAAGATGTCCATGAGTAAAGAAGAGGCATCCAGATGAAAATATTCATGTATTTTTATATCTTTTTTTTGGAGTGAGAAACAAATCTTCTCATGTTTAATAAAGCTCTATAGGCTGGCTTGTGTGGGAATATGTAAGTGAGGCGAACAATTCTTTCGCCAATGCGTCTTTGGGGACTCCTTTCTTGGTGCTATTGCTAACTTCAACTGGGAGCCACTTCTGCCTCATTATACCTGCCTACCTAAGAGTATGCGGACACAGATGGCTGGCGGAGGCCCCTGAGGCTCGCTTATACCACAACAGAAGCTCCAGGCTTTGCACAAAGACACAGCACTTCTTAAACAATCCCAGTATGTCGACGAGGTGTGGGATAGCGTCATTCAGGCATGAGCCACAATAGAAGGGGAAGGTTAACAATGTAACCGGAGAAGCCTCCAGGGATCTGCCAGGATAAACACAGCACTGTTGTGTGGTATGTGTGATGACTCCGGGCTTCAATGCAACAATTGGCTGGGATTGTTGTAACCCCATTGGACACAGAATCCTCATGGGAGTGTGTACATGTCTGATAAGGTACAGGACTCATGAGGGCAACAGGCCAGAGAATGCCAGTAACACAAGGTTCCCACCCTCTCCATGTCATTTCAAGGAACAATACCAAGAGAATACAAGGGAGACACAAGAATAGGGGAAGATATGCTAAAACATGAATTGTTTATGGTCGCGTGAAGCCGTTTTATCGTTCAATAAATGTGTTTTCTATTTTCATATGATAAAGACAACAGAATCCAAATGATTAGAAAATTACTTGTAAATTATCATTACAAGTTTACATCCCTCTAATTATCCTGGTCAAATTCCACATCCATAAAACAATAAAATAAAAAACAATAAAAAATATTAATACAATTACCTTACCCAACTCCCAAAACACACTATTTAAAACATTTTCCATTTCATTCGAGTCTCTGTTAGAATTACAGTAAATTCTGGACTGCAAGGCACGGCTTGTTTCCGGAAGTTCAAACACAGCGGCTTATACTAAGGTGTGGCTTAATTCTTTATGCTCTCTATAAAGAAAAGGTTATACATTGTTTTTTGGTTCTCTGTATAGACATTAAAGTGGAAAGAGTCGCTCCTTACCGTTCTGCTTTTACAGGGAGATTAAGAACAGCTGGTGACTCACTTCTTACAGGAATAAGAGCAACAATTCTCAATATTACAACATGGGATGATTGCGGTTTATGATCCAATGCAGTTTATAGTCTGGATAATACGGACAATAAGCCGCCTAATGAGAAATACTTTCTGTGTTAAAAAGTGTTTTATTCCTCATCAGCATACCTCCTTACCCATTGGTTTTATGCCATCCTTCCTTGCTATTTTATTATTCTTCATTCTGAGGAGACTGTACTGTTTTCATTTAAGAGTGTGTTCACAGTAAAGTGACAATTGAAGTATCTGGACTTTAAAAGGTTATAACTTAAAAACTAAAATTACTTTCATAGATTGGAAAAAAGATTTCAAACACAGACACATTGAAGAGATCGTGTGGAAAAAATCAATAGGAAAGATTGACATAAAAATGTTTAGCAACATTTTGAACGATCAAATTAGCCTCTGATTGGACCATTCTACTGTGACGCCAGTTACATAGAAAATAAAATGTCCTCAGTCTGAAAAAGCAGAAGATGAAATCCCACAAGATTTACATGGTTAACACAACATCAGTAAATCACTTGATATAAAAAGGAATCGTAAAAAAATTTAAATTAATTAATTAATTAAATTACCCTTGAAAAATGTATAACGGACGTGATGAGGACGGTCCTCTTTTCTCTAAAAATTAAACTTGAGAAAAAAAAAAATCTGGTCTGTTTTCACTTTTAATTGCTTGATAATATAAAAAGTATCACTTTGCATCTACTTTGTGTAAAAAAATAGAATCTCTGAATCAAATGTGGACATCTGAAAATACCTATCAAACTTCCACAAAGCCCATTCCGTCAAATCATCACGTCCGTTACATAAAATAAACAGGGCCGCTATAGGAAACTTGTCTAATGTATAAAACAGTTATGTTCTAGCAACTTCTAATGGACAGAGGAGGTGTTTGGAAACATGAAAAACATAAAATATCTTCTGATTATTAAAATGTAATTTTTGGCATTTTGTCACACTTTTGTGCCCTTTAGTGTGAACAAGCCCTTATTCCAACAACATTCACATCACATTCCCCAGTTCTCAATAGCATGTTGCCTCTTTAACATCTAAGACAGCTTGGAGTATTTTGTGCTAGTTGTGAATGATGTTCTTTATCAGATTATATGGTAAAGCTCCCTGTTCTTCTTGGCAAAAAAGCCTCTAGTTCCTGTAAATTCCTGGGCCGCCTTGCATGAACTGCACATTTGAGCTCTCCACAGATTATTCCAATGATGAAGACAATATAATGTACATACAACCTACTTAAAATCATGAATGATACAAAAATACTTATATTTATATATTCTGTTATTCTTTAAGTATCTCCAAACAAAACGTTTAAATCCCTGTCTAAATGTGCGCTTATTGTACTGTCCGGAAGATTGCGCCATCAACACCTTGGATAATTCCTTACTAATTAACATTTTATTGCCTGTAAACAATATATCAAGTAAAGCAATACTATAAAGCAGCATTAACTACCAACGCAGAGGTGTTAGATCATTACTTTCTTTAAAGGGCGATGCAAATGACTTGGATCTGCACTCTGTCCTTTGCTTCCCTAACAGTTATAGTAATTAATTCAGTGTATAATTATCAAAGTAAAGCATGAGACTGTTCTTCTCGTAGGCGGGGCAAGTCCACTGGCATGAATGCACCGACAGCTGGGAGTGGAGTGGTGGGAGCTGCTCTGGGTGTAATGGCACGAGCCCGGCAGCATCTGGAGGCTATGGCGAGAGAGGGCATGGCACGGGCCACAGACGGTTTGCCAATTTCTGCACACTGGGACCGGATCAAAGACTGGCTGCAATGGAGGCGGACTGGAACAGAGGCGTGTCAGAGGAGGGGATGTGGATCTGCCATAGGGGAGGGTAAAGTGTGCAGGAGACGTTAGGGCTAGTTCGGGATAGTTCGGGATAGTTTGTTTGAAAGGTTGCGTGGACTCCATACGTGGCGTGCCAGTGTTTATAGATTTGTAAAAAATATGACATTTCAGATTTGACTTTGTAACTTTTTTGCCGTTACATGACATTTTGCACACAATGACATGTAACTTTCTCCATTACGAGATCAAAAAGGTTTGATCATAACTTATTATTCAATACAAAAACTGCTATCCAAACTATATACTAATTTGAGAAACTATCAACGTCATGAAAACAGGACAAAAAGTGAGATTCTTTGAGCAGTTTTTGAATGATTTTGATCATTAGACCGAGTACAAAGATGAAACTCAGAAAATTAGAACATTATTGAAAAAATGCATTTACTTCTGTAATTAAACAGACTCATAACACGCAACATGAGATAAATCAAGCCTTTTTATGTTATAAAGTTAACAATTGCCTTACAGCTGTGAAAAAGCCAAATAGAACTTCATGAACCACCTACCCCTAACTCAAATCATGAAAAATATAACAAACAAAGGCTTTTGTCACTTCAATTAGTCCGTGGTATGTGTTGGTTTCACAAGTAAATGAACTTTTTAATGACATTGTGGTACCATATAAACACTGTAATTTAAAATCATTAATTGTGTCAAAATTACAATAACATGAAATCATCACCACGATAATAGTATTGAGCCAATTAGAACACAGAAGCTCCATGCAACAGTCGAGACAAACACACTCAGAATGGGGAGTAAAACGATGAATCTATATTAACAACTTCAGTTTCAAAGTTTAGGGAAAGAGTTTATCCGTTTGTCTGACGATATTGTTTACATGAAAAGGAAAAAAACTGAAAGAAAGCTGCAATTAGTCTGACCTGCAGTATGTGGATGAAAATGATGCCTCCAGCACAGAGCAAGTGATGTGGGAGAGGTGTAGGGTCAGAGAGTGTTTACGCCTGTGTCTGCGTTCTTTTTTCCTTATGTACTTATGTTTTTTTTCTTGGCTGGCATCATATAAGCGTTTTATGTCCCCTTTTAAACCATGTGTCCGTCAAGTTGATTTATGTGAAAATGTATTGCGCAGGTTTGAAATAATAATCTGGTCTTCAGCTGAGCACGCTCTTCAGTGGTGGCTGTTTTTGGGCTTCGTTTCAGTCGCTTGTTGATCTCCGAAAACTGGCAACTCCGCGTAAAGACAGGGAGCCTTAGGAGAACACAAACCTACTTTACAAAGTGTTGGCTTATCTCCTAATGACAAAGATTACAGCTGTGCCCTTGATGGTATCATTCGCTTTATGGTTAAATGATCCGTTTAAAGGTTATTCACAGCCATCTTAAGGCTGCATGGTATTTCATCAGTTTTCCTTTTGCAGTTCCAGATTTGGTCACAAACAATCCCTAACTTTTGCACTCCCAGAATGCTGAAACTACTCCCACCATTAAATCCACTATTTTCCCTCCACACCAGGCTTGTTTAACACTAGAACTCCCAGAGCAGTCCTTTAGACGGCTCCTATTCAAATCAATGAAATGTTTTAGGTTTTTACAACTACTCAAAGTAAGTGGTTCGGTTTTCATCTTTGACACATGCTAAAACTGAAAAATATTAATGAAAGACTAACTGCTGCAAGTAAACAGTGTGTTTTTCTTTCACTCCATACACGGTGGTGATTAACTACTGTAAGTATAAGTAAGTGAGTCATGTTTATTTATTTTTTTACAGACAACGTTCAGAAATCAGATGTTTTACTGAAGCCACAGCTGCCCAGGTCTCCCATCGCCGTACAAACCAGGCCCTGCACAGCACAGCTTACGAGGTCTGACAGAATATGGCTTTCGTATCCAAGTATGACCATAATAACACTGAAATAAACTAACAGAAAAAGTAACAACATTATGGAGATAAAAAAAAAAAAAAAATCATACATTGAGTAATTACACTTCCAAAACGAAAAGCCGCCAAATTGACTGCTCTGGGAGTTCTAGTGTTAAACAAGCCTGGTGTGGAGGGAAAATGGTAGATTTAAGGCTGTGTATAAAATGGACAGCATATTGAACTGGAAGACAAGTAAACCCTTAGTAGAATAAGCTCTTCTCTTCATGGCCTTTCACGCTCCGCTGGCTCACACATGGGCAGCAGCTAAAAACAGCAGCTTTGAGAGGTCCTCCTGGTGTATGTATCATCACAGCTCCAATCTTCAGACATTACTGGGCTTGTGTAGACTAATGGACCAAATTCCAGCAAACAAACTGAGAGGGATAGACCAAAACCGTGACCATTAGCAGGAGTCCAGCGGTGACTGCTCGGAGCTGCGGTGATATTGAGATATTGTATCGGGCCAACGACACATCAGCCTCTCTGTTGTCATCTTGGAAGTGAGTGTGCGACAGATTCTTATCTACTGTGTGCTGGCTGCTGGGCAGAGACGGCTATTTATTTTCATCATTTTCTCCACAGTGCTGGGGGAGGGAATATCATGGCTACAATTAAATTTGTTAAAAGTGTGAGCAAATCTAATTTTAATCCAGATCGAGATTCTGTGATTATAATCGTCAATGCTTGAGTGCTCTAAAATGAGGGGATTACAGTCACTAAAAGCATGTACATTACAGGGTGGTTGTCAATACTAAAACTATTGACAAAACTATAAACTCATTTCAAGGAAATACTAAAGAAAACTACATAAATAGGTTAAAAAGTCAGATCTTCACAGCGCACCAGCCCCTCACTGAAGGTGGTGAGTCCACAGGAGCCTTGATCTTTCAGCGGGGGCTTCAGGCAAAATGGGGTTAAGTGTCTTGCCCAAGGACACAATGACAGCTAACATCAGTGGGAGTTGTGAAGTAGGTCATATGGTGGGCTTGAACACACAACCTTCTGGCTCAAAGGCCAATGCTCTATCAACTGAGCCACTGTCGCCCTAGGTGACAGTAGTGACGATAAAGTTACGGTCATAAGGGCAGGGGACAGTGATAAGTTTTGTGATAATGTACCCAGTACATTGAAAAAAACTACTAATTTGAACCATCAAGGGACATGGTAATAGTTACTGTGATTCCAGGACCTGCTGTGCTTCTGTGTGTAGAAAAATAAAACGTTTACAAGTAAATATATAATAGTAAGTAAGTAAGTAAGTAAGTTTTTATTTATATACCGCATTTTCACTGCAGATCTGAGTCTCAAAGCGGTTTACAATTGTTAATTTTGGGCATTTGTCTCTCACTCCACACAGAGATGGGAGCGGGGTCGCCAGTACAGGAGGCGCATGCCAGAACTATTGGACATATTTTTAGTGGTAGGGGAAACCGGAGTACCTGGAGGAAACCTACGCAGACACGGGGAGAACATGCAAACTCCACTCAGAAAGGCCCTGGTCCGACCGGGATTCGAACCCAGGACCTTCTTGCTGAGAGGCGAGAGTGCTATCCACTCAGCCACCGTGCCGCCCAACTGCAGGGTAATAAAAAGTGGCCCAACTGCAGGGTAATAAAAAGTGGCTTTTGAAGGAACAACAAGTCTAATGCAGGTGTGAAACGCTTTAGAACAGGACAAATTAAGTGTTCTGTTGAGAGAAATCATGACTAATCAAATCAACTCTCCTAATTCCCTCTAAAAGCAGCGCTGCCTGCTCTGTGCATATGCTGTAATGGATGTGCAGGGTAAAGCAAAGAGCCACATCACAGAAGAATGTCTGCTCTGTGTCAATACATTGTTTCTAAGACTAGTTATCAGAGATTCTGCACTGGTTCAAATTGTGGGAAAATAAAATGTTCAAGGGCATGTGTGTCATGGCAAATATTGTTGCTATTTCTAAATCAATGAAGTCCATTGAATGTTTTGACACAAAGATGTATTGGTCCATTTCTGGGCTATTTCTAGTCTGCAGTGTATCTGTATTGATTGGACAAAATGCAGGCTCTGGTAGGATCTAAAAGCACTAACTTTGACCTTCTAAATGGCTGCTGAATTGCAGTACTTCTAATGGTGTTTGTGCTCCTGCTACAATGTGCCCGGTCCTGGTATGTGGTAAAACACACAATGACATGCAATGGCTTTTAATTCAAGCTGGAATAGATGTTTGCACAAATACTTGTTTAGAAAACATACCCCAACAAAATTGAGGAAAAAGCCAAACAAAAGTGAGTCTTTAACGCATATAGAAACGTACAATTACAGGTGTAGGTGTGTATGTGTGTGAGAGAGGAGACACAGACTGTAAAGCTGCACATGCCTGTGGACACTATCAGATTGTGTGAATTATTTATGAGGTAAACTCTGTGGAAAAATGCTGCCTATAATTGTGTGACATCCATCCTGGTGGCTACTGTTGCCATTAAGCAACCAGTGGCTCACCACATCCTCGGTGGTAGTAATTAAAATCTCAGAAGATGAATCACCCTCCTCTGTCAACCTCAGCACGCCCACCTCAAATAATGTTTCCAATCCAAGATGCGTCCTTAAATCATTGTATAACAAGGATCCGTGATTCCAACATTTGAGCAGTGTGCACAATGCACAGCATTTTGTTGTTACTACATTATATATACATATTTTAAATATAAACTTATGCAATTCAATAGATCAACAACTCAAACACATTCACTATACTCACTGCTGTCTACTAGTCGGTCAATGGTTTCACCCAAACTAGATTCTTTCGGCCATACAGTTATTTTGTTCATTTCTATGATAAATGCCTTGAAAAAAGAATTGAGAGTTTTAAGTTGTAATTTCACTTTATTTTATGTTTTACCATTTTTTTATTGTATCATTTCAAACGTGTGTTTATCATAGATCCATAATAATAACTGAAGAGAGTACTACTAGTTTATAGCTGTTGCACCTATGGGAAAGGGGGCTTCCCGCGGTCCTGCAGACTAGGCAAGGCAAGGCAAGGCAAGTTTATTTATATAGCACAATTCATACACAAGGCAATTCAAAGTGCTGAACAAAACAAGAAAGCATTAAAATCATAAATTATCACAGAACATTAAAAAGAAAGATAAAAATATAAAATCCCTCAGTTGTATGCACAGTTAAACAGAACTGTCTTTAACCTGGTTTTAAACATTGTCAGAGAGGAGGCCTGTCTCACATCTTCAGAAAGACTGTTCCAGATTTTAGCAGCATGAATCTGAAAAGCAGCCTCCCCATGTTTAGTTCTGACTCTGGGCACTAACAGGAGTCCAGTCCCTGTGCTCCTCAGAGTCCGGGCTGGTTCATATGGGACTAACATGTCACTAATATATTTTGGTGCGAGGCCATGGAGAGATTTGTAACAAGCAGAGCTGTTTTAAAGTCTATTCTCTGAGCCACAGGAAGCCAGTGCAGAGACCTCAGGACTGGACTAATGTGGTCGTACTTCCTGGTTCTAGTCAGGACTCGAGCTGCTGCATTTTGAATGTACTGCAGCTGTTTTACAGCCTGTTTGGACAGACCTGTGAGCAGGCCATTGCAGTAGTCTAACCTACTGGAGACAAATGCATGGATAAGAATCTCCAGGTCTGCTTTAGACACTATGTTTTTGATCCTGGCAATGTTTTTTAGATGGTAAAAAGCTGCTGATGTTACTGATTTGATGTGGCTATTAAAATTTAAGTCTGAGTCCAGTATTACCTGATTTCTGACCTTGTTTGAAGGTTTTAGGGAGAGAGACTGTAGGTGACAGATGACGCTCTCTCTTTGTTTCTGGGGACCAAAGACAATCATTTCAGTTTTGTCTGCGTTTAGCCGAAGGAAGTTGTTTTGCATCCACTCACTGATCTGTTGGATACAGTGAAGGAGTGAGTCCACTGGTCCATGTTCTCCTGCAGTCAGTGAGACATAGATCTGAGTGTCGTCTGCATAGTTATGATAGGAAACTTCGTTTCTGCGTATTAACTGACCTAACGGCAGCATGTAGAGATTGAACAGAAGAGGTCCCAGGATCGACCCCTGTGGGACTCCACAGGTCAGGGCCATATGATCTGAGACACAGTTTCCAATCTCCACAAAGTACTTCCTGTCTTCAAGGTAAGACCCAAACCAACTTAGGGCGGTGCCAGTGACGCCAACCCAGTCCTCTAGTCTCTGTAAGAGGATCTCATGGTCGACGGTGTCAAAGGCAGCACTTAGATCTAACAAGATTAAGATTGAGACTTTGCCTGCGTCAGTGTTCAGCCGGATATCGTTTGTAACCTTAACGAGAGCAGTCTCAGTGCTGTGGTGGGGTCTAAAGCCGGACTGAAACATATCAAATGAGTTGTTGATTATAAGAAATCTAGTAAGCTGTAGGTAGACAACTTTCTCAAGGACTTTCCCCATAAATGGCAGATTTGAGATGGGACGATAGTTGTTAAGTACCGTAGCATCGAGACTGCTCTTTTTTAGCAGGGGCCTGATGACTGCAGTTTTCAGGGCCTTTGGGAATATTCCAGAATGAAGGGACATGTTTACTATCTGTGTGAGTGAAGGTAACAGACTGCTCAGAACAGACTTCAGAAATCTAGTGGGTAGTACATCCAAGCTGCATGTGGAGGAGCTCAAACTGGAGATTATCTCTTGGACAGTTTTATCATTTACAGGTGCAAAGTGAGTTAGCTCAGAGAGCCTTTCTGGCTGTTGGAAGGTTATCTGTGGATTGGAGACAATGGCGTTTTTGATAACTTGAACCTTGTCATTGAAAAAATTAGCAAACTCATTGCATTTACGTTTGGAAGTAAGCTCTAATGGCATTTGAACAGGGGGGTTTGTTAATCTATTAACTGTTGAGAAAAGAACACGCAGATTGTTGCTGCAGCCTTCAATCATTTCAGAAAAATACCTTTCTCTCGTACTACGTAGCACCCGGTTAAACTCGCACAACTTATCTTTGAAGATCTCGTAATCAACCTGGAGGTTGGACTTGCGCCACTTCCGCTCGGCCCTCCGGCACTTTCTCTTTTGTGCCCTGACCGAGTCTGCTTTAGCCCACGGCGCCTTCTGCTTATTTTTCACTATTTTAACCTTCACAGGGGCAACGGTATCCAGAACATTCAAAACACTAGAGGTGACAGAGTTAAACAGTTCATCTACAGTAGAATACGATGCATTCTCAAAGTTTATCATTCCCATAAATAGTTCACTCGTATTTTCATTTATGTGTCTTCTTCGTACAGTTGCAGAGTCCACTGGTGGTTTGTTAGTGAAACACATGTCAAAAAAAACACAGAAATGATCCGAAAGAGCAACATCGACCACGTTTACATTTGAAATATTCACCCCCTTTGTAACTAACAGATCTAGAGTGTGCCCTCTGCTGTGGGTGGGGCCACTTACGTGCTGAGTGAGATCAAAGGATTCAAGTACAGAACTCAGCTCATTTGCATTTCTGTCATCAACATTATCCACATGAATATTAAAATCACCTGTAATAACCAAACTATCAAAATCTGTGCATACAACTGAAAGCAACTCGGTAAAATTATCAATAAAACTGTGACATGACTGCGGTGGCTTGTATAGGACAATGAAGAGTATTGGAGGAGATTGTTTTTGTTGTATTTTAAAAGACACATATTCAAATGACGAAAACTTCCCAAGAGACATTCTATGGGAGACAAAGTGGTCTCTAAAAATGGCAGCTAAGCCTCCTCCTTTTTTTGTTTTCCCGTATTTCAGATTCAAACTTGAAATTTGGTGGTGATGCTTCTATTAAAACTGCATTTTCTGAATTTTGGTCAAGCCAAGTTTCAGCCATGAACATAAGATCAAGATTATGAGAACAAATAAAATTATTGATTAAAAAAGACTTGTTACAAAGAGATCTGACATTAAGCGTAGCAAGTTTCAAAGTTTCAGTATCATCGGTTGCGGTCGGCTGATTCTTACACGGAACAAGAATTAGATTTTCCAGATTAGACTGATTAACTCCAGATGTTTTTCTGTAATGTATTCTTTGTGTTATCACTAAGGGAATGGCACAGGTGGCTTCATGACAGGGCCCCAGCCGGGTCTCTCCTCTAACTAGACTGCCAGTGGCTGCGAAGCAGAGACCCTGTGCATCCTAGTGTTTAGAGAAAAGAGGGGAAGGGGAAGGCAGGGGAGGAGGATGGAGAGGTGGGTGGCTTTTGGGTGTTGAACGAGGGGGGCAGGGAGGTGGAGGGGTTTTAGGTGATGGGTTAGGGCCGGGGTGGGCTGAGGCAGAGGTTTTGGATGTTGAACGAGGGGGAAGTGGGGGTGGAATGGTCATGAGGTTAGGGGAGGGACTGGCTGAGGTGGTTTTTGTAGGTGAATTGGAAACCCTAGGTGGTTTTGGAGGTACATATGGGGAGTGGTTTAGCATGTTGGACAGGACTCTAGATCTAGCTAATATGGGTGTGAGAGGAATAGTCTTCATGGCCGATTTTATTAGCCCTGCAGAGTGTTCAGGTAGGTCTAACAGTGAAGGCGGGGATGAAAAACAAAGGGAGGTGTCCCCATTCTCTCTTGATGGAGTGGACGTGGCAGGGGGGACCCAAGACAGGTCCATGGGAGGTGGCGAGGGAGTCTTTGATGGAGGGGCAGGTGGTTGAGGAAACCCCAGCACAGGCCTGTCTGCTGTAGGCTGGGGTGAGGATGGGGGCTTCAGAGGCGCTGTAGATGAAGAAGGCGTGGCTGCTTTGGAGCAGGCTGGGGATGAGGATGTTGGTGGTGGTGGTGGTCGTGCTGCTGGTGCTGCTACTGGTGATGATGCAGCTGCTGCTGGTGATGATGCAGCTGCATCTGATGACAGTGGAGGTGTTGAGATCCTTTGAGGCGCTGATGGTGTTGAGGATCCTTCGAGGTGGTGGTGGTGTTGAGATCCTTCGAGGTGGTGGAGGTGTTGAGATCCTGAGGGGTGGGGTGTTGAGATCCTTCGAGGTGGTGGTGGTGTTGAGATCCTTCGAGGTGGTGGTGGTGTTGAGATCCTTCGAGGTGGTGGAGGTGCAGAGACTTTTGGAGTCGGCTTCCTCCCTTTCGATGGCTGCACGCGCTGCGCAGGCTGAGGTCTCAGGGCAAAAGAAAGGTTATCCATCAACACTTTTACTCCGTAAGTGTTCAGATGTGGCCCTTTCCCTTCAAAAAGCTCATGCCTATTCCAGAACAGATTAAAATTCTCAATGAAGGCAAGTCCTCTGCGTGAACATTCGTTGAGTAGGAAAGTATTTAGCTGATACAGACGACTGAATTTCATTTGCTTCCCGTCCACATTTGGTAGTGGGCCACTGATAACGATTGTTGTGTCCATTTTAGCAAGGTCGTCCAATAAGAGAGAGTAATCCCGTTTCAACTTTTCACTTGTGTTGTCATAGACGTCTACTGCCCCCACGTGGATCAACAATCTTTTTACCCCGCCGGTCTCAGACAGAAGCCTCGGAGCCAACCGCCTTATCTCATCCACTTTGGCAGAGTGTACTGAGTGAACCTTGAGATTACGCATGTTTACATGTCTTATCGCCGAATCCCCGATAAAGAGCGACTCAGCTGCATTTGACCTTGACTGAGACTGAGACTGGGACTGAGAGACTACTGCTGATTCATCTTCCAAAAGTGGTGAAAAGCGGTTTCTTGTAATTAAAGATTTTTGCTGTGGCATTATGACACTCTTGTTATCATTAGCTTTGCCTTGTTTGGGCTTGGCACCATATGTGTTCCAACAATTGTCTCTGTTGATTTTGGGAAATGAAATAGCGTCATCATAACTTACGTTCTGTCCATTTGGTCCATTTCCTTTCACTGGTATTGTTGTGTTCAGCCCCAATTCTGATTCAAGCACAAACATTCGGTCTTGAAGAAGTTTTAGCTCCTGTTTGAGTGAAAAACAGCCGTCGCAAAGTTTTGTTCTTTTTTCCCGTCCTCCCGACATGCTGTAAGTTAGGTAAATTCCACAAGTCTTGTGTTGAAGTTTGTAAAAAGGAGTAATCCGTGTTTTGTGGAATAAAAATGTAAGCAAAAATGATTAAAGGAGATAAAAAAGCTTAGCAAGCGAGGAGCAGCAAGAGAATGCGACTGCTCTGTCCAGATGCTTTTTGTGTTTGTTTCTCATCTACTGGTTTTGTGTTAGAGCTGGTGAGTAGGCTTACTTGACTTGTCAAAATGTGTTTTTTGGGCTTTGCGCTTTTTTTGTGAGATGGGCTTTGATGGTTGTTGTCACCTTCGATGCATGGTTTTTACACTTGTTTTACAAGTCGGAAGAGTGGTGACCGCAGTTCTACGGTAAACAGTCTTTGGGACTGGTGATCAAGGATGTTTATCGCGAGGAGTGTTTCGTAGATGGAGAGAAGGTTTCAAGTAGGAAATCGGTCCCGTCCTTTTTGTTGTCTCAGAAAGTCTCTTTGCACTCTCGATAAGCTCTCTCTCACTGAGGGCCTGTTTGACTGAGGAACTCAGGGCTGCTGTGACATGTTCAAACTCCAGGATGTAACAAATCGCGGAATGTTTCGACGAACTGTGTTCCGCAGAGGAGGGGATGTGGATCTGCCATAGGGAGGGTAAAAGTGTGCAGGAGACGTTAGGGCTAGTTCGGGATAGTTCGGGATAGTTTGTTTGAAAGGTTGCGTGGACTCCATACGTGGCTGCCAGTGTTTATAGATTTGTAAAAAATATGACATTTCAGATTTGACTTTGTAACTTTTTTGGCCGTTACATGACATTTTGCACACAATGACATGTAACTTTCTCCATTACGAGATCAAAAAGGTTTGATCATAACTTATTATTCAATACAAAAACTGCTAATCCAAACTATATACTAATTGAGAAACTATCAACGTCATGAAAACAGGACAAAAAGTGAGATTCTTTGAGCAGTTTTTGAATGATTTTGATCATTAGACCGAGTACAAAGATGAAACTCAGAAAATTAGAACATTATTGAAAAAATGCATTTACTTCTGTAATTAAACAGACTCATAACACGCAACATGAGATAAATCAAGCCTTTTTATGTTATAAAGTTAACAATTGCCTTACAGCTGTGAAAAAGCCAAATAGAACTTCATGAACCAACCTACCCCTAACTCAAATCATGAAAAATATAACAAACAAAGGCTTTTGTCACTTCAATTAGTCCGTGGTATGTGTTGGGTTTCACAAGTAAATGAACTTTTTAATGACATTGTGGTACCATATAAACACTGTAAATTTAAAATCATTAATTGTGTCCAAAATACAATAAACATGAAATCATCACCACGATAATAGTATTGAGCCAATTAGAACACAGAAGCTCCATGCAACAGTCGAGACAAACACACTCAGAATGGGGAGTAAAAACGATGAATCTATATTAAACAACTTCAGTTTCAAAGTTTAGGGAAAGAGTTTATCCGTTTGTCTGACGATATTGTTTACCATGAAAAGGAAAAAAACTGAAAGAAAGCTGCAATTAGTCTGACCTGCAGTATGTGGATGAAAATGATGCCTCCAGCACAGAGCAAGTGATGTGGGAGAGGTGTAAGGGTCAGAGAGTGTTTACGCCTGTGTCAGCGTTCTTTTTTCCTTATGTACTTATGTTTTTTTTTCTTGGCTGGCATCATATAAGCGTTTTATGTCCCCTTTTAAAACCATGTGTCCGTCAAGTTGATTTATGTGAAAATGTATTGCGCAGGTTTGAAATAATAATCTGGTCTTCAGCTGAGCACGCTCTTCAGTGGTGGCTGTTTTTGGGCTTCGTTTCAGTCGCTTGTTGATCTCCGAAAACTGGCAACTCCGCGTAAAGACAGGGAGCCTTAGGAGAACACAAACCTACTTTACAAAGTGTTGGCTTATCTCCTAATGACAAAGATTACAGCTGTGCCCTTGATGGTATCATTCGCTTTATGGTTAAATGATCCGTTTAAAGGTTATTCACAGCCATCTTAAGGCTGCATGTATTTCATCAGTTTTCCTTTTGCAGTTCCAGATTTGGTCACAAACAATCCCTAACTTTTGCACTCCCAGAATGCTGAAACTACTCCCACCATTAAATCCACTATTTTCCCTCCACACCAGGCTTGTTTAACACTAGAACTCCCAGAGCAGTCCTTTAGACGGCTCCTATTCAAATCAATGAAATGTTTTAGGTTTTTACAACTACTCAAAGTAAGTGGTTCGGTTTTCATCTTTGACACATGCTAAAACTGAAAAATATTAATGAAAGACTAACTGCTGCAAGTAAACAGTGTGTTTTTCTTTCACTCCATACACGGTGGTGATTAACTACTGTAAGTATAAGTAAGTGAGTCATGTTTATTTATTTTTTTACAGACAACGTTCAGAAATCAGATGTTTTACTGAAGCCACAGCTGCCCAGGTCTCCCATCGCCGTACAAACCAGGCCCTGCACAGCACAGCTTACGAGGTCTGACAGAATATGGCTTTCGTATCCAAGTATGACCATAATAACACTGAAATAAACTAACAGAAAAAGTAACAACATTATGGAGATAAAAAAAAAAAAAAAATCATACATTGAGTAATTACACTTCCAAAACGAAAAGCCGCCAAATTGACTGCTCTGGGAGTTCTAGTGTTAAACAAGCCTGGTGTGGAGGGAAAATGGTAGATTTAAGGCTGTGTATAAAATGGACAGCATATTGAACTGGAAGACAAGTAAACCCTTAGTAGAATAAGCTCTTCTCTTCATGGCCTTTCACGCTCCGCTGGCTCACACATGGGCAGCAGCTAAAAACAGCAGCTTTGAGAGGTCCTCCTGGTGTATGTATCATCACAGCTCCAATCTTCAGACATTACTGGGCTTGTGTAGACTAATGGACCAAATTCCAGCAAACAAACTGAGAGGGATAGACCAAAACCGTGACCATTAGCAGGAGTCCAGCGGTGACTGCTCGGAGCTGCGGTGATATTGAGATATTGTATCGGGCCAACGACACATCAGCCTCTCTGTTGTCATCTTGGAAGTGAGTGTGCGACAGATTCTTATCTACTGTGTGCTGGCTGCTGGGCAGAGACGGCTATTTATTTTCATCATTTTCTCCACAGTGCTGGGGGAGGGAATATCATGGCTACAATTAAATTTGTTAAAAGTGTGAGCAAATCTAATTTTAATCCAGATCGAGATTCTGTGATTATAATCGTCAATGCTTGAGTGCTCTAAAATGAGGGGATTACAGTCACTAAAAGCATGTACATTACAGGGTGGTTGTCAATACTAAAACTATTGACAAAACTATAAACTCATTTCAAGGAAATACTAAAGAAAACTACATAAATAGGTTAAAAAGTCAGATCTTCACAGCGCACCAGCCCCTCACTGAAGGTGGTGAGTCCACAGGAGCCTTGATCTTTCAGCGGGGGCTTCAGGCAAAATGGGGTTAAGTGTCTTGCCCAAGGACACAATGACAGCTAACATCAGTGGGAGTTGTGAAGTAGGTCATATGGTGGGCTTGAACACACAACCTTCTGGCTCAAAGGCCAATGCTCTATCAACTGAGCCACTGTCGCCCTAGGTGACAGTAGTGACGATAAAGTTACGGTCATAAGGGCAGGGGACAGTGATAAGTTTTGTGATAATGTACCCAGTACATTGAAAAAAACTACTAATTTGAACCATCAAGGGACATGGTAATAGTTACTGTGATTCCAGGACCTGCTGTGCTTCTGTGTGTAGAAAAATAAAACGTTTACAAGTAAATATATAATAGTAAGTAAGTAAGTAAGTAAGTTTTTATTTATATACCGCCTTTTCACTGCAGATCTGAGTCTCAAAGCGGTTTACAATTGTTAATTTTGGGCATTTGTCTCTCACTCCACACAGAGATGGGAGCGGGGTCGCCAGTACAGGAGGCGCATGCCAGAACTATTGGACATATTTTTAGTGGTAGGGGAAACCGGAGTACCCGGAGGAAACCTACGCAGACACGGGGAGAACATGCAAACTCCACTCAGAAAGGCCCTGGTCCGACCGGGATTCGAACCCAGGACCTTCTTGCTGAGAGGCGAGAGTGCTATCCACTCAGCCACCGTGCCGCCCAACTGCAGGGTAATAAAAAGTGGCCCAACTGCAGGGTAATAAAAAGTGGCTTTTGAAGGAACAACAAGTCTAATGCAGGTGTGAAACGCTTTAGAACAGGACAAATTAAGTGTTCTGTTGAGAGAAATCATGACTAATCAAATCAACTCTCCTAATTCCCTCTAAAAGCAGCGCTGCCTGCTCTGTGCATATGCTGTAATGGATGTGCAGGGTAAAGCAAAGAGCCACATCACAGAAGAATGTCTGCTCTGTGTCAATACATTGTTTCTAAGACTAGTTATCAGAGATTCTGCACTGGTTCAAATTGTGGGAAAATAAAATGTTCAAGGGCATGTGTGTCATGGCAAATATTGTTGCTATTTCTAAATCAATGAAGTCCATTGAATGTTTTGACACAAAGATGTATTGGTCCATTTCTGGGCTATTTCTAGTCTGCAGTGTATCTGTATTGATTGGACAAAATGCAGGCTCTGGTAGGATCTAAAAGCACTAACTTTGACCTTCTAAATGGCTGCTGAATTGCAGTACTTCTAATGGTGTTTGTGCTCCTGCTACAATGTGCCCGGTCCTGGTATGTGGTAAAACACACAATGACATGCAATGGCTTTTAATTCAAGCTGGAATAGATGTTTGCACAAATACTTGTTGCCATTGAGGAAAAAGCAAACAGTGGCTCACCACATCCTGGACACACGGTGGTAGTAATTAAAAATCTCAGAAGATGAATCACCCTCCTCTGTCAACCTCAGCACGCCCACCTCAAATAATGTTTCCAATCCAAGATGCGTCCTTAAAATCATTGTATAACAAGGATCCGTGATTCCAACATTTGAGCAGTGTGCACAATGCACAGCATTTTGTTGTTACTACATTATATATACATATTTTAAATATAAACTTATGCAATTCAATAGATCAACAACTCAAACACATTCACTATACTCACTGCTGTCTACTAGTCGGTCAATGGTTTCACCCAAACTAGATTCTTTCGGCCATACAGTTATTTTGTTCATTTCTATGATAAATGCCTTGAAAAAAGAATTGAGAGTTTTAAGTTGTAATTTCACTTTATTTTATGTTTTACCATTTTTTTATTGTATCATTTCAAACGTGTGTTTATCATAGATCCATAATAATAACTGAAGAGAGTACTACTAGTTTATAGCTGTTGCACCTATGGGAAAGGGGGCTTCCCGCGGTCCTGCAGACTAGGCAAGGCAAGGCAAGGCAAGTTTATTTATATAGCACAATTCATACACAAGGCAATTCAAAGTGCTGAACAAAACAAGAAAGCATTAAAATCATAAATTATCACAGAACATTAAAAAGAAAGATAAAAATATAAAATCCCTCAGTTGTATGCACAGTTAAACAGAACTGTCTTTAACCTGGTTTTAAACATTGTCAGAGAGGAGGCCTGTCTCACATCTTCAGAAGACTGTTCCAGATTTTAGCAGCATGAATCTGAAAAGCAGCCTCCCCATGTTTAGTTCTGACTCTGGGCACTAACAGGAGTCCAGTCCCTGTGCTCCTCAGAGTCCGGGCTGGTTCATATGGGACTAACATGTCACTAATATATTTTGGTGCGAGGCCATGGAGAGATTTGTAACAAGCAGAGCTGTTTTAAAGTCTATTCTCTGAGCCACAGGAAGCCAGTGCAGAGACCTCAGGACTGGACTAATGTGGTCGTACTTCCTGGTTCTAGTCAGGACTCGAGCTGCTGCATTTTGAATGTACTGCAGCTGTTTTACAGCCTGTTTGGACAGACCTGTGAGCAGGCCATTGCAGTAGTCTAACCTACTGGAGACAAATGCATGGATAAGAATCTCCAGGTCTGCTTTAGACACTATGTTTTTGATCCTGGCAATGTTTTTTAGATGGTAAAAAGCTGCTGATGTTACTGATTTGATGTGGCTATTAAAATTTAAGTCTGAGTCCAGTATTACCTGATTTCTGACCTTGTTTGAAGGTTTTAGGGAGAGAGACTGTAGGTGACAGATGACGCTCTCTCTTTGTTTCTGGGGACCAAAGACAATCATTTCAGTTTTGTCTGCGTTTAGCCGAAGGAAGTTGTTTTGCATCCACTCACTGATCTGTTGGATACAGTGAAGGAGTGAGTCCACTGGTCCATGTTCTCCTGCAGTCAGTGAGACATAGATCTGAGTGTCGTCTGCATAGTTATGATAGGAAACTTCGTTTCTGCGTATTAACTGACCTAACGGCAGCATGTAGAGATTGAACAGAAGAGGTCCCAGATCGACCCCTGTGGGACTCCACAGGTCAGGGCCATATGATCTGAGACACAGTTTCCAATCTCCACAAAGTACTTCCTGTCTTCAAGGTAAGACCAAACCAACTTAGGGCGGTGCCAGTGACGCCAACCCCAGTCCTCTAGTCTCTGTAAGAGGATCTCATGGTCGACGGTGTCAAAGGCAGCACTCAGATCTAACAGGATTAAGATTGAGACTTTGCCTGCGTCAGTGTTCAGCCGGATATCGTTTGTAACCTTAACGAGAGCAGTCTCAGTGCTGTGGTGGGGTCTAAAGCCGGACTGAAACATATCAAATGAGTTGTTGATTATAAGAAATCTAGTAAGCTGTAGGTAGACAACTTTCTCAAGGACTTTCCCATAAATGGCAGATTTGAGATGGGACGATAGTTGTTAAGTACCGTAGCATCGAGACTGCTCTTTTTTAGCAGGGGCCTGATGACTGCAGTTTTCAGGGCCTTTGGGAATATTCCAGAATGAAGGGACATGTTTACTATCTGTGTGAGTGAAGGTAACAGACTGCTCAGAACAGACTTCAGAAATCTAGTGGGTAGTACATCCAAGCTGCATGTGGAGGAGCTCAAACTGGAGATTATCTCTTGGACAGTTTTATCATTTACAGGTGCAAAGTGAGTTAGCTCAGAGAGCCTTTCTGGCTGTTGGAAGGTTATCTGTGGATTGGAGACAATGGCGTTTTTGATAACTTGAACCTTGTCATTGAAAAAATTAGCAAACTCATTGCATTTACGTTTGGAAGTAAGCTCTAATGGCATTTGAACAGGGGGGTTTGTTAATCTATTAACTGTTGAGAAAAGAACACGCAGATTGTTGCTGCAGCCTTCAATCATTTCAGAAAAATACCTTTCTCTCGTACTACGTAGCACCCGGTTAAACTCGCACAACTTATCTTTGAAGATCTCGTAATCAACCTGGAGGTTGGACTTGCGCCACTTCCGCTCGGCCCTCCGGCACTTTCTCTTTTGTGCCCTGACCGAGTCTGCTTTAGCCCACGGCGCCTTCTGCTTATTTTTCACTATTTTAACCTTCACAGGGGCAACGGTATCCAGAACATTCAAAACACTAGAGGTGACAGAGTTAAACAGTTCATCTACAGTAGAATACGATGCATTCTCAAAGTTTATCATTCCCATAAATAGTTCACCCGTATTTTCATTTATGTGTCTTCTTCGTACAGTTGCAGAATCCACTGGTGGTTTGTTAGTGAAACACATGTCAAAAAAAACACAGAAATGATCCGAAAGAGCAACATCGACCACGTTTACATTTGAAATATTCACCCCCTTTGTAACTAACAGATCTAGAGTGTGCCCTCTGCTGTGGGTGGGGCCACTTACGTGCTGAGTGAGATCAAAGGATTCAAGTACTGAACTCAGCTCATTTGCATTTCTGTCATCAACATTATCCACATGAATATTAAAATCACCTGTAATAACCAAACTATCAAAATCTGTGCATACAACTGAAAGCAACTCGGTAAAATTATCAATAAAACTGTGACATGACTGCGGTGGCTTGTATAGGACAATGAAGAGTATTGGAGGAGATTGTTTTTGTTGTATTTTAAAAGACACATATTCAAATGACGAAAACTTCCCAAGAGACATTCTATGGGAGACAAAGTGGTCTCTAAAAATGGCAGCTAAGCCTCCTCCTTTTTTTGTTTTCCCGTATTTCAGATTCAAACTTGAAATTTGGTGGTGATGCTTCTATTAAAACTGCATTTTCTGAATTTTGGTCAAGCCAAGTTTCAGCCATGAACATAAGATCAAGATTATGAGAACAAATAAAATTATTGATTAAAAAAGACTTGTTACAAAGAGATCTGACATTAAGCGTAGCAAGTTTCAAGGTTTCAGTATCATCGGTTGCGGTCGGCTGATTCTTACACGGAACAAGAATTAGATTTTCCAGATTAGACTGATTAACTCCAGATGTTTTTCTGTAATGTATTCTTTGTGTTATCACTAAGGGAATGGCACAGGTGGCTTCATGACAGGGCCCCAGCCGGGTCTCTCCTCTAACTAGACTGCCAGTGGCTGCGAAGCAGAGACCCTGTGCATCCTAGTGTTTAGAGAAAAGAGGGGAAGGGGAAGGCAGGGGAGGAGGATGGAGAGGTGGGTGGCTTTTGGGTGTTGAACGAGGGGGGCAGGGAGGTGGAGGGGTTTTAGGTGATGGGTTAGGGCCGGGGTGGGCTGAGGCAGAGGTTTTGGATGTTGAACGAGGGGGAAGTGGGGGTGGAATGGTCATGAGGTTAGGGGAGGGACTGGCTGAGGTGGTTTTTGTAGGTGAATTGGAAACCCTAGGTGGTTTTGGAGGTACATATGGGGAGTGGTTTAGCATGTTGGACAGGACTCTAGATCTAGCTAATATGGGTGTGAGAGGAATAGTCTTCATGGCCGATTTTATTAGCCCTGCAGAGTGTTCAGGTAGGTCTAACAGTGAAGGCGGGGATGAAAAACAAAGGGAGGTGTCCCCATTCTCTCTTGATGGAGTGGACGTGGCAGGGGGGACCCAAGACAGGTCCATGGGAGGTGGCGAGGGAGTCTTTGATGGAGGGGCAGGTGGTTGAGGAAACCCCAGCACAGGCCTGTCTGCTGTAGGCTGGGGTGAGGATGGGGGCTTCAGAGGCGCTGTAGATGAAGAAGGCGTGGCTGCTTTGGAGCAGGCTGGGGATGAGGATGTTGGTGGTGGTGGTGGTCGTGCTGCTGGTGCTGCTACTGGTGATGATGCAGCTGCTGCTGGTGATGATGCAGCTGCATCTGATGACAGTGGAGGTGTTGAGATCCTTTGAGGCGGTGATGGTGTTGAGATCCTTCGAGGTGGTGGTGGTGTTGAGATCCTTCGAGGTGGTGGAGGTGTTGAGATCCTTTGAGGCGGTGATGGTGTTGAGATCCTTCGAGGTGGTGGTGGTGTTGAGATCCTTCGAGGTGGTGGTGGTGTTGAGATCCTTCGAGGTGGTGGAGGTGCAGAGACTTTTAGAGTCGGCTTCCTCCCTTTCGATGGCTGCACGCGCTGCGCAGGCTGAGGTCTCAGGGCAAAAGAAAGGTTATCCATCAACACTTTTACTCCGTAAGTGTTCAGATGTGGCCCTTTCCCTTCAAAAACCTCATGCCTATTCCAGAACAGATTAAAATTCTCAATGAAGGCAAGTCCTCTGCGTGAACATTTGTTGAGTAGGAAAGTATTTAGCTGATACAGACGACTGAATTTCATTTGCTTCCCGTCCACATTTGGTAGTGGGCCACTGATAACGATTGTTGTGTCCATTTTAGCAAGGTCGTCCAATAAGAGAGAGTAATCCCGTTTCAACTTTTCACTTGTGTTGTCATAGACGTCTACTGCCCCCACGTGGATCAACAATCTTTTTACCCCGCCGGTCTCAGACAGAAGCCTCGGAGCCAACCGCCTTATCCCATCCACTTTGGCAGAGTGTACTGAGTGAACCTTGAGATTACGCATGTTTACATGTCTTATCGCAGAATCCCCGATAAAGAGCGACTCAGCTGCATTTGACCTTGACTGAGACTGAGACTGGGACTGAGAGACTACTGCTGATTCATCTTCCAAAAGTGGTGAAAAGCGGTTTCTTGTAATTAAAGATTTTTGCTGTGGCATTATGACACTCTTGTTATCATTAGCTTTGCCTTGTTTGGGCTTGGCACCATATGTGTTCCAACAATTGTCTCTGTTGATTTTGGGAAATGAAATAGCGTCATCATAACTTACGTGCTGTCCATTTGGTCCATTTCCTTTCACTGGTATTGTTGTGTTCAGCCCCAATTCTGATTCAAGCACAAACATTCGGTCTTGAAGAAGTTTTAGCTCCTGTTTGAGTGAAAAACAGCCGTCGCAAAGTTTTGTTCTTTTTTCCCGTCCTCCCGACATGCTGTAAGTTAGGTAAATTCCACAAGTCTTGTGTTGAAGTTTGTAAAAAGGAGTAATCCGTGTTTTGTGGAATAAAAATGTAAGCAAAAATGATTAAAGGAGATAAAAAAGCAGCAAGCGAGGAGCAGCAAGAGAATGCGACTGCTCTGTCCAGAGCAGGAAGCATTCTCTAAAGAAGACTAAATTCAGGTGGGCTATCCGGACATTTTCTTCATCGATTTTGATGTAAAGTAAAACAGCTTGACCTCAGCTGACAGGGAACCTACAGCTTTCATAAAGTTTGGATTTTGTGGGGATTTTAGCGTCCCTTTTCATTGAACTATTTTTCTTATTAAATCCATCGGTTTTCTTTAAAGCCACACTTTAGTGCAACAAACTCTGTTTTCTTCCTGTTCTAGCTTCGCTCTCATTACCAGCCGCTGACTGGTCACAACGCTGCCATGTCCATCTGTGCTCGTGCAAGACAGCCACACACGCATCATTGTTAGTATTTGGAGCAAAGCATCATGGGAGGACGTCAACTGGCAAAAATGGGAAGGCCAAAGAAATACCCAAATACAGGTGGGCTCCGCTAATTTGTTGGTGTAAGTAAGTAAGTAATCTACATTTATACAGCGCTTTTTAAACCAGAGTCACAAAGCGCTTTACAATTGTTGCATTTTTCTCTCACTCCACAGAGAGAAGGGAGTGAGGTTGCATGCCATTGTGCATGTTTTTGGTGGTAGGGGAAACCAATGCGGACACAGGGAGAACAGACAAACTCCACTCAGAGTGGACACTGTCCTGACTGGGATTCGAACCCAGGACCTTCTTGCTGAGAAGCGAGAGTCCTATATCAACTCAGCCACCGTGCCCCTGTGCCTCTCTTGAATCAGAATCAGAATCATTTTTATTGCCACGTAAGTAACAGGAAGTCACAGACTTGGAAATTGCTTTGGCTCAGTGCAACAGTCAGAAAGAGATAATAAAAAATAAAGAATAAAAACCCTTCTAAGGAATACATTTAAATTTAAAATAGAGTTACAGTTACTATTTACAATATACAAGTGCACATGGTGCACACAATGTAAGGTGACAGCAGTACAGTGAAGTAAAGTGACGTATGATGGGCAGTAAAGTGACTTTATAAAGGGCGGGGGGACAGGTTAAGAAGTGTTCAAGAGTCCAACAGCAGAGGGGAAGAAACTGCTCTTGTGGCGGGAGGTTCTAGTCCACAATGCACTGTAGTCTCTGTTTGTCCCTGACTGTGGCTCCAGGGAACCACACGGTGATGGAGGAGGTGAGGATGGACTCGATGAGGGCCGTGTAGAACTGCACCAACATCTGTGCAGGCAGCTTGGCTTTCCTGAGCTGCCGCAGGAAGAACATCCTCTGCTGGGCCTTCTTGATGAGGGAGCTGATGGTCGGCTCCCACTTGAGGTCCTGGGCGGCACGGTGGCTGAGTGGATAGCACTCTCGCCTCTCAGCAAGAAGGTCCTGGGTTCGAATCCCGGTCGGACCAGGGCCTTTCTGAGTGGAGTTTGCATGTTCTCCCTGTGTCTGCGTAGGTTTCCTCCGGGTACTCCGGTTTCCCCTACCACTAAAAATATGTCCAATAGTTCTAGCATGCGCCTCCTGTACTGGCGACCCCGCTCCCATCTCTGTGTGGAGTGAGAGACAAATGCCCAAAAAAATTAACAATTGTAAACCGCTTTGAGACTCAGATCTGCAGTGAAAAGGCGGTATATAAATAAAGATTACTTACTACTACTTACTTACTACTACTTGTGGTGCCCAGGAAACAATAGGACTCCACAGAGGTGATGGGGGAGTCCATCACGGAGGGTGGGGGCTGGAGGTGCAGTGGTTGGTGTACAGGGAGAAAAGCAGGGGAGAAAGAACACAGCCCTGTGGGGCTCCTGTATTTGAAGCAACCATGGGCACCATTGGTTCAAGCACCGCTGAGCACAAGCCATTGATTTGAAAAGGCGGCCATATTTGAATGCCAGGGCTTGGTGTATTTATCAAATTCCACGAAAAATAAATACGTAGTTAAACAAGATACAAAACATTCTTGTTCATAAATGTTTGAGTGTGAAAAGCGACTCCTGATCCAGGCTCGGGAATACACAATTGGGGATCTTTATAGAAAAGCAATAATTTCTTTAGTCGCCCTATTAAGCACTTGCATCTAACTAATGCATCTAACTAACTACACAATGCTATTGTGTAGTTTGTCTCGGAGAACACATGCATGTTCCAAGTGTCACATTGTATATGCCAAATGAAAGCCACAGAGATGATTCACAAGTCATTCATAATGTCCCGACTGTAGCACCATCGGCAATACCCCGAGCCACAACGACAAGAATAGATGTCTAGTGCTATTTTTCTGTCCCACCATGCAGCCTACTTTGCACTTCTAGTAACAGAGTTAAATGAGTTCATAGATGCCACCCAAAGTCAAAGAGTAAAAGTGCTAAATAAACCTGACTGGAGGCAAGGGCACAGTGAGTCACCATGTGGTTCAAACAGCATCAGCTCTCTGTGATTGGTCAGGGGCTACAGCAGAGAGAAAGACCCTGTGTTTGGCCATTAACTCTGTCGGACCAATTATAGCATTGGAAAAGACCAGTGGGTGAATGATACGATTAAATAAAACAAAGCAAGGCAGATAGAGATATTCCAAGGATAAAAAATGTACTAGTAGCAGCAAAAAATTCTAGAATACCCATGTTGGCATGTATTTTATGATTAGATTCTTATATTGAGTATGCATTTGTGAATCATTGCAGTGTTTTAAAAGATCATTGGAGGAAGGTGAAGGAGGATGTGCGTCTGCTTGCAAAGTGGAGCTAATTGAATTTGGCCCACCAAGAATCCTATAACATTCTTTGTCTGACTCTGGAATTGGACGGCTGGGTGATTTGTCTGACATTTCCTGTTGGAGCGATTGTGGCTGCTGATCTTTCACTATGTACTGTTTTAAAGTAATCTAAAATTGTCTATAATGCACCTTTGGAAGCAGGCTACAGCTCTCACAAGAAACAAATTGTATATACTGATGATGCCCCCAGGGAAGAATGCTCCATCTAAAGATTACTCGGAAATTAACACCATTTTAAGTTGACGCAATAGAGTAAAATGTGTGCTAAGTCTGTTGCTGGTGTTACAGCTAAACGGCCAGTTTCATCACAGACTCATTCATTAAACTAAACCTGGTCATGTGTAATCGTAAGAGCTTACTCCAAGTCCAAAATTCAAACTTAAAATTCACAATCACTGAGATGTGTCCTCAGTGGTTACATCAAAGCTCGACAAGATGGCCTTTGTTCTTCTCACTGAAGTTGGTAATTAACACAATTCTGGGGGACAGAAGTATGTCTCATGTGGTGTTGGAATTAAGTGAGAAACGAAAGGAAGTATTTTTAGTCCTTGTAAAAAGTCCCAGAGCAGATGGGACAGGACCATCTGCAGACAACATGAGTCTAAGAGAATTTAAATCAAATAGGCCTATGACGCACACATCTTCTGAGCAAAAGAGTAATGCATTATAGATTTGTTCATTGGTTTATTTAATTAGAAACATTAAACTTCAGTGTTCAGGCAGTATTAATGAGTGATTTGTCATGCAAGAGAATGTCATGCAGCAGAATGTGGAGATGCGTAAAATAACAAAACCGGACTATCTATAAATCTGAATGTAGACACCATGCAGTAACCAAAAATGGCTACAACCTGTAATTTGATTTTATGAATTACAACTAACTTCATTTTCTTATGTAGCTAACATAATTTGGCTTCCTTTTATCCACCACTGGTGGATAGTACCTTTTATCCGCCTGTGGATAAAAGCACTGTCCTTGGCTTCCTCATTTGAATTGGCATGTTGTTATGTATAGTGGTTCTTTTGGCACCCCTCCATGCTTTCTGCTTTGCTAGCTTTGCTCGGGATATGTTGAATAGCTCTAAATAGTCATACTCTGAAAATTAAATGTGTATGTATTCTTATGTACCAAAGGCCCAGCAGAAAGAGATTGGGAATCACTGGGTTAGGGTGATTGGAAGGCAAGTTATTTGTTTAGCACAGTTCATACTCAAGGCAACTCAAAGCAATTTAATTTCTAGAAAAATGAATGTATTGTATTAAGCTTTATCAAGTTCATGATTTAATTATAATTTAATCCTTGCTACTAAACAAATGTGGATTGCTAGTGACCACTGGTGAAATATCCAGGGGGCGATATAGAGTCGACGTTTGTTCGACAATCTCAAAACGTACCATTCACAGAGATAGTGCCACCTGCAGGTGAAAGCCAGATCATGTCAGACCTCAAACTAGGCAGGGCAGGGCCTGGTTAGGGCCTGTGATAATGCATCGGTTTTAAGAGAAAACTGAATTTTGGACGCTCAAAAACGCCTCATTTATTTAACTCCATACCAAGTCCCAGTGATCCAAGATGGCGTCCTATTCAAATGAATGGCTTGTGCTCGGTAGCGCATGGGACTTCACGGAGACCGGGAGATTAGCTGAACTCGCCTATATTTGGGCATCGTCTGGTCCTCCCGGTTCTGCGCAGTGGATTAGCGCAAGAGATATCTCCCATCATGCGTCGCGCCAAACGTGCATGTGTGGCTTTCATGCACGCGCACAGAGGGGCTCGGCCGCGCTCTGACCAATCAGAGCTGATCATCAGAGCAGCGGAAGAGCGGAGTCAGAGCGGGAAGGCAGGAAGCAGCACTATAAGCTAGTAATACCCTATCCAGTTATTATTATAGATCCATGCTCCATACACAGGGGGGATCACTGATCAGAATCAGAATAATTTTTATTGCCACTTAAGTAACAAAAGTCACCACTTGGAAATTGCTTTGGCAGAGCATGCCACGGCGCCATCTTGCGGCGCTGTGCGACAAGCAGGAAACAGCCGAGAGCAGTAACATACACGTTTCACAGACAGTTTGGATAGACACTGTATGTTTTGGATAAAACACGGACCTCTTTTTTAGGATAAAATCTCAGACTGCCCTGCCCAATGTGGGCTGTCAGAGGGGGCTGGGTCGGTTGAGCCAGGAAAGACATGGAGGAGTGAGAAGGGAGGGAGAGGGGCTACTGCTGTAGCCACATAACTGCCCTGGGGGAAACTGACACATGCTCCCTTCTGCCTCCATCACTGAGGAGCTTTTTATGTTCCAACTGTCACTTATAGTATTAGTTTCGTATCATCTTAAAAAAAGACATTCTTTAACCAAATATATATTAAACTATATATCATACAAACAGTGTGCAGAAACAGACATGTGTTTCCAAACTCCTCCCATAATAATCATGAACTTGTATCACTGCGGAATAAACAGCTGTAGTTAGAGTGTTTTGTTGTAGATGTGTTGTCAGGGCAACCACCAAAAACACACATTATCCACCACTGTATTTCAAGATGCACACTCTGCTCTCATGGACATTTATAAGTTACATTCTAAGCCTATGAAAACAATTACCAAAACATGGTGGAGGTAAATATTCTTAAAACAAATTTTATTCAGTTAATATGTTTTTTCATATGGAGCAACTGTAAAAATTACACAGGGTGGCTTTAAAATTGGCAAAATATATCTTAATTTGAGCACACCCTAAAAACAAGATTTGCTGATGGGACAAAGCAAAATGATCAAAATGATACAAGAAATGTTTATCTGGTCTGGGCGTCTCTGCTTAGACTGCTGCCCCCATGACACAGCAACGGATAATGTGATAAAAAAATGGATGGATAATTGTAACTTGGCATTACCAAACAACTAATTATAAGTAAACTTGGGTTAGGGTAGTGGTTACCAAAGTGGGGGGCACGGGACAAATAAATTATGGAAAATACAGTAGGCTAAATGACTCTGCTAGCATAAGATGGACATATTTTTGACACATTACAATCTGCTGAGGTTTATATTAATTACAATGTGTGAAACAAACTGCAATGGACTCTGAAAACAAAATGTGTACGTATGTCCTTTTTATGTAAAAAAAAAGGGGGCCAGCGGAAAAAGTTTGGGATAAGGGTGAGCGGTAACTCTGGAAAGTATCAAATGTTTATGATGTATTGTGCTATTAAATATAATATTGACATACAGTGAGGAAAACCTATCATTTGATTTAGTTAACAAAGGCTGTAAATGTTAACATTTCTGTGTCTGTGGCTGCCAGCTCCTGGTAGGGTGCATGTTTTGTGGGAGAAGTTGTTTTTGGCCATGATGCTTTCAGAAAAGGCCAGACAGTGACATTATGCCAGCCAGGCAGGCCTCCGAGGGGAACCATGTTAAATACCATCTCCTAGAGCGCAAATGACAACAACTTTGAGCTGTTGTTTGTGAGTGCACAGTTGTGTGGTTCCTGAATTTATGATAAGAAGCATAACTAATGTATAAACGTTAATCAGTTCCAAAAGCTAATAAGACATCGTCCATACTTCATGGATATCAACATATGGTAATTGTAAAACGCTTTTACATGGTTGTTGGTGTCTCTCAAAGTGCAACACTGAAACTAGTATTCATTTGACGGTGACAGAGACAAGGTCTGTTTCCCTCCGACCAACTAAAACGAAGCATCGGGAGGAAGACCTCCTTTAGGTAGAAACATGCAAACTCCATACAGAAAGGTTTGTGTCATCACTGAATAAACTGCTAATTGTTTTATCCTTATATTGAATAAAAATCTAAAATTGGGCTAACACAATTACGCCGGTACATGAATAGTCATGCTTCTTAAAGATGAGAGACTTAAGACGTTTGTAAAGTGTTGTACAATGTTATTCTTGTAAGAATTACAATGTAATCTTTGAATTCAATTTGAATAAAAACTAAAGTAAATATGAAACTCTAAACAATCAAAGAATCACAACATAAAAACAACTTAAAAGCAGAAAAAAATAATGAGATATATGTGTTTTAAACTTAACAGCTCATCCCTCTACTCACACCATTCCCACTGTCAAGTCTGATTGGGCAGCATCAGCATCGTCATCTGGGGCTGCTTTTCTTCAGCAAAGACAGGGAAGTTTGATGGGACAGGGGATGGAGAGAAATACTCAATCATCTTGGAAGAAAATTGATGAGAGTCTGGGGGACTAGGGACGAATGCTTATTTTCCATCTTGGACCATTCCCAATTGTTTACTTTGTTATAGTCTTTGAACTAAAATATCTTATATTTTATTTGTGGTGCTAGCAAGACTAGACATCCATAGTACAGTATATGATACTGCACTGGAAGTACTGTAGAAACTGGACGTTTACGGTCCGTTATTCTTTCTATTGGCTTGATGCATATTATTACAAGAGGTAGTTATTCTGAGTCAGAAAGTGTGATAAGAATTCTAGAGAATAAAAAAGCGTAAACTTCTGGTTTCCATTGTACATTAACGAGGAGATGTGCAAACATGGCCTGAGTTATAGAATACTGACATGAATTTTGGTCTGCACATGACATATGCACACACAGTGTGTGCATAAAATCAGCCTGTCAATCTATGCTTTATGAGACAAGGAGCTGGTGACAAGATGTCAGAAACCTGTGGAGTGTAAGAGAATAACAATAAGGTGGAACAAGTCCCTGGGTTGGCCCAAGACAGGTTACAGGACTGAGGAGGAAATCTAGTCAGGTTCAATCCTGCTCAACTGATCTTCCCCTTTAACACCACTGCTGTGACGGCTGCTCTCACAAGCTATGAATCACAATTTTCACTGTAGTAAATCTAAAAAAACTCAATAGGTAAATGTAGAACCTTGAGGAAAAGTGTGTTTAGCAGTGATACAACAATAATATAAAATAGAAAGGAGCCATGCAAAAATCAAGAACACAAACCAGAGAAAATGTCAAGTGTTTGTGCAGCACTTACCGATTCTGAAGGAAAGCGGGCCAGCAGCAGTGCTTCTCACCCACATGGCTAAGAAGAGCAGAAGCGCCCAGGCTGTGAGCATCTTCTATGACTCCTCATGGGTCCTGCCCCGGGGATCCCCCTGTCACAGCCACCTGCAAGACACCAGAGTCAGGTCAGCCATCACAACTCAGCATGTGCACGGCAATATTTAGAGGAGCATGAGGCGATATTTACATCACAGCAATCTGACAGCTTTACTGCTGGCTTTTTGATTTAGTAAAGGTATACTAGAGACTTCTATACAGATTAATTTTGACACCATGAAAGAACATATTTTACAATTTTATACTACTATTCATTTTGTGAACCAAACCATCTTGATCATGAGCCCTATTGTAAATATCTTGCTATTGTCACATGTTACTCCCTCGCTGTCAGATGCCCATTTTTGACAGAGGATGCACCTCAAAAGTGAAATAATGTGTCTCATGTGTTCTTGTTTGATAAGAAAATCACCTAATGATCTCTTGATCTGCATTGCGTGTTTATATAAAAAAGATACCCAGTTTTCCCTTGCAATCCTTTTGATATCTTGGTCCTTGTTACTTTTAGCAACTTGCCAGCAGTGTTGAGAGTTATATATCTGTTTTAAGTACATATATAGTGTGACAAGGCCACCAATTTAGCAAAAGTCTGAACATTTCATGAAAAATACTTGTTTTGAGATGAAAAATATTCAAACCTTTCTTTCTGAGTTCAGTTTTTCGATGCAAATAGTCCTGTGACTCTGCAATAAACTCGTGACTAACCTTTAAAGCTTGATTGTAAGTTAATCAAGCAGTGTTTCAAAAAGTCCTTTATAAACACAATATCATCAACCTACGTTTTCATAAAGTTTCAGTGATGAATTTTGAAAGAGTTCAGATGTTTTGACCACTGAAATAGTAACAGTATGAAAACAACTCTATCCATCAATAAAAGGTAAATTAGATTGCAAGGACAAATAAGGCATCAGATATCTCATGGATTCACATAATATAATTTACAGTGAAAGCAGCGTAAGCCGCCTCTATACCTTTTGGTCTTGCATTTTGGCACGACCAGCGTTCCTGATGGCGGACTATAACCAGCTGTTCAGAGGATGGCTCCTGTCCTTGCATGATGATGGAGCTGGATCTTTGAAACGGACCAGTGCAAATTGTCATTTCTGGCTGTCCAATCACTTTGCCAGCCCCAATTACCATTTATAAAAGAGCATTTTATTCTTATTTTTACAATTGACATGCTGCCAAACCAAGTTGACGGACGAAAGGCTAAAATGGTCTTGATAAAAGCAGACAAACATGTCAAAAGTTCTGTCCATTTTAAAAGCTGACAATTTCCCCTGTCAGTCAGAGCAGCTGTGCCCTTTTTTACCCACTCTCTCACAGTTGGCATCAAAAATATAATACATATCCCAAAGTAGCCTTCAGGAGAGGATTCTTGTCCACCCCTGTTTTCAAGGGCACCCAGAACTCCAGTCAGACTTCTTTCTGTTGTGCTCTGTCATATTATTTGAGTAGATTTTTTTTTTTTTTTTTTTACTTTAATACAATGCAATACAATGCAATACAATACCTAACGAGAAAGATACATTCACTCATTTGCTTTCAATGACAGCTGTTAAAAGTCGGCCAGAATCGAAGAAGCGTGTCCAAAACTAAATGAGTCTTGCCCGGTCTTCTTTCACATTTTAATTCTCAAAATAATTGGGTAATTGAAAGCATTGTGTTTTAACTACATTCAATTTCAGTCTGAGATCAAGGAAAGGGGAATATGAAGTCTTTAGGTAAGTCCTCCCATTTTGGAATTGGAACAACATAGCATCACAGCAATATGTAGAAAAGGAATTACCACAGGTATTGAAATGAATATTCAGTGTTTTTCTCAGAACCAGATTTTGATCAGGACTGAACCAGGTCTGAAACAAGACTGAAACCGGTTCACAACTAGACCCAAACCAGAATTTTTTTTGAAAAAAAGGTATGGGGATGATAAAATAGAATAAAATAAAGCGCCGGAGCACTTGGTTCGGAGGTATTTATAGATGTGTATATTGTACTTTAGCAGCAGAGAAGATGAGTAGAATTAAAGGAGCTATACCTGTTTCTGCAAGGTTTTAATGTTTAGCACCGCCCCCAACTCGCTCACATGTCTCTCATTTCCCCCATGGATCTATTATAATAACTGGATAGGGTATTACTAGCTTGTAGCTGAATAACCCATGTGCTCAGGGGATTCTCGCGGTACTGCAGACTGAACCAGACTAAATTCACGTGGGCTACCCAGAAATTTTCCCCATAGAACTCAATGCATATTAAAACAGCTCGACCTCTGCTGACAGAGAACCTACAGCTTTAATAAAGATCGGATTTTGTGGGGATTTCAGTGTCCCTTGTCATCCTGAACTTTTTTCTTCTTAAATCCTTCGTTTTTGTTTAAATCCACACTTTAGTGCCACAAACTCTGCTCGTCTGGCTCTCGCTCTAACTCCCGCTCTGATGAACTGCTCTGATTGGTCAGAGCGCGGCCGAGCCCCTCTGTGCACGTGCGTGAGACCCGGTGTGAGACCCACACACGCGTGTTTGGCGCAACGCATTATGGGAGATCATCCACTGCGCAGAACCGGGAGGACCAGACGATGCCCAAATACAGGCGAGTTTCCCAAAGTTCTTTGAGAGTTTCCCAAAGTTCTTTGAGAGTTTCCCATAGATCTTTGCGAGTTTCAGGCAACTTCCGCTAATCTTTTCAGCCCCCATGCCGTCACAAAGCGCCACTGAGCACAACCATTCATTTGAATAGGGCGCCATCTTGGATCGCCGGGGCTTGATTTCCCCACGCTCTCATTCCACGGAGCCATCTGGTTTTATTTGCGATTCGATACATATGCTAACATTAGCATTAGTGCAACTTAAGCTGCAATCACTGATGAAATGGTACAAAAGCAACGCACTGCTAACAAAATATATAACTGAAAGATTACCGCTAGTTTCGTGTCCGAATGTAGTTCGAGCGTAGATAGTCCGAGCATAGATAGTTCGAGCATAGATAGTCCGAGGCGGTCCCGCAGGTCTCTCCCATAGACAAGTCTCTCCAGAGGATACGATGTAAGCTAGCTATGTTCACCCGGGCTTGAATTCTTCTTTAGTTCCCTCTTCTCTTCCTCACTGTTGTGTGTTGTTTGGGCTGTTTTGCTGTGTATGCAGTTACAGACAGAGGAGTTATAGCCAATTCTGCTAACATGCTACTGTGTTTAGCAGCGCTGTAGAGGCTAGAGGACGCAGCCTCGTTCTGTGATTGGAGGAGAACGGGCGTCACGCTAAAGTAGGGCTGGGCGATACATACGGTATAAGCGGTATGCGATATAAATTTGGCCCACGGTAGAGATTTTTGTTATACCGGCATATTGCAATAGGTCATTGTGTCATCAAATTGCGCAGGCTCTGACGCCGGCAGAGAGCATCAAAACAAACCGGCATTCAGCAGCATTCAGCAGCATTAGCCTAACAGCATTAGCCTAACAGCATTAGCCTAACAGCATTAGCCTAACAGACACCACTGGAAACGGCAAACAACAGCACGGCATTCACACCGTGTTTCTGTCTCTGTATTGTTGTCACAGCAGAGGTAAATACACACACAGTAATCACAGTTTAAGAGTCTAGCTTTAGGCCAATGGTGTAGGCTCGAAGCGCCAGATATTGACCTCCGCGGTCAATATCTCACGAAAGCTACTTTGTTAAACAAAATTAATTGTGCCAAAATGACCATTTACATCAATTGTTCAAATCCAATGTGCTGTTTTAATGCACATAAATCCATTGAATCATCCAGTTCACTGCAAGTGCAGAGAAAAGCACTTAGGGAGCGTCAACAAATGGCAAGACCAGCTTTGTAAACGAACAATAGCTTTTACTGAAGTCATGTACCTGCACAAAACTCAAGATACTATAAATAATGACCATGTCTAACTCCTACAGACTTTGATTTCAACATTTGTGAGTTTTTTAAATATTTTAAAAGAATACATATGTCTTTTATTTGCTTTTACAGTAAATGGTCTTTACTGTAACATACATAAATAATGTATTACAGCATTTGTCTCACAACTATACTACAAATATATATGCTAGATTATAATATATAAATAAGTAACAATCTTGACTATTTTATGCAAGAACCTGCTAGACCTATATTGAAATTCACACACCAAATTATACCGCAATATATACCGTCAACCGTCTGTGTCCCAAATTATACCGCAATATGAATTTTAGGCCATTTCGCCCACCCCTACGGTAAAGTCTCTACAAATTACAGTCTATGGTCTCTACTCAGCACTTTAATACGGCCTGAATTCATACACAAGCTGAATCAATGAGCTCAAGTTTTCAATTAATTTACAGATTATAATACAACTTGTTTTTAGTAATAAGCATTTTTATGAACTCATTAGAAAATAAATCGGGTATAGCTTCTTTAACAATAGTAGTAATATCAGCAGGTAAGGTGACTATAGTGATTAGTAAGTGACTAGTGAATTATCATCAGAACAGGGAAGTGACACTTGCACAGACTCAGCAGTTCTCGTTGTACAGTCCGACAGTGACACGGAGGAGGGACCTGCGGAAACCTCTCCTTCACACAGCGAGACATTGTATTTTGTCATTATTCATTGCAATACTAGATTCTACATGGCCAATTTTTGTATGTTGGTGGATCTCAACATAAATGTATTATCATGTGGGTCCCAACAAACACCGATATAAAATACAAACAAAAATGAACGGAAATTGTGTTGTAGTAAATTTGGACTTGATGAAGACGGACTTAATCAGCGCCTTTGCTCAGTCACCAATCTTTGTCTTAAACATGAATTGTACCCGAGCGTTTTGAAAATAAGCCACATTTGAGAGCTGAATAATGGTCCTTTTGTTTCGTTGCTTTGACAAAGAAGATGCAGGCGGAGATGGGGAGATCAGTTCTGAAATAGGAATGCCAGCATCATCATTTTGAACGAAGCCGGTGAAATGAGGGTAAATATGTTCAGAATATTGAGAATCAATCATTCCTCATTTTGAGTCATTCATCCAGTGTTTCTAATGGTACACAGTACATTTTCGGTCTGAAAAAACACATGAACTTTGCAGCAGAGTTTAGACTTTTTGTGTGTAATCTCTTTGCCCCAACCGTGCCCTGTGCCATATAGTGGATGTAATTATTGTTAAAACTGGAGTACAATGTTTATTAAATTATTACATGATCCTAAAACAAAGTTTGAGAAAACATTTTGACAAATCAAACCATAAAATGCTGTCTTCATCAATTTAACTTCTCATACAGAGTCAATTTGTAATCTCATACAGAGAACACTGTTGGCTGAGTGAGGGCTGGTCCCTCTTAATTAGAGATGTGACAGAGGCCAAATATACAGTGCGAAAGTATTTGGCCCCCTTGAACCTTTCAACATTTCGCCACAGGCTTCAAACATAAAGATATACAATTTTAATGTTTTGTCATGAATCAACAACAAGTGGGACACAATCGTGAAGTGGAACAAAATTTATTGGATAATTTAAACTTTTTTAACAAATAAAAAACTGAAAAGTGGGGCGTGCAATATTATTCGGCCCCTTTACTTTCAGTGCAGCAAACTCACTCCAGAAGTTCAGTGAGGATCTTTGAATGATCCAATGTTGTCCTAAATGACTGATGATGATAAATAGAATGCACCTGTGTGTAATCAAGTCTCCGTATAAATGCACCTGCTCTTTGATAGTCTCAGGGTTCTGTTTAAAGCGCAGAGAGAACCATGAAGACAAAGAAACACACCAGGCAGGTCCGAGATACTGTTGTGGAGAAGTTTAAAGCCGGATTTGGAAACAAAAAGATTTCCCAAGCTTTAAACATCTCAAGGAGCACTGTGCAAGCAATTATATTGAAATGGAAGGAGTATCAGACCACTGCAAATCTACCAAGACCCGGCCGTCCCTCCAAACTTTCATCTCAAACAAGGAGAAGACTGATCAGAGATGCAGTCAAGAGGCCCATGATCACTCTGGATGAACTGCAGATAACTACAGCTGAGGTGGGAGAGTCTGTCCATAGGACAACAATCAGTCGTGCACTGCACAAATCTGGCCTTTATGGAAGAGTGGCAAGAAGAAAGCCATTTCTCAAAGATATCCATAAAAAGTCTTGTTTAAAGTTTGCCACAAGCCACCTGGGAGACACACCAAACATGTGGAAGAAGGTGCTCTGGTCAGATGAAACCAAAATCGACCTTTTTGGCCACAATGCAAAACGATATGTTTGGCGTAAAAGCAACACAGCTCATCACCCTGAACACACCATCCCCACTGTCAAACATGGTGGTGGCAGCATCATGGTTTGGGCCTGCTTTTCTTCAGCAGGGACAGGGAAGATGGCTAAAATTGATGGGAAGATGGATGGAGCCAAATACAGGACCATTCTGGAAGAAAACCTGTTGCAGAAGACCTGCGACTGGGACGGAGATTTATCTTCCAACAGGACAATGATCCAAAACATGAAGCCAAATCTACAATGGAATGGTTCACAAATAGACGTATCCAGGTGTTAGAATGGCCAAGTCAAAGTCCAGACCTGAATCCAATCGAGAATCTGTGGAAAGAGCTGAAGACTGCTGTTCACAAACGCTCTCCATCCAACCTCACTGAGCTCGAGCTGTTTTGCAAGGAAGAATGGGCAAGAATTCCAGTCTCTCGATGTGCAAAACTGATAGAGACATACCCCAAGCGGCTTGCAGCTGTAATTGCAGCAAAAGGTGGCGCTACAAAGTATTAGCGCAAGGGGGCCGAATAATATTGCACGCCCCACTTTTCAGTTTTTTATTTGTTAAAAAAGTTTAAATTATCCAATAAATTTTGTTCCACTTCACGATTGTGTCCCACTTGTTGTTGATTCTTGACAAAAAATGTAATATTTATATCTTTATGTTTTGAAGCCTGAAATGTGGCAAAATGTTGAAATGTTCAAGGGGGCCAAATACATTCGCAAGGCACTGTATGTGTGTGTGACTAGTGAACCAAACAGTTTTGAGAGCTAGGAACCAGTTACATGGATTTATTGTGTTATGTTTTGTGGTTTCAAAGTTAGGTACCCTAGCTTTAGTAGAGTCCTGCTGATGTCAATCTTTGTCGAGGAAACACAGAAAACAGAAACAATTATTTCTCAATATTAATCAGCTAAAGTATGCTTTGAACCAAGCAATCGGAGTGCACACATCCGTAGTGAAAAGAATAATCTTATTTTCAATAAAACATGTACAAGAAAATCACATTTTCTCATTAATTCTGAAAAAAAAAACTTAATTGTTTTTCTGCTGCGTGTTTTGAGACAAACAGATGGTGTGTGTTCCTACTTCGCTTGTCAGTCACGCCCATCTGACATTGAGGAGATAAACCCATTGATCTGAAATAAAGATATATTCTGAGTTGGGGTGAATGAATATTAGAAACAAAAACATTGTATTTTCTGTCCAGAGCAGGATTGTGTGGATAACTGGATGGGTGCCAGAAAAATTATGTTTCTATGTTATTCTTCAAGATTTCCTGGCAACAGTGCATTTAGAAACCATGAATGAACATGAGGCTTGAACTTTAACTGATGGTAATTACACCACCACTGCATCACAATCATGAATTTGTTCAACTTGAAACAAAAAATAATAGATAAATAAATTATGTAATGGGCACTTATGTGTACTGTGATGGAAGACCACGCAATTCAAATGTGCACTTATAATGTTTCTTATGGGCTACTGTAAGATAAAAGGGGTATTATCCTTCACTTAGTACATTATCCGTCCATCATGCATGTGTACAACGACCATAAACAAAACCATTTAACGTTTTTGACCATATCATTTTGCAATCGACAGTATATTGAAACTTTATTATATACAATAATGGAATGGATTTTAATTTGGTTGATTGTTTGATTAATAACAGATAATACAGTCACAGACTGCAAAATAACCAAAAAGAAATGAGCTGAAGTAAGCCGTTTTAAATGTTGATAATGTGGATCATCAAGATCCTTTCACATCGTTTCTTCAACACCAGACACATATCTGTTTTTAACATTAGTTTTGTTTTTTCTTGTTTAAAACCGAAACAAACCTCTCAGATTATAGCAAATTAAGCTTAAGCGGAGGTTCAGGATGGTGGACTACCTACGTTATCACACCAGGCTAGACCACGCCTTACTCAGTCTGTCCTAATCAACTCATCAACTCCCTGCCAGCCGTGTCAATCAAGCCAGCGTTTAAAAGAAAAGCAGAGCACAGCTCACCAAACGGACTTTCAAGCTGCGATGGGTTGTTCTGGCGTCACTTTGTTTACCCACGCCTCGCACGGTTGTTTGTCCTCTGCTTGGTCGCGGCTCCTCTTCCGCATCACCTGTTGGGGTTTGCGCCCCATGGTCGGTGTGTCTCCACCGCGGGTCCACTCCTGCGGACTCGCTGCCACTCGTCTCCCCGCGTCCGCTGCTGCACGCGGCCAAGCGTGAGTCTGTGCGTCTGTCTGCCTGCCGCTGTCCGCCCAAGCCCCGGTGATCCAAGATGGTGCCCTATTCAAATGAATGGCTCTTGCTCAGTAGTGCATGGGACTTCACACAGACCGGGAGATTAGCAGAACTCGCCTGTATTTGGGCATCGTCTGGTCCTCCCGGTTCTGCGCAGTGGACGAGCTCCCATTGCGCCAAATACCCGTGTGTGGCTTTCATGCACGTGCACAGAGGGGCTCGGCCGCGCTCTGACCAATCAGCTCTACTGATCAGAGCAGCAGCAGAGCGAGTCAGAGCGGGAAGGAAAGGAGCAGAGTTTGTGGCAGTAAAGTGTGGATTTAAAGAAAACACACAAAATCCGATCTTTATGAAAGCTGTAGGTTCTCTGTCAGCTGAGGTCAAGCTGTTTTAATTTACATTGAGTTCTATGGGACTTTTTTCTAGGTAGCCCGTGTGAATTTAGTTTGCAGTACCACGGGCGCCCCCTGTGTCCATGGGTGGGACAGCTGTAAGCTAGTAATACCCTATCCAGTTATTATTATAGATCGATGTGTCCGCCCTGCTCCCTGCCTCCACTCACGGTACAGTGTCGGTCCTGTTTGTTTTCCTCGCACTGCCTAGAACTGAACTGTTAGTTACTCCTGTCGAATTGGCTTGCATGACGTGCGCTGACATGCTTGCAATACCACCCCGGGCCGATGGGGGTGGACCCAGAAGAAAAATTAGCCAATGCTAACATATAGCATTGGCAGACCTCTCAAAAACGCCTTTACAGGATGGACCAAAAGGCTGAGGGGGGTGAATATTTTTGGTCCACTCTAGTTTACTTGCTGTGATTTTTTGAAATCTCTCGTTCAAATGAATGGAGCTGCGCCGGCTGACGCATGCGCAGACGTGTTTTTTCAAATTTTTCTTGTGGGTGGGACCACTCGCGGCCATTTTGGACAGCTCCCGTAGAGCACATATTTTGGCCCATTAGTTAGAATGTCCGTTTTCACCATGGACTGAAAATGTGAATTGGCCTTCAAGCTGTCCGTTTTGACCGTGGACTGTACATTTTGTCCACTGCATTGCCTCCAGGCTGTCCGTGTTTACCAGTGGGGACGGGTCCCGGCTCAAAAGTGGCCAAAATGACGTGCGCTGACATGCTTGCAATACCACCCCAGGCCAGAGGGGGGTGGACCCGGGAAAAGAATTAGCCAATGCTAACATATAGCACCTTCTTACCTCTTGAAAACATCTTTACAGGATGGTCCAAAAGTTGGCTCTTGGCCCAAAGCACCTTTCCTCAATGCTGAGGGGATTGAATTCTTTAGGACCACTCTAAGTTCGCTGTGAATTTTTGAAGTCACTCGTTTAAATGAATGGGGCTCGTGCCGGCTGACACATGCGCAAATGCGTTTTTTCACATTTTCCAGCCTCCGCGGCCATTTTTAATCACTTCATGAAAGCCCAATTTTTGGCCCATTAGTTAGAACAGCGGAGATAGGCGTGACTACGTCCGTAAATATATACAGTCTACGGTTGTTACCCACTGCATTCGCCTTCAGGCTGTTCGTGTTTGCCTAGTACGTTAACCTTCAGGCGGAGCACTCTTCACCCACGCCGCTTCTCGGTCCATTCTGCTTCGCCGCAGTCGTCTTTGTGCTTCGGGCGTGCCTTCCGGCGGCGGTTACAGGTCCATGGAGCGGACCAGCACGTATCAAAGCTAAGTGATTGACGCATTCATGTGCTCTCATCCATTCATGTGTGACCAGTTTTCGACCATGGAGTAAAATCAAATAATATGCTACTGTGAAAAAAATAAAAAAAATAATAATGGCAATAATAAAATAAATCAGGTAGTGCATACAAAATTAAATCAAATGTGGACTGATGACGCTACTGTTATGCGACATGATGGCAGATGGCGGAATGAAGTCATGGTCGGAATGGAGTCGTGGTTTGACGGAAGACGTGGTCTGACTGAAGACGTAGAAAAGAAAAAAAACGTGGTTGGTACAAAGACGTGGTTGGTACAAAGACGCTATTGGGGCAATGGCAGGAAAGAATTGAATACATCTAATCTCAATCAATCAAATTTTATTTATAAAGCGCTTTTCATACAAAAGATGCAACACAAAGTGCTTTTAATCTGTGGATCATTCCAGTCACCGGAGATGGCTCGAGTGCTCTCACTGCACTGCTACGCTGCTTGTTGGTCCTTTTCACTTGAGTGACAGTGGTTCGAGGTTTCTCTTTCCGGCTTCGCAGGGATGTGATGGCCACGTCGCTAGCCCGCTGTGATGCCGCACCAGTGATGTGCTTCTTCGTTGTCCCGCTACGACGATGCGCCGCTGATGCGCCGCTGTCGCGCCGCTGTCGCGCCACGACGATGGCGCGTCACGTCAGTGGCCCGCCGCTGTTCCACTATGACGGTGGCCCGTCACGACGCTACGACGGTGGCCCACTGCTGTCCCGCTACGACGGTGGCCTCCCGCAACGCTGGCCCGCTAAGACTGCTCAAGTACTGTTTGGCAGGGAGTTCGAACCTCCCACCTAGCAACCTGGCTGGCTATCTTCCCCAGGCCTCACTCATTGGCTTTTGGTGCGCAGCACTGCCCACCACTGTTTGTGTGCACTCTCTGTCTGGCGACTTGAGCCCTTTTCCACATGCGCTGTCTGAGTGGCCGTAGGCAGCGCTCCGTCTCAATGTTCCCCAGGCATAATCTCTTCTGGTTTCCTGATGCGGCTCCCCCCGCCGGGCTAGTCTCGTACTCGAACCCTGGCCCTCGTTCTGGCCGGGCCCTTGTGCGTAAGCTTTTGGGGGTCCAGAGGTCTCCTATCGAACGTCAATCTTCCTGGGTGAGATTCATGAATCTCATTGTCGCCTTCTAGCCTCCCCAGGTGGAATTCAGTTCGAACATCAGCGCTCTAAACACTAGCAGTTCATCCTCCATTCATCATTCTCCTTTCCCTCCTCACTGCTCACTCTCCGTCTCTGGACATCAGCATCGCGGGTGCTGCCGTCACTGCCTTATCTACATCTGCATTAAAATCATGCTCTAAAATCCATGTTGAGTCACACTCTGCTCCACCCTCATAAGAAGGTCCTTAACCTCTTAACAACCGCCTCATTTTGGCTCGTGCACAATGGTTGGGCATACCCAAATGTCTTTGCTTATTTAAAAACACATCTTACATCTCACATGCTTGTGTGATGCATCATTTTAAAGCTAGAGCCTTCTAGTTTATGTAAAAAAACACTAAAATAATGTTTGTCATCCCTATTTTCCTCTGCATCCTTTGAAGTTAGGGAAAAAAAACCCAATTTTTTTAGCCTCGCCTAACATTTTCAATTTCTAAAGGCCCTAAAAAAGGCATACTTCATTGTAAGTTCACAATATTCAAACCCTCTGTTCATTGTGTTGTTGACAACAACTGTCTAAAGTTTCAGACTTCTAAGTTTTATAGTTTTTATGCAGTTTCTCCTTTTCATCAAGTAGTGCACATTTGGCACAATTTGGCACAAGTGTGCCAAATTGTGCCAAATATCTTTACTTACATTTAATCATCATAAAAACGATATTTTTTATTATTGGTACTTATAAGTTACTAATCTATGTGTGTTTTTCTTTTTTAAATGTCAAAGTTATTTTTTTATGAGTGTAAATTCATTGCAGCTTCGAGAGCGTCTTTTGGCTTCCATTACGCACAATTGTCCAGGCCCAACATAAGACAGGACACCATTGTCCCACCCCTTGTTCGAAAGCGTTCCTCATTGGCTACAAGGACATGTCAATCGTAAATCCCGGAAGTAAAAGCAAACAAGTTGGGACCCCACAAAAGATCAGTGTTCAATGCGCAAACAGCAGCGCAAGCTGTACTTACGGGACCTCTTGCAGACCCAAAAATTGGTCTAGCTTTTCGGGAGTAGTCTCATTTGAAAGATAAGGAGCTAAGGAACACGTGGATACCAGATGTTTGGGTGAAAAACAAAGCTAAAAGTCCGTTAAAAGTGAAAGAGTAACATCTGTGCTCTTTTTTTTCGTTTTTTTCGCTAAAGATAAATGCACATTTTTGGATTATTTCTGCAGAATGGATTTTACTTTGGGAAATACAAGTGGATATAATTTTCCTTTGGACTGTTCCAGAGAGAATGATGTATTGCAAGCTGGGAGGAGAGCTGATTAATTTGTACAGCACAAGCCCAAAGGTAAAAAACTATTTCGGAATTGATTTATTTTGTGCCCACATTATGTGTTATATCTTTTGAATGCAAAGTCTGATGTGGTTTACACTTGTATATAAATGTAGATAAGAAAATAAGCTTTAAAATGATATACAGCTTTTGGGGTTTGGTGTTCAAAATACATCTGCTATTGCCAGCAGAACATTTAAAAACATAAAAACAGCCGCCGGCGCGCCGGTGTTAGTAAAGAGGTTAAAGGAAACAATCATCACTCCTAAAAACTATCCCTTGACCACCCTCTGGTTTGAGCAAGTTCAAATCTGTGCTCTCTGCATGTAACCGCTCTTCCTTTCTCTACATTAGTCACTCCTTCCGGATAGGAGCAGCCACGTTGGCCACCGCCTTGGGGCCCCTTCATTCATCGCTCCAGAAGCTGGGTCCCTGGTTCTCTACCACCTTCATCCATTCCGGCAGATAAGCACCACCTCTCATCATAAATATGTATACATCTCCTGGTGGTGGCAACTCCTCATTTCCAGCATGCACTCGAGCCGAGCTCGTGCCAACGCCTTAGCGCTAGAGCTGACCTCGCGCACGGACATTATGCCGCGCACTCAAGGCGAGCTTGTGCGTGTGCCAATGCCTTAGCGCTAGAGCCGAGCTTGCGCACGGACATTATGCCGCGCACTCAAGGCGAGCTTGTGCGTGTGCCAACGCCTTAGCGCTAGAGCTGACCTCGCGCACGGACATTATGCCGCGCACTCAAGGCGAGCTTGTGCGTGTGCCAACGCCTTAGCGCTAGAGCCGAGCTTGCGCACGGACATTATGCCGCGCACTCAAGGCGAGCTTGTGCGTGTGCCAACGCCTTAGCGCTAGAGCCGAGCTTGCGCACGGACATTATGCCGCGCACTCAAGGCGAGCTTGTGCGTGTGCCAACGCCTTAGCTCTAGAGCCGAGCTCGCGCACGGACATATGCCGCGCACTCGAGTCAAGCTTGTGCGTGTGCCAACGCCTTAGCACTAGAGCCGAGCTTGTGCTCGGAAACATTCACTCACACCATGCGCCTTACATAAAAGCAGCAACCAAGTCATGGTAAACGCATCGCTAGCCAAGCTCTCTTTTTGGGATCATGATCTGCACCCAGGCGCAGATCCCTACCAGGCGCAGCTTAGGCCCCGGCTGTGGCCGTGCTCTGAAGGGATCTGTGCCTAGGGGGGGCCTAAGCTCCAAACCAATAAACAAACTCAATCCATAAAATCTCAAACACATAAAGAACTCTTTTACACATCTTGTCTCTTGTAGTCTCTCCAGATTGAACTTGAAATAAGATTTCTAGTATATTTTACTTGACTATATCCATGAAGTTTATCATATTTATGAAAAGTGAATTAGTAGAACCACTTTCCCACACGCAGCTGAACATCCAGGGGAAGGACATTGAGCTGGTGGACAACTTCAGTACCAATGCCCTGTACAAGAATGGCCAAAGTGCCTCTTCCTTCTGAGGAGGCTGAGGTCCTTCGGAGTGAGCAGGCCTCTGCTCAGGACTTTTAATGACTCTGTGGTAGCGTCTGCCATACACTACGCTGCCGTGTGCTGGGCCCCGGGCAGCACAGAGTGGGGCAGGAGGAGATTGAACAAGCTGGTCAGGAGGGCCAGCTCCACTCTGGGCTGCCCCCTGGACTCTGTGGAGGAGGTGAGGGACAGGAGGGTGCTATGGTGCTTTCACACCGGATCATGCGTTGCGTCGACTTTCAATGCATGTACGTCTTGGGATGCATGCATGGACTGCGCGGTAGAGACGCACGGACTGAGAGGTGCAGAAGCGGAAAATCATCGCACGCAGGAGATAAATATTGCTGAGCGTTTCCTTGGGACGTTCGTTCAGCGACCAGAGAGCCGCAAAGTGGTCACGGGGGTCTGAGCGAGCAGACTGAACATACTGTAAACAGCCAAAACAGGGGTTACACCAGGACTAAAACCAGGGTTGACAATGGGGGACATAGTTCTTGTTAACATATGCGTTTTCATGCTCCTGTGACTTTATGCAACTGTTTCGAGCGTGTTCACCGATGCGGAAGTACCGTTTAATAATAAAATAAACGTATGGAGCACCTCCGTGAACACCTACTAATGTTATATAAAGTGTCTAGAAGGTCTCTGGACACAGAGACGCTGCAGAGCTGCATTAACAGCTCAAAACTCACCTTTTCCTCCGAGCATTTGACTCTTAGTTTAAATTTTCTACCCTTCTTCCTCACTCTTAGATTTTTAGTTTGTGTGTCTGTCTAAACGTGTGTGTTTGTGTCATGAATTTGTGAAGCGTCTTTGAGTTCTTGAAAAGCGCTATATAAAACTGATTTATTATTATTATTATGGGAGAAGAACTTTACACAAAAAGCCGCTAGCTAACTCTGTTAGCATCAAAGTCCGCCCGCTACTTCCGCCACTTCCGGCGGGCGTCACCGCTGGCAAGGACTTCTGGTGTGAAGACACTTGCATCTGAAGATTCGAGAATGTGCATCTGGTGTGCGAGGCGTCAGCGTTCCAGCATCAGCGGTGTGAAAGCACCTCTAGTGAAAGTCACCTCCATTATGGACAATACCTACAACCCACTGCACAGCACTGTAGAGGAGCTCCTTCAGTGGAAGACTGAGGCACCCTCAGTGCAAGAAGAAGCGCTACCGCAGGGTCTTTATCCCCACCGCTGTCAGACTGTACAATAAGTCACTTGAACTAGGACTAAAAAACTTGCACTAATATAGTCAGTTTCTTTAATTGCCACTTTTTTTATTGTACATAATATATCCTGCATTTATCATGTTTGCACACTTCTGTCTTTGCACAAAAAAAAGTCTTCTTGAGTGATTCTATCCATGCCAGATGTGACATGTACATTTCTCCTGTGTGAGATCATTAAAGTCTATCTTCATGGGTCTCTCCCTAGATTTCTGAGCAGTAAGAGAGATTGGGAAGCACAAGTGATGAATATAATATATGCAAAGATTGAATATCCTAACTAACACATGTAAGTTTTATACAGTATACCAATTGCCTTTGATAATTTACTCTTGATGTATTGTATGAGAAGAATGTTTATAAGTAAGGTCCTGTTGTACGTTTAAGTAATCTTTGTATTGTCTTCATGCTGCGTGTATACATGGCATTCCACACAAAGGGCTTTACTATTTGGTAAAGCGCTTTGTAACGAGAAAAACAAGGATGTTTTTGGCAAAAGAAGAAAGAGAAAGAATAGAAAAGCTGTCAATCATGCATCAACGTTTGTGTAATTCAATTGCAAATAGATGGCTGACACTGACAACTGGAAGAGAATCAAGTCTGATGTATAATGAGCCTCAGATATTCTACCAAATTTCTGCTCAAAAACAACTTGTGGACTAACATGTCCGGGTAAAGGCAAGTCCCGGGGCTCCAACATGGCTGCCAAATTAACTCAATGCACATGACCCTAGTTAGCCTTTAGCGGCGCTGGCTCAAAATCCTTCTAGACATGTGCTGTACTGTCGTGAGGACAGTCTCATCTGATGTTTCCTCTTTGCTGCTGTTTCTACAGAAAATCTGTGTTTGACCAACAGAAAAGGGGAGTGGAGCCATAGTGGTAAAGAGGGAGCTGAGTTGAAAAGGCAAAGCTCTGGATTTACCGGCCATTCTAGGTTCCCTCCCTCATCTATGGTCATGAGCCTTGGGTAATAACCAAAAGGACGAGATCGCGGAGGGACTATGTCTCTCAGCCTGGGAACGCCTCGAGGTCCCCCCAGATGAGCTGGAGGAAGTGCGTGTGGATTTGGAGGTCTGGGCGTCTCTGCTTAAACTGCTGCCCCTGCGACCCGGGAACAGATGAAGTGGAAGAAAATGGATGAATGGATTTTTCAGTTTTATACAGTGCTTATTTCGAAACTTGTCACAAGCATGACATGGCATTATTCTTTCACTCCATACACAGTGGTGAAAAGCTACATAAGTAGCCACACCTTCTCTGGGGCAGACTGACAGAAGCCCACACCAGACTCATACTAGGCAATGTGGGTGAAGTATCTTGCCTCCTCTGGCAGGAGGCTACGGTCCATTCGGAGCAGAACCTCCTGCCATAAGAACAGTTTCTTCCCCTCAGCTGTTGGACTCTTAACACTTCATAACCTCCCACGCCCTTAATAAAGTAACTTGACTGCCCTTTACAAAGCCACTTTACTGGCCTTTATAATTGTGTGTACCGAGTTAACTTGCATATAGTATTAATCGTAATATTTTACTTTTGTCTTTCTATTTTAGAAAATGCTATACATTAAAAATGTTTTACTATGCCTTATTACACTGTTGACTTGTTTGCACCGTAAGCAAAAGCAATTTCCTAGTCTGTGACTTCCTGTTACTACTGTGCAATAAAAATTATTCTGATTCTGATCTGATTCTAAGGATACAATTACAGTTTGGCACTTTACAGCCACAGCCGCCCTAATTAGGTGTCTCCTAAAATTTCCCTAACTATATTCTGCTTGGACCTTCTTTCTCAGCAAAAAACTTAACCAGATGAACTAGTTTTAATTCTAAACTGACTGCTGAAGAGTCGATTTCAAACAACAACACTCATGCACTGACTTTAATGGGGGTTTTATCTCTCCCAGTGCAGGTTTACAGTATGTGGCAGACTTCAGTCTTGACAGTAGCTTATGGTATCTCATGGTTGTGGGTTTTGGTAAATAATATCTATCCATCCATCCATCCATTTTCTTCCTGGATTGGGGGTGGTGGCAGTCAGAGCTGCCCCCAGTTCACAGAGCACCAGCCCCTCACTGATCCTCCTGCAGGTGGTGAGTCCACAAGAGCCTTGATTATTCAGCAGGGGCTTCAGGCAAAGTGGGGTTAAGTGTCTTGCCCAAGGACACAACGACAGCAGTCATCAGTGGGAGTTGTGAATTAGGTCTTGTGGTGGGCCCGAACCCACGACCTTCAGGCTCTAAGGCCAAAGCTCTACCAACTGGGCCACTGTCGCCCCAATAATATAAATTTTTCCCCGAAATCTTACCTAGTGTACCTTTAAATAATATATTGTCCTGAATAAACAAGTGGCAGTATAGTCATCAATGTGAAGAGATAGAAGTATGGCAGGAGTTGGTGTAGGGGGAAAAAATAAGGCGAGGAGCTAAGCAGAGGAGCGTGGGGGAAGCATGAGCTGATTGACAGCTGAAAAATGGCCAAATAAAGGAGAGGAGTGGAGGAAACATCAAATAAGATGTACTCAGAGATGGCACCAGCAAAATGTCACTTCCTGTGGCGCCAAGCTTTTACATCACACTGAGTTTGCATGTAGGTAACAATATGTTTGAGTTAGTTTCATTCAACCAACTTTAACGTCCTCCAATTTACACGATACATGATCTTAAAGCAGCAGTAAGCGATTTGGTCGTTTCCGGCAGTTTCTTCTGCCTGAGCCAGTTAGCAGCCCCGCCCCCGTCCCCTCGTCACACCACATGAACGCGCATCGTCTTGGTGATGGCAGCAGCATGTTCATCTCCGTCAGGTCTACTCGTAAGTATATTAACAACAAACTCTGGGAGTGAAATATTAGCATAGAATAGCTTAGTTGTAACCTAGCTATAACACTGGAAGCAGCTTGGTGTTAGCTAGGATAGCATCACTAAGAGATAAAAACAATCCAGTCTTTTATAGAATAATACTGCTTTTATAGTTGGTACACTGATAACTGTTGTGATAAACATAATGTTGCAGATTGCAGTGTGACGTGTCTCAACATTATGCACAGATGTTAATCTGTTACAGTGCATATGTATTAGATGAATGTAATGCATATACATTACAACAACAAAGCTTTACATGAAGGCTATTTAAAGTAATACATTACTGCTACTTATTTCCTCACAATTTGTATATTTGGAGTTCTTTATAGACAACACTGTAGTAATGTATTATGTGAAAGTAAAGCTGCATCTCACTGGAAGCTGCCTTCTCAATGTCACAAAATAAAGATACATTTATTGATGTAATCAACATCTGTATTATGTGCTTATTGTTCAGAGAATGAAGACAAAATCAAAGTGTATCAGAGCTGTACAGTGAGATGTGGGACTGAAAAACAATTCCAGTAAAGCTTGTCCGAAACGCAAAAGTACTGTCATAACTAATTACGTTACACTATTACACTGTAAGGAAACCACTTTGAAAGAAAAGCTACAAGTAACAATATATAAAGTCATTTGTCATAACGGTTCTTTCAGGAAGCACTGAACGCCCTCTGTCCAGAGAAGCTGATGACCAGATCCTTTCCCTGATGCGTCTGTGAAAGGTGCCAACAGACATTGAAAACGTGCTTTCCTCAGCGGCCCCCATGGTGCACGTCCTCAGCGGCCCCCATGGTGCACGTCCTCAGCGGCCCCCATGGTGCACGTCCTCTCTGCAGTTCTGAAATATGTTTGTAGTTGTACTATTTCAAAATAAAAAAAAATACATACACCTCTTTCAATGTGCTTTGTTTTATAGTAGGAAAACAAATACAGTCTGTAACGAGTCTAAGAAACTTTATTATGTAAAAGAAGATTTGAAGTTATAGCCGGAAAAATATACACAATGTCCCTACTAAGACAAATAATTACAAGTGATGGTAAGGCAACGTTTGTGTTATCACTTTTTGCTCAAATGAATAACACTGTTATTATTCAGGTCCTTATCCATCGCTGCTGCAGCGAACACTATCAGAGATATCCAACAAAATGTTAATCTTTATGTTGTAGCTTGTTTGAACACATTTCCTCAAAATAATTCATAAGCAGCCACAAGCACACACAGCCACAAGCACACACAGTCACAAGCACACACAGTCACACGCACACACAGTCACACGCACACACAGTCACACGCACACACAGTCACAAGCACACACAGTCACACGCACACACAGTCACAAGCACACACAGTCACAAGCACACACAGTCACACGCACACACAGTCACAAGCACACACAGTCACAAGCACACACAGTCACAAGCACACACAGTCACACGCACACACAGTCACACGCACACACAGTCACAAGCACACACAGTCACAAGCACACACAGTCACAAGCACACACAGTCACAAGCACACACAGTCACACAGTCACAAGCACACACAGCCACAAGCACACACAGTCACAAGCACACACAAGCACACACAGTCACAAGCACACACAGTCACACACAGTCACAAGCACACACAGTCACAAGCACACACAGTCACAAGCACACACAGTCACACACAAGCACACACAGCCACAAGCACACAGTCACACGCACACACAGCCACGCTTCAGGGGCCCAGGTTGAAGGAACTGGAGTCTTCCTCTGGCAGAGATTTTCCTTTGAAACATAATAGAAGAGACATCAGTTTTATCTACTCAAATATGACTTTGATATATTCATCATCAACAACATCAGTATTTATTGATCACCAGGAGTGGCCCCTGATCCACAGGATCCTTGAACATGTTTATTTGGACTGTGAGAGACTGTGCATTGTGAGAGAAAGACACTTACATCGGCTGTTTTGGGAGTCGAGTGATTATCTCACTCCTCTTGATTGTTGAAGAAACTCAGCGACAGTTTTGTTCAACACTGACTCCTGGAACATGATCGATATTCATTTTGGACCTCAGGGCAGCAACACAACTGTAGGGATGAACGACACACACATCACAACATCATTATCATAATCACTGCGTCCCATATATGCATTCACAACAACCTACATGACAAATGTGGGGTGTAAAGTCTTCCTCAGGAGATGACAATGGCCATTCTTCTAATTATGGAAGCAAAGTCTTGTCTTCCCAGTCAATACTAGAGAAAGAAGAGGTCAGCAGAAAAGTATCTAGTCGTTATGGCATTTTTTTTTTTTTAATAGTTATTTAACTTGCATTATGGAGGCTTTTGAACTCTTGTACATTGAAGACCTCATTCCAATTGATTTAGGCCATACTGGAAAAGATACAGAGAAAAGAATGCAATGAAGACATGTAAATTATTACAATGTCTATATTATATCATGCTCATAATTTATTTGGTAGTAGTCAGCAAGACTTTTCTTACTTATTCTCATTTCATAATAATAAAAATGTATGTAGTGGTCACGGAAGTTAGATTTGAGGTAAAGAGATATTGTTTTTATAACAATAAAACTAATATACAGAGTGCAAGTTGCAAAACTTAGTCATTGAAGAATGAAATGCAGACCTACATATATATAGTGCAAGCAACTATGTTTATTGGCAAAAACAAACGATTCATACAGATCAGAAGTGTTCGTAGCAGCCACATCATATTCACAACTACAGACAGCTAATGCTAACAGCTAACGCTAATGCTAACAGCTAACGCTAATGCAACACAACGCTAATGCTAACAGCGAAAACGCTAATGCAACAGCGAACGCTAATGCTAACAGCGAACGCTAATGCTAACAGCGAACGCTAATGCTAACACCACTTCACGGGGGAACTCTGGTGATATGGTCATTTAATGTTGTACATGTGGGGAACTAATAATTGACCGGAGTTTATGGATGGCTGAGGCTGGGCTAAGGCTTCGATGTTGTGTTGTCTGCTGTTGTTTCTCAAAGCTAAGCCAAGGTAATGCGCAGTTATTGCCACAAAATGCGGCCGTATTTCTACAACAGCTGGGGATTTTTAACTAGCTAACTTGGTGAAAACCCGCATTACAGTCTATCTCAGGCAAAAATATGTATAAATAATACAACTACTACTGCCACTACTGAGTAACATGCTCACCTGTTCAGTCGGAGAGAGGAATCCACGGAGCTAGAGGTCGCCAACATGAATGCAGCTGGTCACCATGTTGCTCCTACTTTTTGTCGTTCCTCTGTTTCTGGCGTTTTGCCTGTATTTAATAGATCCATGGTATTTAGTCTGCAGCAGCGCTGGAGGCGGCTTTTCCTTCTCCGCCATGTTTGTTTTGAAGAGTGCGCGTGCACACACGGGAGAAACCCCTTATAAGGCGTGCTCTCTCGTCATTGGATAAGCGCATAGGATGTGAGGTTTTTTTATTATATAGGTGGGAGAAGACTGGAAGGACTGAGAGATCCGTGTTTAGGTACAAACACTCTATATAAGTGATGGCTATTGGAATATATCAATATTTAAGACGTATATTAACACCCAAAAATCGCTTACTGCTGCTTTAAACCTTAGAATCTGTTAAATCCAGTTGTTCTCTTTGTTTGACAATCCCAGCGTTCATTTGAGATTATGGAAAGAAAATGTTCACAGATTGTCTCTTTTCACTGGCTACATTTGCACATAGTCATCAAAATACATGCAATTCAGAACACAAGCAGTTCAAAAGCTAAACCAGTTCAACAGTCCAGCTTATTTCAACACTTGTCACAGTGGTGATAGGCTTTAGAAGTAGCCACAGCTGCCCTGGTGCAGACTGATAGAGGCACACACCAGACTCATACTAGGGCTAGGAAATGAGTGCAGTGTAATCCCAAAGGATACAATTACAGTTTGGCACTTTACAGCCACAGCCACCCCACTCAGGGGTCTCCCATTACAGCACTAACCAGATCCTATCCTGTTTAGCCTCTGGCTGATTACACATCTTCTTCTGTAGGCCGCCTGCACAGTGACGCAGAACGACGTACTGTAGTATTTGAGATTGTAGATAATGAATTGATCGTCAATTAATGTTTATGTTCTCAAATATGGCTACAATGTGGCATCATTGACGCAAGGGCAGAGAGAAGCTGCATAATGTCTCCTAGTCAAAAGGGAAAATAAACAATAACCTTTAAAAGGTCCGTTTGGATTTAAATATGGTTGTTGTTTCTCTAAACATGGACAGTGCCTCGGCGGAAAACCTTTATGTTGGAGAGTGTGACGAGTGTCACAACTTTGACGATAAAAATATATCTCGTATATGTTTCCAATTTGCCAATTTCCAAAGTCTTGTTCAAGAGTAGTCAGTTCAAGTAGGAAAAAAAGTGCTTCTGTCAATTGTTCTGTCAATTAATTGTTTTAATTTCCTCATTGAACTGTAAAATAAATGAAACAATGAAGAAATTAAACATATTGCCTTCTCTTCATACAAAAACCACTCACTCAAGTGCATATAGGAACAAAGTGCTTCAGCAACATTTTAGATACAAAAAACTCCCTAATTAGCGACACGCGGCTTTCCCTCAGTCGTGGGAGTTTTTGCATCGCAAAGTAAAGTCTCATCTCTGTAATCTGTGTTTTGTTTTTAGCTGTGTATAAAGTGTACAGCCTCTGCTACAAAGCCACGTTGTTCAATGACAAAAAAACGTATGAAACACCACAGGCACTACACCACCTGCGCTCCAGTCATAATCTACACTTGTGTAGAAAACTCGCGTTTTTTACACAAGTTTGCTGCCTCTGCGCATGTTTACAGCCTCTGCTTCTCGCTTAGCAGTGCCGCTGTTTATGAGACACACGCAACAGGAGGGGGAGCTAACACAAAGAGGTGGGGGTGAGCAGGCGAGGGCAGAAAAGAAGGCAGACGGGCAAATTATATAGATATGTATGATATGTCAGAATTCATATTGTGATGAAAGAATATCTTGATATATTTTGAATATTGATATATTGCCAACCCCAAGATTGACCCATAGGCGTGAAATCAGCTCCCATTGCTGAACGCACTAAACCCATCTCGCCCTCAGTGACTGCACATATATTTATTTATTAACCTTTATTTAACCAGGAAAGTCCCATTGAGATTAAAAACCTCTTTTTCAAGGGAGTCCTGGCCAAGAGGCAGCAAAATATACAGTTTAAGAATTACATACACATTACATACTCATTATAAAAAACATTTACAAGAGGTTGACTCAAGTGCTCTCACTTTGGACTTAAATTCGTTCAATGGAATAAGATCAGTTATTTTCCAGTCTTTTTGCAACGTGTTCCATGTAGAAGGAGCAGAGTGAACAAATGCCCTTTTTCCCAGTTCTGAACGGGCAAATGGAACAGTGAGCAACAAATGATCATTTGAACGCAAACTATAAGAGCCAACGCTCCTCCGTGAGATTAGGTTACAGATGTAAGAGGGCAGTAGACCAAGCATGGCTTTATAAATAAAAGTATACCAATGACAAAGAAGGCCATCCCACTCGAGAATACAGCTCACAATGATGGGTCAAGGCCCTACAGTTAGTAATGAACCTCAGAGAAGCATGATATACAGTGTCAATCTTGTGTAGACATTGAGCAGACGCGTTCATGTACAGCAGGTCTCCATAGTCTAAAATAGATACAAATGTTGCAGTGACAAGCTGCTTTTTTGCTTTAAAAGAAAAATAAAATTTATTTCGAAAGAAAAAGCCCAATTTGAGTTTAAGTTTTTTCACAAGATTGTCTATGTGGGGCTTGAAATTCAGGGAGTCATCAAGCAATATACCAAGGTATTTGTAAGTGTGAACCACCTCTATGACTTTTCCTTCAAAAGTGGACACTGAGGGGATCGTTTGAGAAACCTTCTTAGTATTTGAAAACAACATTAGTTTAGTCTTTTCAGCGTTGAGGACCAGTTTTAGCTGCAGAAGTGTGTGCTGGACCACATCAAAAGCTTTCTGCAGAGATTCTACAGCTTTAACAGGGTTAATTCCAAAACAGTAAATTATTGTGTCATCAGCGTAAAAATGCATATTAGCGTCAGACACATTTTGTCCCAATTCATTAATATACATGATGAACAGAAGGGGTCCTAATATTGAACCCTGTGGCACCCCCTTGTGGACATTCAAAAATTCAGAACACAGGCCCTCACATTTAATACACTGGGTCCTGTGACTCAGATAATTTGCGAACCAGGAAACAACATGATTAGACAGTCCCAAACAAAGAAGCCTATGCTTTAAAATAGCATGATCCACAGTGTCAAAAGCCTTTGACAGATCAATAAAAAGGGAAGCACAATATTGCTTTTTATCAAGAGCAACAAGTATGTCATTTATCACTTTTGTAGCAGCTGTGATGGTACTGTGCTTTTTCCTGAAGCCGGATTGCAGTTTAGAGAGAAGTTCATTAGAGTGCAGGAACTCTTTGAGTTGATCACAAACAAGAGATTCAAGAACTTTTGACAATACACACACATTTGATATTGGCCTGTAGTTACTTAAAACAGCTGGGTCACCTCCTTTTAGTAAAGGGGTAACAAAAGCAGACTTCCAAACAAGTGGGATTTCTTTGCTTTGAATTGAAAGATTAAAAAGGACCGTAAGAGGCTGTGCTACATAGTCAGCTGCTATTTTCAAGAAGTAGGGCTCTATCAAGTCTGGTCCGGGGGGTTTTCTGTGGTCTAGTGCTTTGAGAGCTTTATGCACTTCCTGCACAGTAAAAGGAACAAAATTAAAACGCTCTCCAGAAGACATTGGAGATTCTGTGCAGGGAGTCACAGGGGCTGCTCCTGAGAAGTCAAACAAAGAACCAGAAGCTACAAAATGCTCGTTAAAGCTATTTAAGACCTCAGTCCTATCATACACAGGGACAGAGTCTTTTAAGACACATTTTGGAAAAGCATGAGGTCTTCTGTTTACAGATAGACTTTATCACTTTCCAAAATGTCTGTGGGTTGTTGAGGTTTTCTGTTGTGACAGATAAGTAATATTCTGATTTAGCCTTTTTGATAAGAGAAGTACATTTATTTCTTAAATGCCTGAAATTAGACCAGTCAGATGGAGAATCACATTTCCTGGCTTTGGCCCATGCCACATTGCGTTGATGGATGGACTCTGACAATTCTGGGGAAAACCAAGGGTTCTCTCGTCCCTTGATTCTGAATTTCCGGATTGGAGCATGTTTATTTACAATCTTCATAAAACTTTCCTTGAAGTATGTCCAAGCCAGCTCCACATCTGGCAGCAGGCTCAATTGCCCCCAATTGACCAAAGACAAATCATGATGATACGCTTGTTCATTGAATAATTTTATATTTCTCTTGCAAATAATATGTGGTTTGCATTTGGGGATTTTAGTGTTCCTACAAGTAGCAACAACACAATGATCGCTCAAATCATTGCAGAACACACCCAATGTTGAGAATTTATGAGGGACATTTGTTAGGACTAAATCAATCAAAGTAGACTTATCAGGACTCTTCACATTTGGCCTTGTAGGTAGGTTGACCAACTGGCTAAGATTAATAGAGTCACAGAAAGATTTAAATTCACCAGAAGCTGTATTCAGCCAGTCCCAATTCAAGTCTCCGGCCAATAAGAGTTCATTATAATTTAATTTGGACAAAAGACGCTGTAAGGTTGATAATGCTTCCTTGGTGGCAGATGGAGGCCTGTAGCACCCCACGACAGTTATAGAGAGGGATTTAACTATTTCCATATTTAAAGCCAAAAACTCAATTTGCTTAGTAATAGACTCAGATAGAACAATTGATACATCAAATCTTGATTTTACATAAATGGCTACGCCACCACCTTTCTTGGGCCTATCCGTGCGATAAACATTGTATCCAAGTATGTTCGAAAGTACAGTATGTATGAAATGATCACAATATCTGCATCTGTCGATTTCACCCAAATTTTGACCATGTCCATCTTGGGTAATAAGCTGCGCACATTAAGATGAACAAATTTTAACCCAGGCATAGATTTGAAATCAGCAGGGGTCTGGACACATTTCAGCGCAGGTCCAGGGTTTGGTTGCACATTTCCAGATAAAAGTAAAAGTAGAACAATCATAATCAATCTTCGTTTCACGTTACATTTTGAAGCAGTCTTTTTATATGTTGAAGCCAGACATTGCTTTTCCTTAAGTGAAAGAGAAAGATTATATAAAGCAAGAAAACCTTGAAGTTTTGGTAAAACCCCAGGCGGATTGAAGCTGAAGGCCAAAACAAAATGAGTCAGTGGTGGCTCAGGGTGACCTGCTGCACTAGTAAGTAAGTAAGTAAGTAAGTAAGCTTTATTTATATACCGCCTTTCACAGACCAGAGTCACAAAGCGGTTTACAATTGTTATTTTTGGGCACTTGTCCTCTCACTCCACACAGAGATGGGAGCGGGGTCGCCGAACAGGAGGCGCATGCCAGACCTATTGGACATATTTTTAGTGGTAGGGGAAACCAGAGTACCCGGAGGAAACCTACGCACTAGTACACTAGTTTTAGTGCCTCTATAGTAGGTTTCACACATGGTCTGCATAGTATTAGATGTACTCACCCAAGGAGCACTGCCCGGTCCCAAGTCCCACACAGTCAACACACACAATAAAGTCATGAAAAATACCATCCTCATGTTGAATGACATAAACAGATACTGTTATGTTGGATGTAGCAGGCCAAGGCCAGGTGGATGTAGCAGGCTCAAGCCTGCCTGTTCAGGCTCTAGGTGGATGCTGCAGGCTCAGGCCTGTTAGCCCAGGCTCCAGATGGATGTAGCAGGCTCAAGCTCCAGGTGGATGTAGCAGGCTCAGGCCGGGCTCCAGATGGATGTAGCAGGCTCAGGCCGGGCTCCAGATGGATGTAGCAGGCTCAGGCCGGGCTCCAGGTGGATGTAGCAGGCTCAGGCCGGGCTCCAGGTGGATGTAGCAGGCTCAGGCCAGGCTCCAGATGGATGTAGCAGGCTCAGGCCGGGCTCCAGATGGATGTAGCAAGCTCAGGCCGGGCTCCAGATGATGGATGTAGCAGGCTCAGGCCGGGCTCCAGATGGATGTAGCAAGCTCAGGCCGGGCTCCAGATGGATGTAGCAGGCTCAGGCCAGGCTCCAGGTGGATGTAGCATGCTCAGGCCTGTTAGCCCATGCTCCAGATGGATGTAGCAGGCTCAAGCTCCAGGTGGATGTGGCAGGCTCAGGCCAGGCTCCAGGTGGATTCTAGGAGTCTCGGGCCATGCCCCAGGTGGATGTAGGAGGCTCAGGCCAGGCTCCAGGTGGATGTGGCAGGCTCAGGCCAGGCTCCAGGTGGATGTGGCAGGCTCAGGCCAGGCTCCAGGTGGATGTGGCAGGCTCAGGCCAGGCTCCAGGTGGATGTAGCAGGCTCAGGCCTGTTAGCCCAAGCTCAGGGTGTGGGAGAGGCTAAGTTAAACTCATTAAAGGTCCACAATTCACAATTCTCAAGAGCTTGTGAAGAAGTTTCAGTAAAAAATACATTAAACTGTAACTTTAAAAAGAATTAAAAGCAGTAAAAATCCATTAAAACGAGTTAGTCCAGAGAGAGACACTGAGCAGACAGTGGACATGCTGCCATCTTGGGTATACACTACCGTTCAAAAGTTTGGGGTCACCCAAATGTTTTCCATGAAAAGTCACACTTATTCACCACCATACGTTGTGAAATGAATAGAAAATAGGGTCAAGACATTGACAAGGTTAGAAATAATGATTTGTATTTGAAATAATATTTGTTTTACATCCAACTTTGCTTTCGTCAAAGAATCCTCCATTTGCAGCAATGACAACATTGCACCAAAAACCAGACATTTGCAGCTAGAATAGTCATTTACCACATAAGCAATGTATAGAGTGTATTTCTTTGCAGTTAAGACTAGTTTAAAGTTATCTACAGCTTTTCATTCAAAAATAAGGACATTTCAATGTGACCCCAAACTTTTGAACGGTAGTGTAAGTTACTCATTAAGATTGTGAGGCTAATGGCCTGAGCCTCATGGACATGAAACTCCATGTAATATCAAAACAAATGTTGTGCAATGTCAAGACCTCACCCTCCTGCCTCACCTGACTCGATGCACAGCTGTTGGAGCATTACATTTTTATTATGAAATGCCATTTTGTGTTTAAAAAACAAGAGGGAAAAAGATTGGCTCTGAACATTGTGTGTGTTTTCCGAGAACTGTATTTCAGGCAAAGGCTTATCCAACATGTCACAGTCATGAACACATATTATGAACACCCTTGTCGCTCTGTCAGAGTACATACAGCACAGGACGAGAATCTGAGCTGAGCTTGTGACTCCTGGTGCACCACAGAGTGTTTGTCTCAGTCTAAGAACTCTCTCACTTGGGCGCTGAATCGGCCTTTCTTTCCACAGCCAAGTCAGCACAGTCCAGCAGTAAGTGAGGACACACAACAAAATCACTCCTCCACACTGAGACGGACAGAAATATACTTGTAAACACCAAACAACAAGTTACTCCAAGGTAAGCCTAAAGCGAGGCAGTGGATGAAAGATCTGTGGATCAGGCATTGTATTTATTTGGATGAGACAGTGAGTATAAATGAACAGCAGACTTGTGAATACACAAGTCATTAAGATAATATAAGAATTCCTTTACAGAATTCCACAGTGGGGAAATTTCGATGTTGCATCGCACATATAGGACAGTAGTAAGAGCACACAGGGATCACACACAATATATACACTATATACAAATAAGTAGTAGCTATGTTTCTTAACTAACATAACCAGCTGTAGATGCTGAAAAAGCTTCAATACCATTCAAAAAATTATGTCCATATGATTGTACACCAGATTTTAAGTAATTGTATTCAAATGATTGTACAACGGATTCCAAGTCATTATGTTCATATGTTTGTGTTGGGTCAACTTCATATCATATCACATGTGTTTTTATGTGTCTTTTATGGTCAAACGAAATGCCTCTGGTGGGATAAATGAAGTAGTCATTTGAATCTGAATGTGTTTTTGCTCATTTCTGAACAGATGATACAGTGATGTACTGTGCTGGCCCCACTCCACTACAAGTAATGCATCAATTACAATTTTCTATAACACTGTTCATTAATTACGCCATTACAAAGGTTTTCTGAAAAGGACAAGCATTGACAAACTATCAAACACTGCCTATGGCATAACAATGTAATCAAAGTCATCTCTGTAGAAAAAGTTGGTAATTTTTTTTATCTAATAATAAGATATGATCAGATTCAGATTAATTTATTTGCCATTTGCAGTAAAACCACATTGGAAAAACTGTGCAAGACTACCCCAGTGTGCACGATCATAAACGGTTAAACCATAGCAAACAGAAAGAACTGTTAGAAGAAGGATTGAACAATCACACAGTCATTAGTAAGAGCAGAATGCATTTTTGAGCAGAGTAATGTGGGCTCAGTGTATCACGAGTTTTTATGGGCAATCAGCCACAACCAGCCTCACATCCACACACCTACAATCGGAGTTGATTGGCACAGTGTTTGGAGTTTCTTAAAAATGCCTGATGGAATTACACAGTCAGAAGAAGCTTGCAAGTGGCCTGTAAAGTGCCACAAATCAGGGTTATTTCATGAGGCGTGAGGGCAGATGGAGGAGCGGCGGAAAAGGACAGACTCAAAGATGAATGAAATAAACGCTCATTGGATCAATCTCATTTCAAGAGACATGCTCTGCAGCCGCCCCCTGACGCATCACTATGGACCTGGATGTAAGAGTCGGACCTTTTTCTTGTAGAGAACCATATGGACTGGAGAGAGTGACAAGCGTGCCTGGACAAAACAACAGAAGATCACTCTATTTCCAATAAAAATAAAAATAAATGTTCCAGTAAATGTTCTGTTTTTTTTTTTTCTGGACCAGTTTTAGTTTCTAAAGGTTCCATATTTTGCTCTTTAGCATTTTTCACAGTCCGTCCTAATCATACAGTATGTGTAATAATATTTTGGGTGATACATCATACAACACTCAAAACATTTCTTGCATATTGTTTCTGATTTTGGGTTACATAATCCTATGTTTACTGCCTTTAATATTAATAAGTTTAGTATTTTCACTATTTATTGTCTGCATCAAATATATTTACAACAGTCATGGTGTGTGTGTGTGTGTGAGAGAGTGTGTGTGAGAGAGTGTGTGTGTGAGAGAGTGTGTGTGTGTGTGTGAGAGTGTGTGTGTGGGTGTGTTTTGTGTGAGTATTGTTTATTGTTGCTTTTTGTCCTTTGTCTTTATTGTTTACTTTATTGTATCTGTCACCTCTTACCTTTTTGAGGACCCCCTCGAAAACGAGATGTTTCATCTCTAGGGGCTTATCCTCCAAATAAATAAATAAATAAATATTGAAACAAGTGGATCTTTGCTGCTCAACTTGTGAGCCCGCCTCCCCCCACCCGCTGACGCTGACTGGGAGGAAACACACAACGTGGGACACATATGTAGTAATTTCAGACTTGATATTAAACTTCTTCAAACAATGGCAATCCTTCACGAAGAGCCCTATGTCATCAACCCAGAATCAGACGCTAATTATTTAGTTAACAGTACAGTATACGCGGGTTAGTTGCAATGTACTCAAAGATCTCCATTAGCATCTTTTATTGAGGGAATAAAGATCTGCTTTTGATGAAGTCCAGTTTCATGGTAACCTTAGTTCTGGAAGCAGTCATTTGGGAAGTGTCACTTGTCGATGACCAGATTTGTCGCAGATTTCAGAGTTCAGCCACACCCAAAAGCACACTTTCACACATACAATTTTCTCTAAGTTGACATGATGCTAACACTTTTAGTCAATGACAATAGCAGAAAAACAGCAGAGCTGTCGACGCTGGACCATACACTGAACTTGGGAGGGGTTGCACGCGCTGATTCGTTGTTTTGATTTCTCCCCCTGTCAATCCCATCCCGGAGGCAGGGTTCTCCAGCTCGATGCCACAAGGCGTTTTGCTACCTCTTGAGAATCAAAGAGAAAGATCGCTCTAAAGCTAATTCACAGAAAAAAACTAGTTTGGGCATTTGTATGAAGGCCAAAACGCACTTTAATGATGTTTAAAGCAAAAAGTGATAGGGGACCTATAATACCTTCAGTATGTTACCACTGTACATTTTTTAAATAATAGTGAATACAGGATAACAGCCATGTGATTACATTTGTCCATCAAACGTTTATCGACAATTATCACACTGCATTTGCAATATAGTGGTTGTAGCTAACAAAAAACGAAAATTTGCTTCGTTTTAGCAAATACAGCCTTTTTTTTCTCCAATGTTGAGGATGAATTATGAAAATGTTGATGTGATTAATTCTATATATATATATATATATAGAACAACTATAGAACAACTATATGCAACTATTTACATGAATTTGTGTCTATATATATATATATATATATATATATATATATATATATATATATATATATATATATATATATATACACAAATTCATGTAAATAGTTGCATCATAGTTGCATTTAGCTCCCACACAAACTCTATATAAATATACAACCTCTTCATCTTGATCTTACCACACAACACACCAGAATACCATATCTGTTCTTAGTTTTCTGGTGTCTGTCTGTATTTTGTCAACTCTGTCAAATACACAACTAATGTCCCTCAGCACTGGCTCACAGCAGCAGAGAAAGCTCTAAGGCTGAACCACCATACACTCATTTGTGGAGCCAGTTCTGCTGTACGTGGTCACAAACCATTAAATGACAGTTCTGAGATGTAGACATGCTTTGTGACTCTATACTGCTAGTTACATGTCGGCTGGAATATCATTCAGTTTAATGCCCAACATAAAATTGAACTCTCACTGCACCACCCATCAGTGCACTTAATGGAAGATTGAAGCCAGGCCGAGCGTTGACACACAGACACACAGACACACACACACACACACACACACACACACACACACACACACACACACACACACACACACACACACACACACACACACACACACACACACACACACACACACACACACACACACACACACGCTCAGTTCTCTGAGGTATCTAGTGTGAAGATATAATATTACAAACCCTTGCTGGTGATCCATCATGAGAAACCTGGCTGAAAAACAATCACAGCTTTAACCTGCGTGTGCTCGTGGACGGTCGCGGTGCGCTCCAGGGAGGGACTCCACTTTAGTATATGTCCTGAACCCAACCAAGTCTGAAAAGATTCCACCTACTGTATGCATGCCTCAATATCAGAAACGATGTTTTCATTCCGATAGGCAAAGCAGCTCAACCTCCAGAAAATAATGGCACAACAAAACTGAATTAAGTTTTATATGAACTTCAGACTAAAAGAGTGAACTAGGTTTTTTAAGATTATTTATGCCATCGAGCCTACTTCTATGAATATTATAACTAACTCCTTAATGGCTTGCATTCACAAAACGTCTATGGTTTAACGTTGTGCAGGAGAGCTGAAATATCTTTCCAGGTAACTATGGTACTGTAACTGTACAAAGGTCACATTTTCAGCCTTAGTTTAGAGATAATTTCTCTGTAATTTCTGGGCCAATCATGAAACACAAAGTTCAGTTTTTTGACCGTGCAAGTCATGATCCAGGAAAACATTTGGATTTTCTTTTTTTATCTTCAAAATTTGCTTATTTTCCATAGAGAATTATTGGCACCTCCCCTCAAACTAATAGAATTCTACAACATAAATGCAATCTATTGACATCCGAGAAAGAACACAAAATATAGCACGGCAGAAAAAAATGATGTCACAATTGCATATCCAATTTCTTAGATCTCTGCCCATGCTTGCTGGTAGACTATGTCTAAATACTTGCCTGTAATAAACGTACACACTTTTAATCTCTTCACAGAAATAATAGTTGTCTTCTTTTAATGTCAACACTAGATTGTATGATTAATTCTTTGATTAATGAGGACTTTGCACGCTCTGCATGTTGCAGGGCTGTTTGCATAATCTTTGTGACTGCTGCCACTGTGCACAGCCTCTGGTAATTCAACAATCATTTTACACTTATTCCCTTCATGAGGATATGTGATCTATGCCTGCAGTCGTTTATTGTCACGGCAACTGGATTACTGCGCTTAATTACTGCTCAGCGCAGGCGAGAAGGAGGGGAAGTAACGTCGGTGCAGTTACAAAGAGGAGGAGAAACACAAAGCTCTGTTGCCCAACTTCACACACACGATTGGAGGGTCAAATAGACTGAATACAAGGACAATACAATGCAGCAGAAACAATCAGAGGTAAATTCAAGGACTTTTCCATATGTGGCTCTGACCTTGGACATTGTCTGCACTTTTTTATTGGATTACTGTGCATACATACAGTACATACACAAACACAATGGCATACAAAACAGTAACCTTGGAATAGCACTGCAAATTACTTGACATAAAACCATACCCAACGAGGCAATCAGCAAATTTGACAACAAAAATACAATCATAAATAACTTTATGTTTTTGTTTGACATGTTTTATGTTGGCCATTAAAAATAATGAGACGAGTCACATTGTTGTGTCATGTATTAGAATGTGAAATGGGAAAACTACATAGTGAAGCAAGTATGGTCTACACACTTCCGCAGTGGAAGTGTGTAGACGTGTTCCTTGGTGCTCCGCTGCTTGCTTCGCTTTGTAATCTCTTTTAATCGCTTTATTTACATTTTTATTCTACAAAACACGGATTACTCCTTCTGCAGACTTCAGCTTTGTGAAATTTGTCAACATTAATCATGTCCGGACGGAAGAAACGAAGACAAATCTGCGATGGCTGCTGCTCTCTGGAAAATGAGCTCAAATTTCTTCAAAAACGGATGGATATTTTGGAAACAGAAATGGGACTTAACCCGACTCTTCCAATGTGTGAAAATGGAATGAATGGACAGACTGGAAATGTAAGTTATGATGACGTAATTACTTTTCCCAAAATCAACAAAAAGAACTATTGGAATAAATGCGGCGCTAAACCCAAAGTTGACAAAGCTAAGAATGACAATGGGAGTGGAATTCTGCCACGAAATGTTTGCAAAACTTCAAATCGTTATGCTGCTCTGTTTGAAGAAGCAAAGCCACAGTCTGTTTCTCCCCCTCCGTCAAGGCCACGGTGTTTGCTGCTTGGAGATTCTGCCATTCGGAATGTATCTTTGAACTTTGTACAGACTCATTCTTTGCACTCAGCCAAAGTGTCTGAGATAAGAGCTCTGGTGCCAAAAGTTTTATCTCAAACCAAGGATGTAAGTACATTGTTGATACACACAGGGGCAGTAGACATTTATGAGAAATCCACCGAGAAGTTGAGAAGAGATTTTTCTCTGCTGCTGGATGACCTTAAAAAAATGGAGTTAAACGTGCTAATCAGTGGCCCCATTCCAAATGCAGATGGAAAAATCGAGAAGTTTAGCCGTCTGTACCAGTTAAATTCATTTCTACACAATGAATGTTCACGCAGAGGACTTGGATTCATTGAAAACTTCAATCTGTTCTGGAATAGGCTCGAGCTCTTTGAAGGGAAAGGCCCACATCTGAACAAATACGGAGTAAAAGTGTTGATGGATAACTTTGCATCTGCCTTAAGACCTGAGCCTGCGCAGCGCGTTCAGCCGTTGAAAGAGAGGAGGATACAAAGGGCGAGACCCTCTCCACGGAACCCAGAGGTCTCGGCACCTCCACCGCCTCAAAAGAACTCAACACGTCCACCAGCATCATCATCAGCAAAGGATCCAGCACCAGCAGCAGCAGTGGCTGCCACAGCGTCATCAGCGCCCTTCAGCATCAGCACCACCAGCACCAGCTGTGGCTGCTGCATCATCTTCAGCAGCACCTTCCCCACCTACAGCTCCCGTGAAGCCCCCCCCATTGCTCCAGGCTACAGTCAGGCCTGCACTGGGGGCCTCTCAACCACCTCCGTCTCCACCAAAGACTCCCTCATCACCTTCCATGGACCCGGTTTGGGTCCCCCCCGCTACATCCACTCCATCTAAGGAACATGAGGACGACCTTTCCCTGTGTTTTCCATCACTATTGGATTTACCGGAACACTCTGCAGGCATGATAAGATCGGCGATGAAGAATATTCCTCTCACACCCACTGTAGCCAGATCAAGGGTCCTATCTAACATTCATAACTTCTCCCCATACGTACCTCCAAAGCCACCTAGGGCGTCCGACTCAAATTCTCCCACAAAATCCACCCGTCCCTCAAATTCTAACTCGAATTCACCCGCAAAATCCACAGGTCCCTCCCCTAACCCCAAAACCATTCCAGCCCCACCCCCACCCCCCCCTCGTTTCCCATCACCAAGAACCCCTCCACCTCCACTCCCCCCTCGTCTATCTCCCAACTCCTGCCCCTCCCCTAACACCCATCCACCTCCAACCCCCCCTCGTCCAACACCCAAGAACCACCCACCTCTCCATCCTCCTCCCTCCTCTCCCTAGGATGCACAGGGTCTCGCAGCCACTGGCAGTCTAGTTAGAGGAGAGACCCGGCTGGGGCCCTGTCATGAAGCCACCTGTGCCATTCCCTTAGTGATAACACAAAGAATACATTACAGAAAGACATCTGAAGTTAATCAGTCTAATCTGGAAAATCTAATTCTTGTTCCGTGTAAGAATCAGCCGACCACAACCGCTGATACTGAAACTTTGAAACTTGCTATGCTAAATGTCAGATCTCTTTCTAACAAGTCTTTTTTAATCAATAATTGTATTTGTTCTTATAATCTTGATCTTATGTTCATGGCTGAAACATGGCTTGACCAAAATACAGAAAATGCAGTTTTAATAGAAGCATCACCACCAAATTTCAAATTTGAATCTGAAATACGGGAAAACAAAAAAGGAGGAGGCTTAGCTGCCATTTTTAGAGACCACTTTGTCTCCCATAGAATGTCTCTTGGGAAGTTTCCGTCTTTTGAATATGTGTCTTTTAAAATACAACAAAAACAATCTCCTCCAATACTCTTCATAGTTCTATACAAGCCACCGCAGTCATGTCAGTTTTATTGATAATTTTACCGAGTTGCTTTCAGTTGTATGCACAGATTTTGATAGTTCAGTTATTACAGGTGATTTTAATATTCATGTGGATAATGTTGATGACAGAAATGCAAAAGAGCTGAGTTCTTTACTTGATACCTTTGGTCTCACTCAGCACGTGAGTGGCCCCACCCACAGCAGAGGGCACACTCTAGATCTGTTAGTTACTAAGGGGGTGAATATTTCAAATATAAGCGTGGTCGATGTTGCTCTTTCGGATCATTTCTGTGTTTTTTTTGACATGTGTTTCACTAACAAACCACCAGTGGACTCTGCAACTGTTCGAAGAAGACACATAAATGAAAATACGGGTGAACTATTTATGGGAATGATAAACTTTGAGAATGCATCGTGTTCTACTGTAGATGAACTGTTTAACTCTGTCACCTCTTGTGTTTTGAATGTTCTGGATACCGTTGCCCCTGTGAAGGTTAAAATAGTGAAAAATAAGCAGCAGGCGCCGTGGGCTAAAGCAGACTCGGTCAGAGCACTGAAGAGAAAGTGCCGGAGGGTCGAGCGGAAGTGGCGCAAGTCCAACCTCCAGGTTGATTACAAGATATTCAAGGATAAGTTGTGCGAGTTTAACCGGGTGCTACGTAGTACGAGAGAAAGGTATTTTTCTGAAATGATTGAAGGCTGCAGTAACAATCTGCGTGTTCTGTTTTCAACAGTTAATAGATTAACAAACCCCCCTGTTCAAATGCCATTAGAGCTTACTTCCAAACGTAAATGCAATGAGTTTGCACACTTTTTCAATGACAAGGTTCAAGGCATCAAAAACGCCATTGTCTCCAATCCACAGATAACCATCCAACAGCCAGAAAGGCTCTCTGAGCTAACTTACTTTGCACCTGTAGATGATAAAAATGTCCAAGAAAGAAATAATCTCCAGTTTGAGCTCCTCCACATGCAGCCTGGATGTACTACCCACTAGATTTCTGAAGTCTGTTCTGGGCAGTCTGTTACCTTCACTCACACAGATAGTAAACATGTCCCTTCATTCTGGAATATTCCCAAAGGCCCTGAAAACTGCAGTCATTAGGCCCCTGCTAAAAAAGAGCAGTCTACGGTACTTAACAACTATCGTCCCATCTCAAATCTGCCATTTATGGGGAAAGTCCTTGAAAAAGTTGTCTACCTACAGCTTACTAGATTTCTTATAATTAACAACTCATTTGATATGTTTCAGTCCGGCTTTAGACCCCACCACAGCACTGAGACTGCTCTTGTCAAGGTTACAAACGATATCCGGCTGAACACTGACGCAGGCAAAGTCTCAATCTTAATCTTGTTAGATCTGAGTGCTGCCTTTGACACCGTCGACCATGAGATCCTCTTACAGAGACTAGAGGACTGGGTTGGAGTCGCTGGCACCGCCCTAAGTTGGTTTAGGTCTTACCTTGAAGACAGGAAGTACTTTGTGGAGATTGGAAACTGTGTCTCAGATCATATGGCCCTGACCTGTGGAGTACCACAGGGGTCGATCCTGGGACCTCTTCTGTTCAATCTTTACATGCTGCCGTTAGGTCAGTTAATACGCAGAAACGAAGTTTCCTATCATAACTATGCAGACGACACTCAGATCTATGTCTCACTGACTGCAGGAGAACATGGACCAGTGGACTCACTCTTTCACTGTATCCAACAGATCAGTGAGTGGATGCAAAACAACTTCCTTCAGCTAAACGCAGACAAAACTGAAATGATTGTCTTTGGTCCCCAGAAACAAAGAGAGAGCGTCATCTGTCACCTACAGTCTCTCTCCCTAAAACCTTCAAACAAGGTCAGAAATCTAGGGGTAATACTGGACTCAGACTTAAATTTTAATAGCCACATCAAATCAGTAACATCAGCAGCTTTTTACCATCTAAAAAACATTGCCAGGATCAAAAACATAGTGTCTAAAGCAGACCTGGAGATTCTTATCCATGCATTTGTCTCCAGTAGGTTAGACTACTGCAATGGCCTGCTCACAGGTCTGTCCAAACAGGCTGTAAAACAGCTGCAGTACATTCAAAATGCAGCAGCTCGAGTCCTGACTAGAACCAGGAAGTACGACCACATTAGTCCGGTCCTCAGGTCCCTGCACTGGCTTCCTGTGGCTCAGAGAATAGACTTTAAAACAGCTCTGCTTGTGTACAAATCTCTCCATGGCCTCGCACCAAACTATATTAGTGACATGTTAGTCCCATATGAACCAGCCCGGACTCTGAGGAGCACAGGGACTGGACTTCTGTTAGTGTCCAGAGTCAGAACTAAACATGGGGAGGCTGCTTTTCAGATTCATGCTGCTAAAATCTGGAACAGTCTTCCTGAAGATGTGAGACAGGCCTCCTCTCTGACAATGTTTAAAACCAGGTTAAAGACGGTTCTGTTTAGCTGTGCATACAACTGAGGGATTTTATATTTTTATCTTTTTTTTTTTTAATGTACTGTGATTATTTATGATTTTAATGCTTTCTTGTTCTGTTCAGCACTTTGAATTGCCTTGTGTATGAATTGTGCTATACAAATAAACTTGCCTTGCCTTGGTGGGTAAACATCTGCCAAAGCCTTCCTATGCTAACACCAGAGGGAGGACTTGAATTTTTTTGTTTGTGTTTTTAGTGATTTGGGAAAGTACCAGCTGCAAACACGTAAACTTCTGAAGGTATGGCGTTAACTAGACTTGCTTACGTATGTAATACTGCAGAAGATATCAATAAAATAAAACATGTAGACAAGTGAAGAAAATGACAAAAGATGCAGGTCTGGGATCGTGTCAAGGCAGGAGACAGTTTATTGTTGGTAAAGGTTTTGGTTTTTGGTTTTGCACGCTGCAAAACGGATTTCATACCAGACGACTCAAGGCGCCGGTAGAAATATTTGCTTCAATCTTCAGATAACCAAACATCAAGTGGAAATTCACTGACTAAGCTTTAACATAATAACATAAAACATAATCAAAAGTGTCATAAAAGATCCAAACTCCTTCATGCACGTGTTACCATTAGAATTGAAGAAGAAAAAAAAACGTAACTCAGTATTTCAGAAACTCCGAATACATAACTCATAAAACTTCAGCAAACATGTACAGTACATGCATTTCATAAAACTCATCAACAATCTTTAGAGAAATACCAAACTTCTTCAGTCCATCAGTCCATTAGGTGGTTTTCACATCTGGCTTTGAAAACAGTCTCTCTCACTTTCTGTGTCGTTTTCTTCTTCAGGGGGAATTTCCTTCTTGTGTCCAGTTATGAATTCTTCTTTGAGAGGTCTTCCATTCACCAGTGTCCACTTCAGTGTTCAAATGTTGGGATTGTGTCACAGCAGAAGACGTTTTATTGTTGGTAAAAAGAGACGACCAGAGTTTTGCTGTGTGTATGTTGCTCCTTCCCACTTCACTAGAACTATGATGGATGTGGCTCTAAACAAATCATATTCTTGTGTTCCTCTTTTTCTTAGCTAAACAATGAGATCTTGGTTGAGGCGATCCGTGCAGAAGTTGTTTTTTTTATAACAGCCGCTTTTATAAAATACATTTGTGTAAGCCAAACTTCTGTGCACAAGCCAAAATGATGTGGGTGTGTTAAGTAGATCAAAATCAATTACATTTTCACTGCCAAAAATAATCTTGTTCTGACGTTGAAGTCTGATTGTGATTGTGCAGTAGCATTTTTCCTTTACTTGGAGTGAGACATTGTCCTTGTTGTTCGCAACGTGTATTTGTTACTAAATTACTATTCTCCACAAATCTAAAAGAAAAAAGGCAATGTTTGGTATTTTCACAAAAATGGTTCCACTATTTTGATAACATAGGATAAACTTCCATACTTTTTTGTTTTCTGTAGGATGAAATGAGTTCACATCAACACTGTGTGGTTAGGTTATTCAAAAGTATCATCAGATAAATCTAAATTACAAATACACTATTGAATACTGAAGTCATGTGTGACTATTGTGTGAGGTATCACCGGGGGCTTTTGATGTAAAACATGAACAGAGATCCTTCCTGAAGCTCTGGGGGGTCTTCCCTGGTGCCCTGGGGTGAAGCTCATGCCTTGGACATTGCCTGCCTTGAGAAACATTTGTCCCACTAGTGTTTGAAGTTCTTTGATGTGGTCGTTTCTTTGACAGTACATAAATACTGTATATCATGGGTCTGTTCTGCCCCTCATTTCACCACATGTTGGTCTAGGGCAGGGGTGCTCACACTTTTTCAGCATGCGAGCTACTTATAAAAGGATCAAGTCAAAATGATCTACCTACTACAAAAATGCAAATCATATATTTCAAAAAATATTCTTTATATCTACAATGTATGTTTATGTACATGCAAAACCGCATGAGCCAATATAGCACAACACAACACAATTACCTATGTACATTTTTTGTCATTACCCGAGTTTACTCTTATGACTTGCACTGAATTTAATCAGCCAGGGATGCATAGTCCGGAAAATTGGTGGTAACTCGCTGACAAGTTTGTCGTGGTTTAGCTTTCCTGCACTGAGCGCGGTTGTTTGTGCATGTGCAGTCAACTAAGTGTCAGTAAAACATTACTGAGTAAAACACAGATGTCATTTGACTGTGGTGCCATGTCCATGTGCCATGCCTGTTTTTTTAAAATCCAAATATTTCCCCTCCTCCGTTTATAAAATAATTAGCATCCACACATCTGCGTTATCAGTCACATTCGTAACATTCCAAACATGTGCGTCTCTTACGTCCTGTCCTGCGTTGGGGAAAAACACAGAAGTGGGCGGAGTTCTGATGCAGATGCCGGTAACGGCACTTTTACAGTCATAGAAGACACTCAGAGTAAAGAGTAAGACGTATGTTTACAAGCACTGACCCCGTCCTCAGCCCTGGTTTAGTCCTGATTTAGTCCTGGTTTAGTCCTGGTTTGGTTGTTTTCGAGCGTGAGTCCCTGCGATCACTTTGCTGCTCTCTGATGTGGAGCGAGGATGTTCGCTGCTGCGAGCATCTCACAGCGGACAATTTTTAAGGTAGTATGATCCATGCTTCAGTGATCAGAGGAATTTAGGGGGGTACTGTGGCGTGCGAGAACACAAAACTCTGGTTATCTCTGTCTACACACAAATGCATTAACGGAGTTTTCAAAAATCTCCACTTTGCCCGGAGTTTTTTGTATATATTCGTTTAGAATGTGTAATTTTTTATTTATTTAATGCGATCTACCAATACTACCTTTGCGATCGACCGGTAGATCGCGATCGACGTATTGAGCATCCCTGGTCTAGGGCCAGGGGTCTGAATTTTTTGTCATCATTAATATTCATTTTCTAAGGCCGTGTTTACACAGAGACAAAGCCAAGCAATTTGCAAACACAGCTCACTCTGGATTCTTTAAGGGCAAGTCAGCGTGAGTGAAAACAATGTAGTTCGAGCACCTGGCCAATAGAGGCTTGCGTTTTCACCCCCCTGTGTGAACGAAAGGCCAAATTGTTGGTCAACTGTCACAGCATCTCCGTGTAAACAGAGCCTGAGAAACCTGTGGTTCATCATCCTTCGCAAATAAACACCAAACTCCTGACAACACAGGCACGAACTCAAATTGAGAAAGTGAAGCAATTTTGGTTAAACTTAAGCTTGTCATTCAAACAATGCACAAGGCGGTGATTTTCCACTTGGATGTAATGATTAGCTGAAGGCCGAAGCTACCGGTGCCGTGGGAGGAGCTGATAGGAGTTATCCATGGTATAAAAATCACATGCACGCAGCAAATCTTTGATTGTGTCTTTGTAACATCAATAAAATGTCTTTTGAGCCTGCACACTTCCCAAGACCCTCGCCTCGTTTGTCATTCTCTCAAATGTTGGAAAATTATATAACAGGGCAATGTCCAAAAAATGTTTTAAAACCCTCTTTGTGCAATTCCAGTATTGTGACGACACTAGTAGAGCTTCAGACAAACACATGCAGCTCCAACTCCAGCACGAAGGTGTATAGACAAAGACCAGTGGCCAAAGCAGAGGTGAAGTGGATCCTGGGTTAGTTCAAAGTGAGAAAGAGCTCGTGTGGAGTCAAATGGAGCCAATTGTAAGAGGAAGAAGAGAGGGACATAAATCACCCAACGACAGATATAAAAAGAAAAGGAGATAAAGTGGGAAGAGACAAACGGTGCAGAGAGGAAGAGGTGAAAAAAGAGTGTGAGGATATTCCCGATTCCAGTGCTGGCTCGGAGAAAAGTGATGGAGACTGTGGCCAGGTGATCTGAAATAAAAGTTTCCCAATCTCTTCCTCAGCCCACACATCCACTCTCTCACACACACACACACACACGCACACACGCACACACACACACACGCACACCCAACCCTGTCCACAGACTACAGCTGTAATGAGAATCTCTGAGGTCCGTTTCACGCTCTTCCTCCCTTTATCACCAACTATATCTGCAAAAGTTCACTCCGACTGCGGTGACATTATAACACTGAGCCTGTGAAATCCATCCACTTATCATCTGCATACTGCTTTTTAATTGCCTTCAGTAAAAACAGGCTACATCGTTGTTCATTTGGTATGAGAAGACGTACAGAGGCTCTGGCTTTGTTGCCTAAAGAACAAAGTGTTTCAATCCATGCCTTCTCTCACAACAGTAGGAGCAGATTACCGTTTAATACGAGCTCTGGTGCTTTCACTTTTTGCTCATTTGTTGTGTAATTAGTAATCTCCTTTCAACAGTGCACAACAACATTATAGAACATGCATCATTTACTTTGTGTGGCCTTAAATATGAACAAATGCTAATCTTTATGTTTCGCGTTAATCAGTCGGCTAATCCTAAATAAATGAAATTATGTGACCATGGTAACAGACACACAGGGGAACAAAGGAGCCGGTCTCTGCTACAAAAGTTGTATGTGGTTTGTCTTTCCTGGTCGACCCCTTGTCTTGTGAATCTTGTCTTTTTTCTGTTATGGGTCGTCCGTTCCCTGCCAGGGACTGCAGATGTAAATTAGCCTCAGGCTAACTCTGGTACAATGCATCAAATGGCAACATTTATGTTATAATTGTACATGGTCCCTTTTAAATAAATAAACTAAACTAAAAAAAATGCCGGATACTATGGTCTGTGTTAATGAGAACGCTATATACAGTACACCAGACAATTAGCTGTGAGTGATTTTTATTACGGGATAGCAATCTGGCATTCTTGACACATTGAAAAGTCAATGGGAAAAATAATACATGCAATGTAATACGCACACATGGTGCCAGTAGCTGCCAGTCTGCATACGCCTGATGCAAATCTATTGGACAATAAATTGGAAGATAAACATCCATATTCCTTCTTCATTTGACGGACAAGACAGGCGCTTTAGGGCTGGATTCAGTGGAGCGGATCTAGCGAGCGGCATGTATGTGAGGAGAGAAAGTTCACAGGGGCCTTGTGTTAAAACCACGAGCAGCATTTCTTCAGTGTAAAGACGCACGGTCCATAATAATGATCATTCGGAATATATTTTAAAAAGCGGCGGCGAGCGGATGACGGGAAGGAGCAAACTGCTGCGAGGCCCCCAGCGTTTGTTTAGAGGTGCGCGGGAGGCATCAGCATGGAGCATAATCTGTGCTCTGGAGGCAAGCACAGATCATTAACATGGAAAGTACAATCCCTCTTTACAACCTAAATCCCAGGCCTTTTGTCAAAATATGATGATGGGGCACTCTACACAGGCTTCTTTCCCCCCATGTGCTTGCTCTCTCACCACTAACAGCATATTTATGTAAATGGTGTCATGGTTTTCATTAATGCATCACCAACACATTCGCTTCAACTCCACGAAGGGCATTACATCGAGAAATGTCTCCTTCAAATATTGGAACAAGAGAAAATCGAGTTTCCCTCCAAAGTGCACTTTGATGGGCCTATGTGTAGCAAAGCCAAAAAGTTCAATCTTGTAGAGTGCAAAACAATAGCCATTAAAAGTGGAACATGTTGAAATCACTCTTTGATGATAAGGATACATTTTATGGCTGCTTTCAGTGTAATTATTTTACTTTTATTAATGGCATGTATTTAAGAATGGCAAGAGGAAGTAGCCAATTAAGTCTATGGAGCTTTAACTGGCATTTATCAGAGCGTGAGCCCAGATTTAAGACTGATAATGCAAAGAAGGATTAGGAGGTTTAATCCTGAAAGACAGGGTGAAACACTTTAATCCTGCGTAGATTTATCAGACTGCGACTGTTTCAGCAGTGTTCAGAATTCCAAAACACCACCAACTTCCAGGAATACGTCTACAACTGACTGACATCATATTCATCAAGAACCATTCCAGATCTGGTTTTCACCAAATAAAAAAATGAAAACGGTATATGTTAGCTAAGATTTCTCTTTCTAAATTTTTAAAAGAAATAAAATACGTTTTCCTAGATCATTAGATTCATATTCATGTTATTTGCCATTTGCAGTCAAACCGAGATAAAAAAAAAAAGTTGACAAAATCAACTAAAACAATTACAACCAATACAAGTGCAAGATCAATAAAGTGCTCTGTTTAAACTGATTACAGATGGTTGGAAGAAGCTTTTGGCATATCGAGATGTTCTGCATTCCAACAAACAATATCTTCTACCAGAGGGAAGAAGCTGGAACACGGCATTTCCAGGGGCAGGAGTCTGAGATTGATGATTATAAAAGATCAGGCAGCTGACAGCTCACAGTCCTCTTTGCAGAGCGGAGCACCTTCTTTAGAGCTCTCCTTTCTACGGGATGTTACCAAACCACACAGTCTCAGAACCAACCAGCAGTTTCTTTCTTGCTCGTGCCTTTTTTGCTACTTGAACTCGCTCATTATTTTTGTTTGTGATTATATTCACAAGCTTAGAAGGTTCTTATAATACCAGTGAGGGCGGGTCCCGGCTCAAAAATGTCCAAAATGACGGGTGCTGACATGCTTGCAATACCACACCGGGCCAGAGGGGCTGGACCCGGAAAGGGAATTATTCAATGCAAATGTTCCTTCTGACCTCTCAAAAACGTCTTTACAGGATGGTCCAAAAGTTGGATCTTGGCTCAAAGCTCCGTTCCACATGTGTGTCAATGCTGAGGGGAGTGAATTTTTTTGGACCAGTCTAGTTTAGTTGCTGTGAAATTTTGAAGAAACTCGTTAAATGAATGAGGCTCGTGCCGGGTGGCGCATGCGCAGATGCGTTTTTTCACAAATTCACATGAAAGCCCATGTTTTGGCCCATTTCTTTGAATGGCGGAGATAGACATGATTACGTCTGTTAATATTTACAGTCTATGAATAAGACACAAGCTTTTTTTCCTTACTATAAGAACCTTCTAAGCCTTGAACATAAGAAGACATAATGAACATTTGATTATACTCACAGAATTACCATATCATATTCTATGATATTATTGGTATTATTATGTCTGAATGTATTTTCTATGGACAACAACAAGCATATGTTTCTGATTTATTGAAAAAAAAAAAACAATGTTAGACCATTGTTGCTATGTACCAACATGTGTGGAACTTTGACAATTTTAGTTCCTTGTGGATTGGCCCATGAGGTATTACAGATTACAGGAACTAGCTATAAAACCTTCTCTTTTTTTCAAATGCTCTAGAATCTAGACCAGGGGTGACATTCATGCGGCCCGCCAAGAGATTTGACACGGCCCGTGGCTCATTTATGTAAAATGATTATAATAATAATAATACATTTTTAAAAAAAAACGTGCCGCACCGCAACTCGAGGCTCCGCGATGCCACGCGCCTCAACGCCGAGCTCAGCAGCGAGTCAAGTGCGTAGTGACTCCCACCAGAGCGTGTTCTGTGACTGACAGTGACACCCTCAGCAAAATGTCTCTGTCAAAAAGGCGAAAAGTGGACATTGAGTGTCGGGTTTTTCCAAAAAAGAGTGGACTAATTCTTATTTGTTCGCGGAGGTGAATGAAACTATGCTTAGTGTCATGCAACAAGTGACAGTGCTGAAGGAATGTCATCTTAAACTACGAGACTCGGCGAAAAATACGGCACTTTGAGCAGAGAATTGAGAAGACAGAAGATAAAGGTGTCTGGCCCTGAAGAAACAGCTGTCTGTTTGTGCCCAGAACGAGAGGTTAGTGACGCCACTGTAAAGGGAAGCTACCTGAGTCTGAGTGCTAACAACATGGCATTAGCATCGCAGCCACGCAGTGAGTTAAAACTCTAATACAGGCTGCAGACTGTGTCCTGAGAAACCACACGCCGTCACCAACATCATGTTGCCATTGATGAGAGACTGATGTTACTGATGTCGCATATTCATTTGTGGTGTTACTGAAACTTTGACTATCACAGAAGAGATTTGAGCGCTGCTGCTGGTGCTGCTGGTGCTGTTGCTGGTGCGTTGAACAGTGAGGACTGGTCCTGCGCTCTCAGCCTGGTACCGACGGTAAAGGCAGGTGTTGTGAGAAAGCCGCAAATGGAGGTGATGATATTTGGACATTTGACTGTATTTTACACAGAGACACTGCTGCAGTCGTTAAGGATCACGTTATGGAAGTTGTTTTGTTCATTTCAACTGAATCATGGTCAGTTTGATGCTTTCTCTCTGATAATAACATAACCGTGGACCTTACCACACTGAAGATGGTTAAGCTGAGGTGCTGTGTTAAAGTGCTTTTTTCTATCTAACTACTTTACCTTTGTGAGCAAGTTTTCTCTGTAATGAGCCTTAAAACAAAGCTGACATAAAAATATGAATATAAATATTGTGAAATGCCATTTGCAATGTAATATTGTAAATACAATACATTATTTGCACTATGAAAAACTCACTGTTACATTTAAGTTTATAACAGATTTACAGTTAAAACTGAGCGAGTAATAAAGGACAGTGTTTTAAAGGAAGTTTTAAATAAATGTGTTTATGTGCACAAAAAGTTGGACTTTGTACCATTTTGGGGTATTTTTGTAGAGCATCTTCTGGTCCGGCCCACTTGAGATCCAATTAGGCTGTATTTGGCCCCCGGACCAAAATGAGTTTGACACCCCTGGTCTAGACCAACATTTTGAACTGCGGCCTCTTTAGAATGTTGTGATGTCACATGAACACCTGTTGCAGTTTTAAGCACTATTCAAATCAGGCGATCAAGTGAGACAAGTGTGTATCCACAGGTAGAAGGGCATGTGTCAAGCGTTGATAATGTCAGATGCTTAAAGCCCTCAGCTGCAGGTAACAATTTCCTGTGCGTGAAATTAAAGCTGTCAAATGTCTAACAGTGTTTTTCATACTATTCATTAAGGTTATGAGAAGCGGGTCACCACATTTGGATACAGAGTACAGATTGTTTCATTACCGCATCCTCACCCTGTAGCTGTAAAACCTCATCCACTTTGCATATTGCTATTACTCAAGTCCCAGATGAAATCATTTAAGAAGTGTCAATACACAATCTGCAAATATACAGCCGTGGCGGATTATTTCAGATTCAGATTAACAACTGACGTTCCCGTGAGGCCAATGTCCGGTCTCAAATACAAAGCCACCTTCTCCCATGACTTATTGACCATTCTTATTTACTTATTTCTTGCATTTGCATGATGCTGTTGTTCATTTATCTTGTGTTGTGTGCTCCTCATTCCTACTGTTCTGTAACCAGTGATGAAACACAAAAAATTTCCCCCCTCTGGGAAGATCTCTTATATACCATTGTTCAAAAGACCTATATTACTGTATGTCCTTTTCATGCTACTGGTCCATGTGACGTAGGTTGACACACAGATTGAACGTTCTTCTTCTTCCTTCAGAGACAATTTTAGGCACGTGCATTCTTTCATACTTATCAAATGTATTTTGGGAGATTTTGCCAGAAGTCCCGCCTCACAGCAGGGCCACTCTAGTTTTGTTTATTTTATCTTCTCTCATCTTTTTCCTAGTGTTTTTTACGCCAGCCGACTCCCACTGATGTCTGCTGTCGTTGTGTCCTTGGGGTAGACACTCAACCCCACTTTGCCTGAAGCCCCAGCTGAAATAAATTGATGGCTGGATAGATGGAAATCACAGAAAATCAGCTTATATATCTCTCAAAATTACATTAAAGCTGCACTAACTGACTATTTTTGTATTCATTACGAAAATTCAATCCATGTCCATACAATGCATTGGGATAAACGTCCTTTTGAAGAAAAAGTAGCATTTTGTGCTGGCGTGTCATTTTATTTTCGATTGAGTTTTGGTGAAACAAGGAAGAGAATGTGTTTCGGGTCCCGATTGTGACCAATCACAGCGGACCACTGGCCCCCGCTTTCTTGAGAATGTGCTAACGAGAGACCTGTAGCTTGACAGCTGAGGTAAACAAGCGGCGGAGGCTGACCTGAAGCTTCCCATGTCTTCGTCATCGGTTACTGCTTTCACAGTGAAACAGCCATCCAAAAGAAAGTCTTGTTCCTCCGCGCTTCCCGGTTCAATCATTCTATGGTCACGCCATCCACGCTCAAATGTGTCCATATTGTGAGACGTGAGCTCCGTATACAGTTAGCATGAGCAGGGGAGGGGGAGGGGCGAGAAGGGAGAGCGAGCTCAGCGTTCTGATTCGAAAGTTTCTCAAAGTCAGTTGGTGCAGCTTTAAGGTGTAAAGGTACATGGGTCATTTGCAGTCCTAGCTGAGGGTCAAGGTGATGTTCTGTTGTATTTATTTTTCTGGAACTATTAAACTGTTGTTAAGCATATACAGAAAACAGTTTGATCATTCACAAATAAATAAAACCATTTGATAGTTAGATAGACTATTATTATCCCCTGAGGGAAATTATTTACCACAAGCACACAAGTACACAGAATATCCAAAAAAAGCAACAATATACCTTAATACAAAGACATTGACAAGATATGGACGTAAAAGCAGCTGTGACCGAAGACACTAACCTTTTTCCACTTAAGAGTAAAGTGAGATGGGTTGGATGATGGAGAAATATAGTTTCAATGAGTTTGGAGAGACAGAGAGGGCACAGAGCATACAGATAATGTGTAGTCTTTGTTGGGTGCGTTTAAACATTATTCATAATGTAGGACCTAAAATTCAATTTGCATAGTTAACATCTACAATAACTAAAACTTTGCATATACATTAAGTCTTGACATGTATGGCGTTATCATTGAAAGGTATATTATTGTATTTACAGAATATGACGTAACTTTTATTCGCTTTTTTAAATTGGATTGGCAGGAAAAGAAGGGATGAGGAATACAAAAAATGAGGTCTGTCCACTGAATGCTGAGCCAGACAAAAATGTGCTTATTTAATGGTAAAATGTGTTCCAATGTGTCAGTGGAAACACTTTTAGGGGAGTTTTGGTGATTGTTTGCTGCTGCAACATACAAGCACTCAGCCTTTCAGCCATTGCACCACACACACTTTCTCCTTTCCAATTAAGTTCTGTGACTTCCACTTTTTACACTCAGATCTTATCTGTGTCATATTTTCCAAAGAAAGACCTTTTTGGAATTTACCGCAATCTGCTTCATTTGTGATTTTATGAATAACTGTTGCTGTACCATGACTCCGGGAATTAAAGTTGAAAATATGAAGAGCAGTAATCCAACAGTGTATTTTCTAAAAGCTGCATAGAGTCAAGATGAGCCTTTTATGACCCCAACATTTGGCAAACAAGTGATATTTGAGTCAACACTTTGGTTAAATTGAAACTCTATTATATATATATATTTCTCTCACATAAACTCAGTGTGTTGGAGACTGAGTTAATGCAGACGTAGTGTTGTCACTGTCAATTTTATTTATCTAGCACTTTTACAGCAACACCAGCTTACCAAAGAGCTTCACAAGCACAAAAGTATAAAAGCCTAAAATACAAACAAGTACATGTCAAATGTAAATGTCGAGTTTTGAGACAAGACCTGGGCACATTCAACAAAAGCTAGTTTTCCAACCTCACTGATCTGGCAGAGGCATAAACAGCTCTGTCAGATTTACCGGGACTAAAAAGTTTAAACATTTAAAAGCAAGCATCAGGATCTACTCTGAATGTGACAGGGACCCAGTGAGGCCAGCACAGGGGTGATGTGCTCTCTCTAACGTGTCCCTGTGAGCAAGCGAGGGACAGCATTCTAGACCTCCTGAAGGCGCTTTAGTGAGTTTAGGCCACAGTGCCGTGAGTTTCAATAATCATTAGAGAGATAAAATGGGCGGAATGTAGCCCTTCACTTTGCTCAAGACTCTGAGCTGTTAAAAGCTTGATAACTGAATTTGTTTGCTTGTCCATCCTAAAAGTGGCTGTGAAAAAAAAAAAAAAACTGTCTTAAGCTCGCAAACGACAAAAAAAATACATCTGCTGGCAATAGCAGATGTAGTTTGAACTTCATAAGCCACAAGCTATATATCATTTTAAAGGTTATTTTCTCAGCTATATTTATATGTAAGTGTAAACGATATAATTAATAGTTACTTAATGTAACTTAAGTTCTACGAATAGGTGCGTAGTCCCTTAGGACTTCGCTAGTGGGATATCACTCGTGACCCCCAGGTCACGCGCCAGAGAGATCAAATAATTTGCTCCAATCACCAGCCACCTTCCTCTATAAATGCCCCTGCACAAGGCCGCACCCCCTCTTGAACTCTGCCAAGCCGGGCTGGCCTGATGGGCTCGTAGCTAAGGGACTACGCACCTATTCGTAGAACTTAAGTTACATTAAGTAACTATTAATTCTACGTCATGGTGCTACGTCCCTTAGGACTTCGCTAGTGGGACACAACGCGGAGGCCGTAGGAAATGTACTCCCAGCAGGCCAGCGAAGGGTGATTGGAGCTCCGCCCGAGTAAGACCCTCACAACGTGAGAGGACTCAGGGCAGAAGAACAAGCGTGTTACGGGGCCACTCCTACCAAGGATACCCCCACGTAACACCAGCCGTAGGTCATACGTAGTCACAGGACGCCTCTCCCAAGAGCTCCTGACGAGGACTACCAGACCGACCACACACACAATGTACCGCACCTGTAGGATGCCTCTCCCAAGAGCTCCTGCACCAGGGCGGAAATTAGACCGAAGGCCCCCCCTAAGGGGAGGGACCCAACGGTCTAACTCAATCCGCTGCACTCAGCACGGAATGGGCCACCGACCGGTCCGACACATCCGAAAGATAAGACCGGACGAAAGAGGAGGACGACGCCCAAGAAGCCGCACGGCAAACGTCCTCGACCGACGCCCCCCTGAGAAGGGCCGTAGAGGCCGCCATCCCACGCGTGGAATGCGACCTGAAACCCACCGGGGGGGCCAGGCCCTGCGTCTGATACGCCCGTCGCACCGCCGTGGCGACCCAATGCGCCAGCCGCTGAGCCGACAGCGGGGCGCCCCTGTTCTTGGGGCCCAGACACACAAACAGCTGATCACCCGACCTGAATGACGACGTCATGGCCAGGTAATGCCTCAGCATTCTGATAGGACACAGAAGGTGCTGCCGCTCCTCCTCGGGGGAGGCATGCGGCGGCGGGTGGAAAGCCCTAATCCTGATCACTCTCGACCTAAAGGCCGACGTGATGACCTTGGGGAGAAAAGCCGGATTGGGCCACAACTCCACCATGCCGTCGTCCTCTCCAAAGGACAGGCACGACGCATGGACGGAGAGCGCACACAAATCGCCCGCCCTTTTAGCAGACGCCAACGCCAGTAAGAGGGCCGTCTTAAAAGCGATACACTCGGGACTCGCCTCCGCCGCCGGTTCAAAAGGCGAACCCGACAGCCCCCTAAGGACCACCCTGAGGTCCCAAACCGGAGGCGTTCTCTGGAGCGGGGGCCTCCTCCTGCGCGCCCCCCGCAGAAAACGTTTAACCAACGGGTGAGAGCGGGCTGTGAACCCCCCGAACCCGTCGTGACCCGAAGTAATGGCTGCCGCAAACACCGCCAAGGTAGCGACAGCCCTCCCCTTGTCGAAAAGCTCCTGTAGGAATCCCAGGACCCCCTCCAGCGGGCAACACCTGGGATCCCAGGAACGGGAATCGCACCAGACACTGAATAGCCTCCACCTCGTGGCGTAGGCCCTCACGGTGGACGGCGCCCTCGCTCCCTGAATAGTCTCCACCACCGCAGGGGGAAGACCCAGATCTACGAGGCTCCGCCTCTCAACCTCCAAACCCAGAGCCTGCGGCCGATTATCGGACGTGAAAACAGGGCTCCTGCCCCCTGGACTCCATCACCGCCATGCCCCTCAGGAAGGGGAACCACCGGGCATGCGGACTGTCCGGAGCCACCAGAATCACCGATCTCCTCTCCTGTTCGATCCTCCGCAGCAGGACCGGCAGGAGACGCACCGGTGGGAAAGCGTACAACAGGCCGCCTGGCCATGGGTAATGAGCCAGAGCGTCCACGCCTAAAGGCGGCTCGTCCGCGGCCCTTAAGGCGAACCAGGACGGGCACTGTGCGTTCTCTGCACTGGCGAAAAGGTCGACTACTGGACGGCCGAACCTCCGCCAGATCTCCGCAGCTACCCGTGGGGCCAGGCCCCACTCGTCCTGGAGTGGGCCCCCCCTGGACATTCTGTCGGCTCCCACGTTCCGGACCCCCGGGACGTGGCGCGCCCTGAGAGACAGGAGGTGAAGCGCCGCCCACAGCAGCGTCACCGTCGCCATGCGATGGAGAGCGGGGGACCTGGTGCCCCCCTGCCTGTTCAGATAGGAGACCACTGTGGTGTTGTCTGAGCGCACCATCACGTGTCTCCCCTGCAACTGAGGGGCAAAGTGCAGCAGTACTCTGTGCACTGCCTCCATCTCCAGCAGGTTGATGTGACGGGCTGAGTCCGACCAGCAGCCTCCTACAGAGCTCTGGCCGAGGACCCCGCCCCATCCTTCGAGCGACGCGTCCGTGAACACCTCGACGTGAGACACAGCGCAGGCCAGAGTCACTCCGTCCCGCAATAGACCCGGAGTGAGCCAGAACCTGATGTCCGATGCCGCCCCTTGGGGAACCCAGATCAGCCTCCCCCCGTCCCGGGAGGGGTGAAGCCTGAGGCGCGAGAACCACCTCTGAAAATTTTTCATGTGGAGCAGGCCTAGCCGCACCACAGCATGAGCCGCTGCCATCATTCCCAGCAGGGACCTGAGGCGCCGAGCGGGGACTCTGGGGCCCGCCAGAACCTCCCGGGCCAGACGGGTAATACTCATCCGTCTGTCCACGGACAATGCAGCACGGAATATCACCGAGTCTAGCTGCAGACCGAGGTAAACCAAGCGTTGGGCTGGCTGCAGCTTGCTCTTCTCCCTGTTCACCACAAAGCCCAGACGCTGTATGTGGGACAGGACCCAGTGCGTGTGGCTCACGGCCACTTCCCTGGATGGGGCCAGTATTAACCAATCGTCTATATAGGTTAATATTCTTACCCCCGCACGTCTGATCGGCTCCAGAGCTGCTTCCACACATTTGGAAAAGGTGGGAGGCGCGAGTGCGTACCCGAAGGGGAGACGGCAGTACTCGTAATTCCTCTCTCCCACTGCGAAGCGCAGAAACCTCCTGTGTTCTGGCACTATGGGCACGTGGAAATATGCGTCTGTCAGGTCTATGGAAGTCATCCAGTCTCCTTCCCTGACACACTCGAGGAGCTGCCTTGTGGACAGCATCCGAAACTGCCGCTTGGAAATGCACTCGTTTAACACGCGCAGATCCAGAATGGGACGCACCCCGCCTGATTTCTTTGGCACTAAGAAGTAAGGGGAGTACAGCCCCCTGGTGGCGTCCTGCGGGTCTACCTCCACTGCTGCGCCTCGACTCAGCAGAGAGGAGACCTCCGCTTCTAGTGCCTCTGTCGATCCCCGTACCTGAGAGCGTACTGCCCGTACGCCTCGGAATGGTGGTGGCTTTCGGAAAAATTGCAGAGCGTAACCTCTGCGCAGAGTTTTCTCCAGCCAAATATCTGTCAGTAGGCCCTGCTCCCTCCAGATGGTGTAGAAATCTGTGAGGGGCGGAACGGGAGATGGAACACGAGACGTCACGGCCCCGCCCCCTCCTGGTGTTCCTAGCAGGGAGGGGGGGTGGCTGAAAGGGCCGGGGGGGCCCCTGCGTCACACCGTGAGCGCCGAAGGCGGTCACGTGTTCTGCAGGCCCGACGTCATAAGTACGGGACTGCTCACCACACGTGACTCGGCTGCTGTGCCCCCCCCTGGCTCTTGCCTCATGGAGGGGGGGACGAGCTCCTGGATTGGGAAACCCCGTGTTAGCCTTGTAGCTCTGCTCACCACACGTGACACGGCTGCTGTGCCCCCCCTCGGCTCTTGCCTCATGGAGGGGGGGACGAGCCCCTGGATTGGGAAACCCCGTGTTAGCCTTGTAGCTCAGAGATGCTAACACGCGTTCGGCTGGAGCACACACATTATCACTTACCAGATCCCTCCGCCTGCCCTCTCTCCGGGAGGGCAAAACATGAACCCGTGAATCGGAGCCCGTGGCCCGCATAGCGCGCTGCACGCCCTTCTCTGGGGGCTGCAGGCCTAGCGGAGCCACGTTATATGCTCGAGAAGTAACACAATCAGAATTCAAATCATTTGACATGTTACATACCCCCAAATGAGACTCAGACAGCGAGTACTGATGAAATGCCGGACGGCCTTTATTGAAAACATTTTTCCCACCCCGACCTCCTCTGCCATAGGGAGGTCGTCGTTGGGTGTGTTGGTCCCGCGAACCTCCCGTGTGCCTGTCTGGGCCCGGGGGTCTCGTCGCTGGGGAACGATGGACCACGGAGCGTGGATAGGGTCCGGGGCGCCTGCCGGGCGAGCGCTCCCTGCCTCGGTCTCGGCTCCGCGCTGGTGGGCGGGCCTCGCGTCTCGCAGCTAGATGCTTGGCTAGGCTAGCAGAGTCCTTAGCTGCGGTGTCCAGCCTCGTTATCAGCGTCTGCATCTCCGGGCCGAAGAGTGACGTTTGGGAGATGGGCAGGTCCAGCAGCTGCCTCTTCTCCGCCTCTCTGAGATTCACCGACCCCAGCCAGAGGTGTCTGGCCCCAACTTGTGCTGCTGCCATCGTGCGGCCGCCATCGACAGCTAGCGCTTGGCACATGCGCAAGATCGCCGCTGAAGTGGTCCTCGCCTGGGATAAGGTGTCTCCACTGAGTGCCTGGTCAGAGGAGAGAGACCTATCCAGGGCCCCGGTGATGAAGGCCATGTTGTTAGCCACCGCGACGTCCTGAGCCGCATTGGCGTAACATCTGTCGTGCATCGCCAAAGACATCCTATCCCGCTCGGAGGGAAGGAGAGGTCTGGTGCTGGGCCACACGGATGTGGAGGGGTGCAGGGCCGCCCGAACCGAGTCCTCGATGTCCGGGACCCCGCCGGTCCAGGACCAGTCCTGCACGTTACAGTACATGCCATACCCCAAAGCGGGCCTCTTGGCCGCTAGGGGCTTTGGCCACTCACGTGTCGCGTAATGGACGATCGGGTCCACACGCGGGCACAACGTGGGCTGGGCTCTCCTCCTCCCTCGAGGGGTGGCGTAACCAGAGGTGAAGTCCTCCACCCTCTGGTTCGGTTGCGGTGGCAGGGGGGCATCCATGATGGCCGCCGCCGTGGCGTAGAGCCCAGGCATGTGGTCCAGCGGGAAGCGGTCCGGCTCCGGGTTGGACACCACCTCGTCCAGCGTGAAGAGAGAGCCGACCTCCGACACCTCTCCGTCCTCGCAGTCACCCCACTCCGCGGGCACGGGTGGAAGGTCGAGGGGGGCCCAGTCAATCGCAGACCCCTCGTCCTGAGAGGGGTCCGGACGGGGCGCTGTAGCGGCTAAGAACGCGCGCCTGCGTTCACTCTCCTCCCTGGGGAGAGCGACACACGAGGCGCAGGTGGCGCTCAACGCCGTATGGCCCGAACCCAGGCACAGGAAGCAGGTGGAGTGCAGATATCACTCGTGACCTGGGGGTCACGAGTGATATCCCACTAGCGAAGTCCTAAGGGACGTAGCACCATGACGTAGAACCAGAATATGGGCACAAAATAAATCGTGTTTGTATAAGTTTCTTACCTTTCGTCTTCTGCTGCTCCAACAAATTAGACTTTCCCCGTCCTTGCTTAGTCTCTTTCTCTCCGTAAGTCTTCATTGAAAAAGAATATCCACTTGTATTTCCCAAAGTATAATCCATTCTTCAGAAATAATCAAAAAATGTGCATTTTTCTGTTGCAAAAAAAAAACGCTCCGGAAAATGTTCAGTCTTCTCTTTCACATTTCACCAAGTTTGAGCTTTGTTTACCCCCACAAACATCATATCTACGTCTTCCTTGAGTCCTTAGCTTCAAAAAGAGAGGTTCCATGAAAAGATAGGAGCAGGTTTCAGTCCGCAGGACCCTTGTGAAAAAGACAAACCGCATCCACTTGCACAGGGTCCGTTTTTGCCTTGTTGATTGCTAGCACTGAATGATTGACGTGTCTAAGTAGCCAATAAAAAGAGCTTTCTTTTGATGGGTGGGACTTGTAGGAACTCTTTTCATTTTCACAGTAAAAGCGTGTGTAAAGACGCTGTTAGTACTGCTGCGCATATTTCATATGCATTTACACTACTAAAAAATTAATTTTGAAAAAATGTAAAAAAAAATCACACAGATTTGTAACTTATAAGTACCAAAACTAAAAAATATGCTTTTTATGATGGTGAAATGTTAGTAAAGCAGTTTGGCACAATTTGGCACAAATTTTGCCAAATTGGTTCCGAATGGCACTACTTGATAAAAAAGAGAAACTGCATAAAAACTATAAAACTTAGAAGTCTGAAACTTTACACAGTTGTTGTCAACAACACAATGAACAAATTGCCGTTGAAAATTTTCTTCTTCCAATGAAGTAGGCTTTTTTAGGGCATTTATACTTTGAATTTTTTAGGCGAGGCTAAAAAAAACAGGTTTTTTTCCCAAACTTCAAAGGATGCCGAGTAAAATAGGAATGACATACATTATTTCAGAATCAGAATCAGAATCAGAATCATTTTTATTGCCACGTGAGTAACAAAGTTATCACTTGGAAATTGTTTTGGCAGAGAGCGTGCCACTTCGCCATTTGCGGCGCTGTGTGCAGCAAGAAACAGCAGAGAGCAATAACATACAGTTCACAGACAATTGGATAGACACATTGTGCTTTTTATAAACCACGGATTTTTTTTCTCGGGAAGAGCACCTCTTCGGCCGGCCCAATGTAGCTGTCAGAGGGGGGCGGGATCAGGGAGGGGGTGAGTAGGAAAACAATAAGGAATGGAGGGGAGGGAGGGAGCAAGATGGATAGGTAGAGGGAGGCGGGGGTGGGGGATCCTTGCTGAAGACTGAAATAGTGTGAGTTGTTGTAGATTGTGGGACCTTGTTTATGGCCTTGGCTGAGGAATGTGAGATAAGAGTGGAGAGAAGCCACAGGAGGAGAAAAACACATCGCCTGCAATGTCGCAGTCAAAAGCAGGCAGATATTCTATTAATTCCAATTAAACCGAATTCCGATGCCCTCAGACCTCCGTACACAGGGGCAAATCCAAGCCGGGTCAGAGAGATCAAGCCTGACAAACAATGTCATTCAATCTCAATTCCAAAGTCTTATGTCCATCAAGTGAACGAGCTGCGAGGTCTTTGATCAACTGTTCCACCAAAACCACCCTTCTTTGTCCAGACACGGCACTCTCAACCACGACACGGCTAAGCTCCTTGTACATCCCATCAATTTTATCGGCCAGCAGGTCGTGAATCTTGCGAACTGCCATGCCTCCGAATTTGTGGTAGAAGAGGATCGCTCCAAACCCAAACAGGAGGATTCCCACCACCAAAATGCCAAAGATATATACGTCTTCCGAATCTTCAATGGACAGGGTCGACAGACAGAGGGGCTGCCACTTGTTCCAGCTGTCAAGCGTATACCCCGCTGGTGAAGTCCCGTCCGGACACACGGGCTCTCCAGACCCACGCTTACGTGTTGAAAAGATAGAATCAATTGCGTTGAGGGACCAATTAATCATTTCCATTCTGTTAAAGTTGTCTGTGGCAAAGCTCCAGGAAAAAAGACAAAAACAGGAGATAGCAAGCCGTTCAGAAGCAGGAGCGGACTAAGACACGTCTTTGCTCGACGGAGGAGGAAGGAGGAGGTGTCATTTCAGTGTATATTTACATAAACTAGAAGGGCCTAGCTTTAAAATGATGCATCACACAAGCATGTGAGATCTAAGATGTGTTTTTAAATAAGCAAAGACGTTTGCGTATGCCCAACTTTTGTGCACGAGCCAAAACAGATGTAGGAGTTTAAGAGGTTAAAATGGCCCAGGCAATGCAAACATATCCAATACATAAACTGTAGTAATGAGATATTTTATCCATGAGATAAGAATACTGTTTTAAGAATATGTGTGGGGGCCTGAGTCACTGCAGGTGAATAAATTGGCTGCTCTTATTGTGAACTCAAATTGGAAACGATAAAAATATTGGTCATCTTCACGCTGTTGGGCATAATCTCCCCCAAACATCAATCGTGTGGGTACAATTGAAACAGCACATTAATTGAGCTGCAAGAGTCATTTATGAACATATCTTATGCTTGCACAGATGACACACTCCGGAAAACCTTCAAGTTGTGTGCACACACTGTATAAATTAATCCTCCTGAGACAAAGGGCCACACAAAGAGCATAATAATGCTCCAGGAGCCATTGTTCACTGTCAATGCTTTATTATGCCTAGCCCTATGACACAGCTGTCAAGCACTGACATTTACCATACCGCCAATAACAATCTGAAGCAAACTGTGGAAAACAGGTCTGTCTGGTGAAGCATTCTGACAAAACAAATTGAGATACAAGTAATCAGATTTACAAGAGCAAAGTTAGCTCTACACTGAATGATTGTTACAATAGATGACTGAGTACTCTTTCAGGTTTTATACTATGACAGAGACATAGTGAAACTGAAAAACAGAAATTATGCAGTTGAAATGTTAGGTTGTAATCAAATCTATTACATTTCTAAAAGATATCACCTATCTGTACATAGAGTAAGTCTTTTATCAAAGATGTGGTTTTATATATTTAACATCCCTACCCATACTAGAACCACCATAATTTACTGGAGGAGAATAATAAACTGCACGACTGCAAATCAGTTACTTTGTCGCTATTAAGTCAATGTTTATTAAATGCACACTCCAGGAAATGAGAAATTGTCATATTAAGATTTGTAATTCCTTTAAAGCGATGAAGCATAATATACTAAAATTGGTAAAAAGTAAAAAAAAAATATCAAAAAGTGGAGAGGGCGGTTCTTTCCTAAAAAAAAATTCCAATATACCTTAAAGTTGTGAGTGACTGGGGTTGTTATGCTGGAGTCCTACATGTTTACAATTTCTATCTTTTCTTGTGCACTTTTTTAAAACAGCAGTCACACACCAAAAGTGTCTGGTGAGTTTGTGTTATCAGCTGGAAAAAAAGTGGTGAAAAGGACATCCTGAAGATCCTTATCTGGATAGAAGTGGGATGACGGGTAGATACTGTAAGTGAGGAAGAGTCCACCTCTGGTCAGGCCGTTAGCTCCACTTGATTCTTGTGTCTGATTCAAATGAACCGGTGACCATGACACAGGCGTTTGAAGTGCTTTTCTAAATGGTTTCTCTGCTTTCTACGTCTGCGATGGAAAAGAATGCACAGACCATCGATAGTATCCAGGAGAGCAGATGAGCTGTGGCTCGTTGTTGTTTGGACTGTCATCCATTCAAAGTGTGTATGCTGTGGCCCTGTACCCTGTCTTTGATCCATCCCGTCCTCAAAGATTTGACACAAACAGACCCTTGGCTTGAAGATAATCCAACTTTCTGTGTGGGAGCCTCCTACACACCGCTCTCGCTCTTCAGTTCTCTGCTCTTCAGTCCTCAGCCTCCAACTCCAAGAGCATGCCCCGACATAAATATGTGACTTCATCTTGTATTATAAAACAATATGTTAATAGCATCTCTAAATTATTTGATATAATAGGTCTACCTCGACAAAAGTATTATCCATGCGTAAAAGTGTGCTTTCTAATTGTGTAGTCTGCAAGAGAACATATCAATAGTTGAGTCTATTGTGTCATTTGTTTTTGCAAGTAAAAATGATATTGCAAACGTTTTGATACGAAAAGGCCAAATATAAATGTACCTCGTGTCCGGGGAAACATATTTGTCACCTCTCTTACTTAAGTGTAAGAGAGGTTGATGTTTGTTAGAGGGTGGTCTAAACTAATGTGTATGCATGACGAAGCATATTAATTTCTTGTTTGCGCTGTCATCACTGTAAATATTTAATCGGAGAAGTGAGAGCCTCTCTGCACAGCGTCACGAAGAGCAGATGTCAGGCCCCACAGCTGCACTGTCCACACAGACACTGCATTAATTGCTCGTGGTGGTTAACCTGCATGCGGCTCTATAATCTCCTTGTCCCACGTCTCCCACAGGAAGCAGAGTGTAACAGGCCGTATCTGCAGCATCGCTGCAGTACAGCGGTGCAGCTCACTGTGGGCTTTCATTTCCTCTCAAGGGTAACGTGGTTACCCCCTCTTTTGTCAGAACAAGCATTTCATAATGTTGTCATATACTTTGACCACAGTATTTAAAATGTAAATAAACACATAATTATAAAGTGTTATTTTTAATCTATTGGCTCAATATCAAAACTTTTTACTACTTTAAACAAAGTCAGATATTTGCATATACATTTTTAGTAATATTTGACTTGAATTCAGGCACATTACTCCTGAAATATATTTAATGACATAGTTTGTAGACACCTCACTCGCACACTGTTCTCACTGTATCTAGTTGCTGCTAATATAATATATTGCCATAAAAACTTCATAATATCTAGTTGTTGAAGGATTATTAGTGTTTGCCCATAATAACCATGATAATGTGATTTGGGAGTCAAACCAAGATGAAAGAAGGACTAAAGTTTCAGGTCAAAGTGTGCCCGAGAGAGGAGCTACGCTGGTGGATCGGAATGTGAAAAATTCATCCTGCTTCAGAGTGGATGATCAATTTAGAATGAGGCTTGCACAGAGGGAGACGCTGCAAAAATTCTTGGCTGAGTTACAGATTGAGTCAATATGAAAATCAGCGAGGTGCTGAAAACTGGATTGAAGCAATCTGGGGACGAAGAACATACTCTATTGTACGACTGACTGAGTTACATTTATTGTACATCCTAAACTTTCATCAAGATAGGGCTAGTTGATAAAAATGTCAGAAGGAAATGTGAGAAACACTACAGATGGTATGGCCTGCCTGCCTGCCTGCCTATGCCACACAGAGCCAGACGTAAAGGGAAGTTGCAGACTATTACCTAAGTCGTTGGGGCTCAACAGAGGCCATCACAGACTCATGTGCAGGATCGACCGAGATCTGGATAGAACACAGCGCCACAAACCTTTATGTGGTTGTGTGTACACAACCACACTATACAGTAGGATGTGAGTAAAAATCACTGAGACAGCAGCATCATTTAGGAGTGTTTTTGTCCAATGTAATTGATGTAGTATGATTAAATGTGTTTAAAGGTCTAGATTCGAAACATGCATGCATGCTTCTTTTACCCAATAATGTTTACATAAGTCAGTTTACCATTCGGCCATCACTCAGAGAAGATATAATCATCCTCTTTTCACCTGCCTGACCTGCAGACTGTCCAGAAGAAGGTCTACAGAGATGTTATGTCTGGAGGAGTGGGTCAAACTTCACAATATACAGGAAGACGGAAGGTTTTTTAATTGTGTGTTTTTTCACTGCATGTCTTATATCTTGTTGCCCCGGACTACCCCACGGTACGTGACTGGCACTCGAATTACAGAAAATGAGCAATCTGCACGGCCGGAGCCCGGATGTGGCTGCCTCCATGACTGCTGTGGCGGACTCAAGAGACAGTCATGACATAACAGAGAGGCCCCCTTTCCCTTCAGCGACTCCAGGTCCTTGGCATCAGGTGAGTGGTAGATGGAAGGATTGGGCACCTTCTTGAGAAACAAGCACATAAGCGCTCCAGAGCATGGTGCAGGACAGTGTGAGTATTTTGTACATGACGCTAAGGTTCATAAAGAAGCCTCTGTTGGATGGTTTGGAGGTTGGCCCTGAGTGTGTTGTTCCCCTAGGTCTGCACAGGTGGTCCATGCCCCTGAGCTGTCTATGGTTTTGGACACGGCTCAAAGCCCAAAGATGTGAGGGTTTCCCAAATCAGGCGACCAGGTTTTTTGCGGTCTGCAAATTGCAAAAAACAATATGTCTACTTTCAATGTAATGTGTGGGTATAACAGCCCAACGATAGGACGGTTTTGATAAATGAGAGCAATAATATTCTGGAACAACCAGAGAAATGTTTGTGCACATGAGGAGCTAAAAATATTTGTAGGTTGCTGAAATACCAAGGGATGAATCAAAACTTACTGACATGAAAGCAAGCTAAAGGTTAGCTTAGCCCCTTTCTGCATAGATGCATCATGCTGCACTCCAAACAGAGGCCACATGGGAGTCAGTGAGCCTGGATCTGAGGGAATGGGATGTGTGGGATACACAAGCGATACACAGTGTTCAGGAGAACCCAGCTCAAGCCCAGCTTCAAACACCAAGTAAGCACATTATGTAGGAGTGAACACACACATGCAAGACTCTGCAGGTCTGATCTCTACTCTCTTCTATAAACACAGGATTGTATGACTGTATAAGTGAATGTATAACGCACCATAATCATTCTAAAAATAACATTTATATTGACAGAGGTTCACTTATAATGGCAAGGCTCATTACGAACTGTTGTGCCAATATCACACAATCAAATACAGTATGTGCAAGAAACTCTCCTACATAATATTACATTATACATATTGTATATGGTAATTGTAACTCTATTTTAAATTTATTTCCAAGAAGTGCTTTTTATTATTATTATTTTGTATTATGCCTTCTCTACCTTTACCTCTCTTTCTGACTGTTGCACTGAGCCAAAGCAATTTCCAAGTCTGTGACTTCCTGTTACTTACGTGGCAATAAAAATTATTCTGAGGCCATGTCCACACGTAGCCGGGTATTTTAAAAACCGAATATTTCCCCCCCTCTGTTTATAAAACAATTTGCATCCACACATAACCGAACATCTGTGTTTTCAGTCCTCTGACGTCCTGCGTTGGGGGAAAAACACAGAAGCGGGCGGAGCTTTGATACTGACACCAGTACTTCTGTAGCGGCACTTTTACAGTCATAGAAGAAAGTCAGAATAAAGACATATGTTTACAAGCACTGACCCCCGTCCTCAGCCCTGGTTTAGTCCTGGTTTAGCTCCAGTTTTGGTTGTTTTCGAGCGTGAGTCCCCGTTATCACTTTGCTGCTTCCTCAGTTATCAGAGGTCGCACATGTTGTTTGTTGTTGTTTTGAGGGCAGACTGTAAACTCCGGTTATCTCTGTCTACAGTAGGTCCCATTCCGTTTTGTCGTCTTCATTCACGCTTCTCGGGAATCACGCAGCTGCGTGAAAAATAGTACATCTTATCGCCACAAGGTGGCAGGCTAAGTCCGCTTTAGCTCTGCCAGCGACTTAGACGCTCAGGTATCAGACTGCGTGCAAACCTGTCTAACTCCAGAGGTGCTATGTTGGCCGAATGGATAGCATTAAATACAAGGACCTGGAGAACCCAGGTTCGATTCTTGTCTGAGGCACATCTTTTGGTTGCTTGTGGCAAAATTGTTTTTTCATTAAACAATTATTATATAACATCTTGTCTTTAATGTCTGGAAAAATCTAGGTGAAATTCACTAGTGTTATACGTTAAATATTGTGATATGTTTTGATAAACCGAACGTTACGTTACATCCTCCGCTCTGGCCCCGAGAGCAGCTGCTGTGACCCCCGCTCTGACAGCTCAGTGAACGCACTGCCGTCTGGGCTCCGAGCGCGGACCATAGACACGCGGACTCACGTCTCTCTCTCTCTGCTCACGTCTCTCTCTGCTCACGTCTCTCTCTGCTCACCTCTCTCTCTCTCTCTCTGCTCACGTCTCTCTCTCTCTGCTCACGTCTCTCTCTCTCTGCTCACGTCTCTCTCTCTCTGCTCACGTCTCTCTCCCTCTGCTCACGTCTCTCTCTCTCTGCTCACGTCTCTCTCTCTCTGCTCACGTCTCTCTCTCTCTGCTCACGTCTCTCTCTCTCTGCTCGCGTCTCTCTCTCTCTGCTCACGTCTCTCTCTGCTCGCGTCTCTCTCTCTCTGCTCACCTCTCTCTCTCTCTCTGCTCGCGTCTCTCTCTCTCTGCTCACCTCTCTCTCTCTCTCTCTGCTCGCGTCTCTCTCTCTCTGCTCACGTCTCTCTCTGCTCGCGTCTCTCTCTCTCTGCTCACGTCTCTCTCTGCTCTCTCTCTCTGCTCACGTCTCTCTCTCTCTGCTCACGTCTCTCGCACCTGTTCTTCTTAAAGATGTTGTTTGATGCGGAGCCGAGAGTCAGCAACTAGATTGGTTGTGAGATTATTAAAAGAAGCTAGTTCTCTCATCTTTACAGCACGGGAAGTTTGTGAATGTTATTGCATCGGTGATTAAATGCTATTTTATTTTAATAATGATAGTAAATCTGACATTTAAAGTCAGTGCCTCCCCAATCACAATCCTCACCGCACGTCACTGTCTGTCTGCTATGCATCTGATCATTTGATGTTGCCTCAACCTACACTTGTTTTAGTTTAAATGTGTAGGCTAGCTGTTTTTCAGTCTTTGAAATGTTGATGTGGCCATTTTATGGCTATTAAAAGCATCTGCCTCTGTCTGTGCGCTTTAGCTGCCGGCACTAGGACCACTACGTGGATTAGCGCCCTCTCAGCTGTCTTCGCGCCGAATGAATGACAGATAGCATGATAGTGATAAGATATGTAAACAATGGCAACGCCGGCCGGCTCTTGTGTCCTACTGGACACAAGAGTTTGGTTTTGTGTTTGTGAAGGACCGTGCTGTGTGCACTTTATGCTGTGAAAATGTTGTGTGCAGAACTTCAAGTGTTAAGCGTCATTTTGAGACGAAGCACGAGAAGACCTTCAAAGACCAATCAGACAAAGTAGAGTCAATTAAATGTGCTGTGTCCAGATATGGAAAACAAGCTAGCTCCTTCAGGGTTTTTACCACTGCTAAAAATCACGGGACAGAAGCAGCTCTCCCTCCCCCACACGAATAAACAAAGCCCACCCCAGGCCCCTGCTGTTATAAGTCATTACCTACATTTGCAAATCAATACATGCAAATGTTAGCAGCCAACCTATCCTTCTTTTCAAAACAGGGGCCAACACGCAAACTTCGAATCATATATATAATAAGCCTCTGAATTTATTCTTTTAAATAATTGTTAGTATTAGATAGCAATATGGCCTACGTGCAGGACTGTACAAGGACTCTACAAGGACTCCATGTTATGACTATGATGTGACTGTCTCTTTGTGACACGTATGTCTTTCGATGTGTGACGTGACAATGACTATATAAACTGTGTACTGCCTTTATTCTGTCTGAGGAAAAGAAACAGAGTAAACCAGTGGAACTTGAGAGCAACTTAAATAAACTTCCAGAGTTTGGCACACCACGATCCGTCTCTGTCTGCTTAAATCCTAACAGATTTGGTGGAGAATGCGCGGCTCAGTGTGTGCCATTCTCTGGATTGTTTTGAGGGAATTTCCTCTGTTTCTTTTTTTTGGCGTGTGGGAGCAACAGCACGTTATCTGGAAGGGGAGAAATCCCAGCGGACGCTGAAAGGGCTCGCTTTTGGATGGGCTTGCTCTTGCTCCCTCACTTTCTCTGTTTTGTGTTTAAATTGAATTTTTCGACGCGGAAAAGATGTTGGTCGACCTCTCGAACAGTCCGGACAAAGAATTAAGGTAAGCAGACACCTTTTTTAATATGTAAAGTCTGCATAATTGGATACTGCTAAGGCAGACACCTTTGTTTAATATGTAAAGGCGGCATAAGTGGAGACTAGCTAAATTTTAGAGCAGTTCCCGGAGGGCGTCCAAATCTCGCAAAATCAAATTTTCTTTGTGATGTCTTTGTCACTCATTGTCATGTCTTATGTTATGTAGAAAACAGGTAAGCTGTGTGGGTAACCAGACCCTATAGGAAAAAGGAAACCCCTGACGAATCGGTGTCCCAGGGCCTGTGAAGTAGTCAGGACACAGAGAAAAAGGAACCCCTGACGTACTATCGGGTCCCTGTCCTTTGAAGGAGTCAGACAGAGTAGAAAAAGGAACACCCTGACGTATCGGGGTCCCTGACCCGTTGAAGTATGTCCGGCAGAGACAAAGAATGAACCCCTGACGAATCGGGTCCCTGCCTTTGGATGTAGCCGGGGCAGAGTAGAACAAGGAACCCCTGACGAATCGGGGTCCCTGCCTATGAGTAGCCGGGCAGAGATAGTAGAGGAATAGAAAATA